>OW386288.2:67017423-67405477 GCA_936432065.2 Rutpela maculata | reverse complement strand
TTTGTTATAACGACTATATAGCCTTGCATTTTGCGATGATATTGACATTTGATGTACTTTTCAGAGACAAATAACTAAAGTTGTCAGTTGTCATTATTTTCGAAAATTTTAAAAAATTAATGTACATAACACATTTATCTGTTCATAAGTTTCTCTGAAATGAATAAGGAATTAGTGAATAAAAGTGTTAAGAAATTAAACATTTTATTATTATTAAAACATTGTACAATTTTTAGGTAGTCGGACAGTTCTACGGTTTTGAGCCACAGTTTGGTCATTTCCAAGTATGTTGTGATAATACGGCCCGTATTATTCATTTATGAATGGTAATTGTTCTTTAAGATTGGCCAGTTTTTCTACACTTAGGCTGCCCTTGTTTTCATTAAACACCGCTAGAGCAATACCGCCGGAATTTATCTTATGCATATTCCTTTTCTTTAAAATATCGACTTTGTAAAATGGAGTCATTTCATCTATAGATGCCATTTTATACCGTCGCGAAAATAAACCCTTTCATTGTTCAAGTTTTTCTTCCTGTTGTACAAATTGAGTTTTGAGGCAATTCCATCAATATCCTTGAAATGATTCTTCATATCTATGACAACGGCGTCTTTGGGAGTTCTTAAAATTTCTCGATACTAGTCCGGAACGTAGATGTTTTGATGTTTCCTTAAAATTTTCTCGACTCTGCCAAAGTCTCTGTCTGAATCTAAATATGAAAATTTATAGTCGATAACTTTAAATTCTCTCTTTAAAATCAAAAACTGGTAAAGTGTAATGATATTGAAGTTTCTATTTTGTCCACCACAGGAGTCGGGCCATATTATAATGTGATCGATCTTTTCTTGGAAATATTCATTGTAAATTTGTGAAAAGGTGTGTAAGCAACTAGCAATTTCTAGGCTTTCACGGCTGGCCATATCTTCAGTCCATGTGAAAAAGAACGTTTTTTTTTTCAGTATTCCTAAATGTATGTATGCCAAGGTTGTAAAACCACATTTGACGAAGGTAAAATGCTTTCGATGTACTTAATTTTAGCAGCGGCATGGTTTGCTGAAGATCTAAAGTAAGAAAGCAAATCGTTCTATCTTCTGTAACTTTTGCTCCGTCACGCTTTTGTTGTTCGAAAGCTAGTTTGTAATTTTCTCCGTATTCTTTAGTATTATTTCCAGCATCACATTTGGAAAAAAATGTGAGTCATTTCATGATCTCAATTAAACAATTTTGAATACCATGGACGTAATTTCAGCATTTTTATTGGGTAGGCAGGGATTTTTCACAGATAACCCAATAGATGTAAGCATAGCGAACCCTGTAATTCTTAAACGATAACCTTATAAACCCAAATGACCTTTGACTTGATTGGCGTAATTATCATACTTATTATTTTTTCCGCAAGAATTTCGGAATTCGCCAGACTTGCCTTAAACAATTTAATGCTCTTTCAAAATATTGGGTGGGCAGAAGCCATACCAGATATCAGTTTTGCTCTTGTCATAAAAATTTCTACGGTCCAGCCCTCTTCTACTTGCCAGCATAAAAATGTTTGTACAAAAATCAACACCACAAAGCGTCACTTTCCAATATTTCTGATTTACAGACTAATTTGCTAGAATACTTTGGTAAATTCGTATTTTATTATTGCATTTTATATTGATAATGTTTTGTTTTTAAAACATTATTAAAACTTGCCTGGGAAGAAATTGCCACTATGTGACTGATTTCTGCTGAATTGCCAAAAGGTATAAATGTGTTTACAGCAATTAGATACTCAAGTACCATCTCGACTCTTGTACCATCTCATACCATTCCGAAATTGAACGAAATGAATATATGGATTAAAACACTATAAGCACTATTTCCAAATATCAGCCAATTTATAAACATCTTACATGATTCATGAAATCGTTTATTCATTGCCATTTGTAATATCAGTTTACTACGACTGGCCATTTTCACTATAATAGTGAGAAACACTTAACACAACTTGTCACATTAATGTCAATATAACATAATTTTAAAAGCAAAGTGTTTTGGATTGAAACAATTTAATATCGCACAGTAATAGATAAAGGTGTTATGTGATCATGACACCTTTATCCATTAAATTATATAAAAACCCTATGTACATAACACGTTTTTCAAACATTAAAACGCATTTAGGAAAGGTTTATTATCCCAAAAACTTATTGAAATGATAGATTATAAGTTAAAATAGTTGTCTGTGTAGAAATCTCAAAATTTTCAAAAATGTCACATAACAACCTTCATCCACTTAGCTCTTCAATTATCAGTAACTATAAAATTTTCACCTTTTTCGTCCATCACATGAATCCGGCAAAGTAGTCTCTTAAGAGTTATAAGAATCCTCTGAGAGGAGAAAAACACCGTCAAACGTTGCAGCAGGCACGACTGGCACCATCGACATACGAATTTCGTTGTATTCTTCAGACGCACCGACGGTAGAATTTTCTACATTCTCACGCCTACCAGTTGTATGCTGTTGTGTTCATCCAGTTTCTTCCCGTGTTCGTACCTATCTACTTCCAGAGCCGCTTAACTGTCAGGGATACATTTACATTACTTATTTAGTATAGTGCAATACCAAAATCTTCAATAACGGGGTAGGACAGACAACAATACAAAAATCTAAATCGGTATATCAACTGATTTACGATTTACAGAATTACGTTAACAGGAGATATCTCCGTTATTTGAAAACATAAAAATGTAAATAAAAAAACTGCAAAAGGCATAAAAGACTTGGTCTGATAACACTCCTGGACCTATGCCTCTTGCAATCCCTAAGAAACCATCCCCATTTTTCTTTCAAAATAGCACTCTGTATAACTAGAGCCTGAAATCGTTTCCTCACGCCATTCCGAGTACCCAGCACCCAGTATATAAATATACATGTATTAAATGCTATAGATAATACAATGTAAATAAGAGATATAATTAACGAAAACTTTTAACCCCACGTAATGCAAATTACCGTGTATTTGGTGTATATATTTGTTTTCCAAAAAGCATTTTCAAATTATTAACTATTAATAGATAAAGTTATGCGATATGAAATTTGTCGCTTATTTTAAATAAACAGCTGTCATTCTTATAATTTTTTTATTAAACGCCTTCATATTATAGGATCGTACTCCGAAAACACTCAATTGCAATAAGTATGCATGAAGTCAAAAAAATTTTTTAAAATTATTTTGTGAAATACAAGCCCTTTGAAAGGTATAAATTAAAAAAAAATCATTTCTGCCTCTCACACATAAACTTCAAATGCCGTTAACGTAGTTAATAAAGAAGATATCATCATTTTGTTGAATTGACATTAAAGCTTGAATAATGTAATTTCAGATGTTGTATCGGGTTTTTTTATAATAATGCTAATTTACTTAATTAGTCAAATAAATAAGCAGGAAAATGTGGAAAAGTGGTGGAACAGCACCGATTTAAAGAATTCCTTTTTTCACGTGTTCCCTAGAACCCCAGGAACATTCGTCAGCATTGACCCCTACATTACCTCCGAAAATGAGAAAGTTAGGGGGGTTTGAATCCCCCGTCATAAAAAAATATAAAATTAATATTTCCCTACGGAAATGAGCTCTAGGGAGTTTTTTTGGGTCGCTTATCCGAATCCGAAGTCCAAATTGAGGAATTCCATATTCCAGTATTAGTACAGTAAGCGAAGCAGAAAAAATGGTCAAATTCCCGGCCCGAAAACGATGAAAGGTATTTCCTTAATTTTTTTGCAATATGCTTTATAAAATACGTACATCAAAATCTATATTGTCGCATTACCTGCTTTTTATTTCTAAGGATGGAAACCTAAAAACTGAAAAATTAGTAACTTTTCTAATTTTACGAATAAATTAACGAAAATCCATACACTTATGTTTTTGAGGTCGCTGAATTTGAATATATGAGTCGAAAATATTAAGGGTTGAAATCACCCTTAAATACTGAAAAATTAATGTCTTCTAATTTTAGGAATAAAATCACAAAAATCAATATACTTATATCTTTGAGGTCGTTGAATATGATAGGAAAGCATAGGAAAGACGAAAATAGTAACGTGATTGAAACCACCCTTAAATACTGAAAAATTAATAATTTTTCTAATGTTATAAATAAATTCACGAAAATCGATATACTTATGTTTTTTGGTAATTTATAAAAAATAAATGGTGGATTAAAAATGGTTACAAAAGAGTATAGAAATATGTCTAATTTTATTAAAAATACAGATTGTTATAAATAAATCAAATTATTGGGCTCATTTAATGAATCTCATTTAGTAGGTGTTACTTCTTGTGGATAAAGTATTACTTAAAATTAGACGATATTGAAAATTTCAGGTGAATCCGATATGTGGTTTTCGAAATATACGACTTTTAAAGAGCACGGTGCGACCAACATCGTGACGTCAGAGGATAGTAATATAAATCGGTGAAAACATACTGCCGATTTGTAATATTGTGAAACTATAATAACGCGCTGCAGCTAGCCGCTTCGGCTAGCGGGTTCCTATCAAGTGACGTCACGGTCGATACTCGACCGTGGGTGCGGTCCATTTTTATGATTTTTTTTAGACGATTTATAAATCTCACAAAATTCTAGTTTTTTGCATAGGGTCTTAAAATGATAAGATCTTTCAGATAATCAAATTATAAAAAGTGCTAAATGAGACCATTAAGTAAACTAATTAAATAACATTTTTATTCTGCACTCTAAACATGCTAAAGCGCTTTTTTCTGCGTATTCTTCGAACAAATAGACACGGCTATTGCTCTCTTGTCTGCCCACTATAGACATTTAAAATGTGCGTACAAACTGAAAAGTTTTAACATTATTTCTAACTGTCATATCTCTGGAACGGTTTATCATAGGAAAAAAAATATAAACCCAAACTCTTCGTTTTTTTACAAGCTTCATTTCATTCTTATATCATGTTTTTATCAATCTTATAGTTTTTGAGATTTTTCAATTTTAAATACATAATTTTCTTGCATATGCGATCAAGCGCCATCTTTAAACCTTGATATTTCTGGAACAGTTTGTCGTAGGAAAATAAAAAACAACTAAACTATTCGTTTTTTATAAGCTTCATTTTTGTACTCTTACCATTTTTTATAAAAAAATATTTTCCGAGCAATTTCCAAAAATCCGATTATTTTCAAAAAATTATGAAAACTTTCATTATTGAAAATGGGTACAGAATGAAAAATAATTCTTTTAAAAATTCTAAAAAATTTGAGCATGTTAGTAATAATATGCATTAACAATATCTAGAAGGATTTTAAAAAAAATTGAATAAATAAGAAATTAGAGCAATAAATAAGAACAAAAAAAATGGCGCCTAAATTTTTAAATGCGCTACTTTTTTGTTCGTAACTTTTTTAGTTTCCATTATAAAAGGTCGTATACGTCTTAATCGAAATAAAATTTTAATACCTTTAATTTTTACAAGAATAAAATTTTTTCTCATAGTTGTAGTTTTTGAGTAATTTTATATTTTAACGTCGTATATTTTTTCTGAACGTTTCAGCGCCATTATGAAAATGGCAAATTTCCAAAAACTGAACATCGGAGAAAAAAAAAGAAAAAAACCTTTTGAATTGTTTTCGTAAAATCTTTGATTTTGTATCCTTGCATTTTTTTTTTATTAAAGTCCACATTTATCGAGAAATTTTAAAAGAACGTCTGGGAGTACTGATTCTAGGAGGTGAAAATTACAATATTCGGTTCGCAATACCTCGAAAAATATGCATTTTAGCAAAAAAGTTTATAAGACCTTTCTTTCTTATAATTTGATTCTCTATCAGATTATGTGTATTTTTTTGTTTTTTTTTGCGACAACCCCCAAGAAGGGGAGAAATGACAATATAGATTCTTATGTACATACTTTATGAAATATGTTGAAGAAAAAAAATTGGAAATTCATTACATCGTTTTCGGGCTGGGATTTAAAAGCTTCACTTACTGTACTATATAGAATTCGTGCCTTTTTTGATAAAAAAATCCACTTTTTCGGACGGAAAATTTAATATGAATATTGTGCTACGGAAGTGTGCTCTAAGGGGTTTTTTGGGTCGCTGATGATTTTGAGGTCCAAATTCAAGAATTCCATATTCTGTACTGGAATTTGTGCCATTCTTATGTCGACTTTCACTTTGAAGAAAAAAATTATGTATGAATATTACGAGTATTTCAAAATAATTTTTCAAGTCAATTTTACTTTGAAGAAAAAAAGTTATGTATGAATATTACGAGCATTTCAAATTAATATACATGGCAATTTTATAAACACTGCAGGAATGCATGCAAATTTTTTCTTCTTTCAAGTAAGGTAAGTGATTAAAAGATAACAATGTTTATAAAAATATAGCATTTATTGTGTTGTACAAAAGGTGGTAGTAGGAGAGCTGGCAAACATTATGGTGAACGATAATATTCAAAATTTTCACTGATGGCAGTCCATTCTTTGGTCTTTGGGTATGTCAAAACCGATCGTTGGCCGTTTCAAAGTGGAAGCATTAACTTGGGGGGTATATTCAAAACGGGGTGATTTTAGGTTTTAGTGAACCATATTGTTCAAGAAAATTTTTTGCAGGGGTGACTAATATAGTTAGTCCAAACGGCATTTCTACCTAGGCAGACGATTTTTCTGGAAGCATTATCATAGCAGACGCAACTCAAAATGGCAAAAAATCACATTTCGGTGAACTAATATTGTTCAAAAATAATTTTCCCTTCCTTCGATTTATCTACTTATGGTTTAACAAATAACGAATTGGCAGACGAAAAAATCGGTAGCATCGCCCTAGCAGACGCTGTCAAAGTGAGAGATCCGGTTTTGATGAACGACATTTATCAAGAAAAATTATGTAAGGAATGATAAATACAACAATTCAAGATTACATTCTCGCCCGGGCAGACGATTTTTTTCGTAGCTATGTGTATGGCAAACGCCTGTCAAAGTGGCAAAATCACGTTTCGGTGAACTTATAGTGATCAAAAATAATTTTTACTTTTTTCGATTCGTCTGTCTATGGTACAATAAAAATGAACCGGCAGACGAAAAAATCGGTAGCATTTTCCTAGCAGACGCTGTCAAAGTGAAAAATTTTATTATTTTTTTTTTCTTATATAAATAGGTTTAGAATGTTGCGACGAAATTTTAAGTTTGAACAACAAAAATCTGTCTGTCTGCAACCTTTTTTGTGTGCACAATTACTCTGGAACCGTTTAAGATATTGACCTATGGTATATCTATGAACTGTAACGAGATTTGGAACTAGATTATATTTTAAGCTTATTTTATCGAAGAGGGGCAAATAGGGCTAAATAGGAAAAGCAAACAAGTAAGAGTTAATAAAATTGGAATTTAGTGTATGTACGAGAAACCAAGGTCTTAAAAATGTGTTGGCATCAGCCATCCCCACCACATTATTTAAATGGACCAAAGGTCTCAAATTTTTTTTTGACATCAGCCACTGTCGCTACCCCCACCCCATATTAAATGGGCTAAAGAAATAAAATTGTGTCTACGAGAAGCAAAACTATATACATATGGCTATACATATTATTATCAAAACATTTTGCCATCGGCCACCCCGTTATCTTCGTCCCATCATCAAATTACCCTCATTGATGGTATGTGGAAATAGTGATTCCTTAGACGGCAGTTTTCAAACAAAGAATTCCTCTGCATACAAAAAATCGAACAGTTCATTATATTTCCTGCGAGAATAAAACAAAAATAAAAATCAACATCCTTACTTAACAAAAAATATAAACTCTGATATATAAAAATGCCTAGGATACCTACATGGTAGTATCACAATATGGTAATATCGCAATAGACAAATAAATATTATTTAAAAAGTAACAAAAAGATGGTATTTTTTTAACTCGCTACCTACAGATTGCAGGTATATGCTTTTGCTCCTGTACCATAGAAACTAATTATGGGATCCGAGGGGAATTCATCTTTAAAGTTTTCCAAAATCGATGGACCCTTCGGGATATTAAATATATTTCCATCCAAAAAGTTTTTGCTTCGCAGTCAAATTCAAATCCGATTTATTTATTTTATAATTGTATAACTTTGACAAGCATTCTATTCCACCGTCTAATACTTGATTGAAGTCCTCTTTAAATGAATCTGGAATGGAATTTTACGTGGCACGTATTCAAGTCTGGAATATGGAATTCTTAAATTTGGACCTCAAAATCATGATCAGCGACCAAAAAAAACCCCTAGAGCACATTTTCGTGGAAAAGCGTTAATATTTAAATTTTTTCTGAGAAAATGGAAATTTTCATGGCACGTATTCCAGTATGGAATATGGAATTGCTCAATTTGGACCTCGGAATCGTGATCAACGACCCAAAAAAACCCCTAGAGCACACTTCCGCAGCAGAATATTCATATTTAATTTTCCACCCGAAAGAGTGAAATTGTTATTAAAAAATGGCACGAATTCCATACTGGAATATGGAATTCCTCAAGTCAATGCTGATGAATATTCCTGCGGATCTAGGGAACACGTGAAAAAAGGGATTTTTCAAATCGGTGCTCTTCCACCACTTTTTCACATTTTACACTTTTTTCCGGCTTATTTACTGGATTATATGGTTTTCATGAAATTCGAGATAAAAGACGAAATCGAAAATAAGTAGTAGTTTGTTAAATTTTTCAATAGCTGTAACTTTTACAAAAAAAAAAATTAAACATTTTTCTATACCAGAATCTTATATCTGAAGGTATCCTTTTTCGAGTCTTAAGTTTATTATTATTTTTTATTCTTTAATTGGGACTCTTAAGATGCCTGTGTTCCGCTACGAGGATCGTTAAAAATCATGGATTGACTCAAACTCTGGACGCCATATTGGTGCCGCCATTTTGTTTTTGTTTTTAATTTTTGTGTTTTTGGGAGTCGTGATACTTCCTATCTTCATACCAAATTTCAAGTTCCTAGCTCATCGGAAAATACCCACACAATTCGCAGACATAAACACATACATAGTTACATTCTACTTTTATATAAGATGCAGTTTTCACCCATATTTATCTGTTCGGTGAATTGTTTCGGTACTTCTCGATGAGCTAGGGAAAAATAAAAAAAAATCAAAATGGCTACCAATACGTAGAAAGCAATATCCACATTAATATGAAGACGCTGCTAAAATGGCTGGCAAAAGATCTGTCAAAAAACTATAGAAACAAAGTCATAGAAATTGGCAATATATGTGTTTAAATTCCATGAATCTGTATGATGCCACATTTTGCACGATTTCCTTGGACATTCTATAAAAGACATGCATATGCTTTCACTTACTTTCCTGTAGAGAATTTAATTCTCTACAACTTTGGCTGTACATTTGTTTTTAAATGTGTATTGTAATGAGTGCATCATTTTTATGTAATTTTTTACGATATTTGTATGATTTTCAAGTTTAAGTCAGCCATTTTGAATTCATCGTTTTTAATTTTGCATTTATAATATCAAAATTGTAATCAGTGAAATCCCATGTAAGATTTTTCGTAATATAATCATTTAAATCGTTTGAATTATCACAGTTTCAATACGGTAGATGGGGCTGCATAGAAACACATTTCGAACTTTGCAGCTTTGGAGTAGGGAAACTATTCAGCTTTCCCAAAATGAAAAATATGGAAAACTCTGGTCCCTACTAGTAGACGCGTAGGCATATATTACATTTTCAAAAATTTGATCAGTTTGACTAAAAAAAAAAATAAAATAAAATAAAAGGTGTATGTTTCTATTCACCCCGTACTGTGGGGTGAACAGAAACACTAACTTGTTTTTCATTGCCATTACTCCACTCAAGAGGTCGATAGAAACTATAATTTTTTTTTTAATTGGGTGAATTTTTTCGCCGAAAATTTGAAAAATAAAATAAAATTACGTTATTTAAATTTGTTATAATAAACTAACATTACAAACTCTTATGAACCTAAGTAATAATATTATCACCGGGAAAACTTATAAAGTTAATTTAAAAAAATAAAAAGGGACTTATCAGCTATTTCTATTGACCCCAAAACTCTGACAAAAGTTACATTACAAAAAAAAAACACATTTTTCATAAACTATGCAAACTTTTGTGAATAATTATGTTAATAGGACAGGTTAAGGTATTTTTCAGTCAGATATGAAGTTACTTCCCTGTTTTTTCCTTGTAGTAGAATATAACGTTTTGCGGCCTACAAATTAACATTATTGACAACACTGTTTCAAGCAGTTATGCCAAGTAACATGCTGAAAATTACTAAGTACACGTTAAGGACCTACTAATAGATAATTTGAAAGAAAACTAAAACCGCCAATTTGAAATTTGAGAACTGGGAGAATTTTTGATTTACGTTCCCCACTTTTGTTTCCATTGACCCAGCAGTCTCGATCCACCCCCATATACGGTATATTTTTTGATAAAATATTAGTTTTTTGAAGTTTTAAAAAACATATTTCCACACTTTTTCAATGGGCAAACTTTTAAATTGGTCGTTTTTAAAGCACGTTGCCAAAGGTTTCATTCAAATCCTTTAAGTTCAAAGTATTTTCGCAATAACGCACTTTTGTCATCTAAATGCATTGGACTAATATGCGTACTGTGCAACCCTCTTAACAAAATTGAGTGCGCCTCTGTTTGTCCTTACCGGATATGAGAAATTAAATATTATAGATATTTGAACTGAAATCAATATTATTTATCAATATTTTATGTATCTATTGGTGTGATTTCAATAGTTATAATTACAGTTTCCAATTTGATTGTTTATTTTGTGTTATCATTGGCTTCTTTAAATAAATATTCATGAGTCCTTTTTGTGTGTGTTGTTTGACGGAGAGAAAATAATGTATTTATCCACAACTATCGCATAATCCTTGCATAATACATATAAAACAATTGACAAATAATGACAGTCATAATTCCAACCTAACGTATTATGAACATAATAGTACGAGAGCCCACCGACAAAAATGGAACATAAGCTGGAGAGTCAAAAATTGGTGGGGATGCTTTCATTCTCTGAACGTGTGTAGTCCGGTGATATAGTACGGTGAAATTCGGACAAATTTACATAAAACTATTCTCGACGGCAATGTATTCCAGGGAACCGTATTATTACCATATTAAAAGTCTCCGAACATAGAGTTGCCGGAACACATAAAATTCAGTCGCCATCTTGGATTATATAGTTTTTATAGATTTTCTCGTAAATGGTTAGTTTTTTGAAAATTGTACAAAATAGAAATTTACTTAAAATATATGTAAAATGACTCATAGTTTGCTATACTTTTTTTAATAGTAAACGAAACAACACAATTAAATTGACTACAGATTAAAAAAATAAATAGTTTAAACATGTTTAGTTAGTTTCATTAAAAAATAGCAATATATAATTTTTAACAACTTGAAGACCTAAAAGATAAAAATTCCATTAACAATTTGCCATTATCTGTAAAAGAAAACTTTTACCACAAAACTTAAGGAAGTTCTAGTTCATCATCATCTTGAACCGTCATGTTTGAACAAGAATTTCCTTGGCAGATTTTACATAAAGCCGTAAAACACAAAGTTGATTTTCTAACTACAAGAATATCCACAACCAGTTTTGCAGCTACAAAATATTAAATTCATAATGAAATTTGGAGCTGGAGGCCTCATTGTTGTAATAGGAGCCAGATCTGTGTCATCGGGCCCAAGGCCCCAGGCCCAGGGAAAATTTAAAAAAAAATAATAAGATTAAATTGTGCCAAACAATTTAATCCTAACCTCACTTATCTATGCCCAGGCCGTCAGCCGAGCAGGGAACATATACCCCAGAGGAGATAGCCAGCCATCAGCAAAGTTTCGCACAAACAATAAAAAAAAACCACCCTGTAATAAAATATTTGCATATTAGGAATTTCCCACATCGCTTCACGATGTGTGCAGTCTGACTGCCGTTGCCCAAATGCCGAATCGTCTTGCGGGTCATATTTATAAGAAACCGCGCAGCCCGGTTAGGCTCCGCCCACTGGACAGTGCAAGTTCCTGGCTTGGCCATTGGAGCGACGGGAAAGGATAAAAAGGTAACCGATTTTGAATGCAGGTCTCAGTCTAGCTCGAACAGTCAGAGGGCGAACATCACTTTGTTTTGACCTAGCTTTTGCTTTTGCATATTATAAATTCATTTCTGCTGTTCGTTGTTCATTAGTAAACTTAAAACTAAATATTTTCAAGTTAGGGAAGTATAGGGAAAGTGGTAAATTCACTCGAGATTTGGTGTGTAATACAAATTACACAACCAAATCATTTAAAGGAGAATTCGCTATTGCCTTTCTCAAGGTAGAGCCAGGTGCCCTAGTGGCGAAGTAAATTCCATATTTGAGAGGATTCGTAAGCTCGCAGTAGCTCCCCTGAAGTCCAGTCCAAAGCTCCGACCAATTCCAAATCGTTCCCGTCCAATATCCAGAGTACCACTCCAGACATTCAACTCCGAAAACCAAGTCCAGCCAACGTTTTCGCCTCCACCATCCCAGGATCCACAAAACCTCTCCTCCAGCCTCACCCGACTTAAGGGGTGCATATACCAGGTGATTTCACTCAGGGCTCACCGACGTCACTAACAACAACCTTGACGTCAGTGCCCCGAGTGGAAGCGTACCTCGACGGTTGTAAATTCGGCAGACAAGGGCGAATTCACCACTGGGCGACACCCTCACAGGTGTTGAGATCTAAGTGGTGTTCTTCCAAGTCTGTCTAGCTCGCGAACGACAGACGAAGCCGCGTTAGTAAATTCAGACGGCTTCACCACCATTTAAATTTGATAGGGATAGACAGACGGAGGGACTATAGCACAAACAGCCTTCAGCCGTTTAGTACCTCCGTTTCAGGACTAGGGTTCGGTGCACACAGTCATTTGGCCTGACTGTGTCGCCAGGTAAAAATATGAGTACACATCTACAGGGGGAATCGAACATGGACCCCATGGACCTGACTAACACGGCGTTGGTTCGCCACCCGTGGGAGGACGTCCTCGGAGGCGGATTGGACGCCTCTGGCGACGCCAACCCACAAAATTCAGTGCCTCATACTACCGGTGCAGCCCCAAGCGGCTGCACTTCATTTTTGGCGCCCAGCGGCAACAACCGCTGGACTTCACTTTTGGCGCCCAACGGAAACAATTCCAGGACGGATTATTTGGCGCCCAGCGGCAATCCACCGCAGGATTTAAATAATCCTTTCTCAGAGCTTCACTCTGCCCCGGGGATGCTGCCCCAGGCAGATATCGTATACACCGGTGGGCCCCAAAGCCATTTCGTCCCCCAGCTGCCGATGCCGCTCCACGACGTCGCCGACGCCGGGGACGTCTTGGGCTTTGCCGGGCCTAACGCTTGTAGACATGGCGAGGCCAACGTGGGGCCTTTGGGCCTAGATATGGCCCGAGAATCCACCAACGCCCAGCCGGCGGAATTCGCATGTAGGAACAACCAAACAGTGGGTAACATACCCTGGCGCCCGACGTTTTATTCATCCGCACAGGCCCATCAGGCCAGACAAATCGGGGAAACGCACCCAAGGGTCATCGACGACGACGCCTGCAGTGACATCTGCAGGGGCGATTATTGCGAAGAATTCGGCCACCTCACAGAGGCAAGGCCCCGGCAAGCGAGAGAGCAATTACGCACCTCACAGGCAGAAGCTAGACCACGCCGAAGGACGCCAGTCGAGGCAGTCAGGCGAAGGGCCGAGCCAGAGAGTGCGCCGCTCCTTACCACTGAGCTGGTAAGGGCGATGACTGAGCTAATCGCAAGAATAGAAACAACGAACAAGCCAAAGGAGCCTTTACCGAGCTTCGAGGGCCTCGACTGGGAAGACCCCAGAGAGTTCCTGAGGGAAGTACAGCGCTACTTCACCAGGAAGCGGGTAGTCATGGAGGACCAAGGCTACGTAGCGGCCAGCTTTCTGAAGGGCAAGGCAAAAGAATGGCACAATCTTTATAAGTACGAACGACCGGACTTTATGGCCTTTTATGAGAGATTGCTGGCACGCTATAACGACCCGGCCTACGTGGGGGCTCTCACGAGCAGCCTGTATGGCCGAAAACAGGGTCAAAACGAGGGGGCTGCCACTTTCATCATGGAAAAGTGGCAACTTTCGAAAAGATTGGGGGCATTACGAGAGCCACAGGCTCGCATGGATCATATTATCGGCCTACTACTGCCGGAGCTGCGTGCGTTCTTAAGGAACAGACATTTCCTGAACGTAAACGATTTCGTGCAGCAGGCCGAGAATATAGAGAACGATGTCAGACAAACGAGACGCGGGCCGACAAGAGCGGCACAGCCGGTCACTGAGGTGCGGCAAACAAACCCACCTCGAGATAGGCCGATGGCCAACCCCAGGTCGAATGTTGAGAGGGGCGAAGGCCCAGCCACCCCTTGCCGACACTGCGGGGGCTGGCATTTTCACCGGGATTGCCCCAGGCACCCGGGAACGGACAGACCCCGTCCCCCGCCAAGGGAAACAGGGACACGAACACAACTCAACACAGTTGCGGCCACACAAGGCCACGACGAAGGGCCCATGCGACCACCCCATCGCACTGAGGCCGAGCGCAGGGAAAGAGAAATCCGCGAAACAGCGGGAAACTAGGTGAGGGGCGAGTACAACGCTGCGCCTCGCCCCGCCACCTTCCACAGATGTGCATAAACGCACCAATGATGCAGGTCAGTAGCCTGCATCATACGTCAGCTGGCAACACCAGACCACCGAGGCTGAGTGTGGTCCTACGGACGCCGCACCAACGGGTCCTGGCCCTCCTCGACAGCGGGGCCAGTCACTCATTCGTGAGACAGGACCTGGTGAAAGGCACTCACATTCAGCCCTCGAACCTCACGGTCCAGCTAGTTGACGCCAATAGCGCTGTGGAAACGGCAGGGCAGATCACTGCCGACTTGCTGGTAGGGGAGGCCACTTCGCGAGTGGCCTTGCACCTCCTGAAGGACATGTCAGAAGACATCATCCTGGGGCGTGATTGGATGGCGCACGAAGGCGCCGTCTTAGACTTTCCAAACCGCTGCGCGTACTTTGGTGCCGTGTCCAGACACAGCGTGTTCTGGCACGATCAGAGTGCACCCTCAGAGAGGGAACACGGGCCAGTGGTCTTGGAAGAAAGTCAAGCGCCCCAAGGAGAACGAGAGAGATACCAGCAGGCGGTAAACCGATTTGCCGACGTTTTCTCAGAAGAGAGGAGGCAACCAACTACAAAACTATGCACGCACAGGATTAAACTAAAGACCGACAGGCCATTTAAAATCCGGCGCACACAGTTTTCACAGGCCAAGCGAAAAGTGATTCAAGAGGAAGTCACGAAAATGCTGGCCTCTGGGGTAGTGAGACGTAGCCACAGCCAGTACAGTTCGCCGGTGGTAATCGTCACAAAAAAGAACGGGACACCCCGTTTTTGCGTCGATTACCGCCAGCTGAACAGCATTACGGAAGACGAAGTGGCTCAACTACCGCCAGTGAGGGAGACGATCCGGGAACTGGGTGAAGCCCAGGTATTCTCCAGCCTAGACCTCCGCAGCGGGTATTGGCAGATACCGATGGCTGCGGAGAGTATTCCCCTCACGGCATTCAGCACCCCAGAGGGAGCTACATATGAATTCACTGTTATGCCTTTCGGCCTCCAGGGAGCGCCGGGCACTTTCACAAAGCTGATGGCAGAAGTGCTATCAGGCATGGTGGACAGCTTTGTGAAAGTGTACCTTGATGACATTATAGTGTTCTCAGATAATCACGACGAGCATCTAGTACACTTGCAAATGGTGCTAGAGCGTCTGCGAGTTCATGGACTCCGGTGCGCGCTGGACAAATGTGTTTTCGGTGCCGAGGCTTTGGATTACCTCGGGCACAGGATTACGGCGAGACACAACGAGCCCACCGAGCGCCACGTCTTGCAGACGAGGGACTACCCCAAACCTAAGACTATGAAGGAGCTGCGAGGCTTCCTAGGGACGGCGGGGTGGCTAAGGGAGTACGTGCGAGACTTCGCCATCCTGGCCGCTCCCCTGACGGACCTCACGGGACAAAAGAGGTTCCAGTGGACCCCGGAAGCAGAGACGGCGTTTTATCAGTTGAAAGACGCCCTGTCGCAGCCATTGAAACTGCACCGGCCAGTGCAAGGGGAGAGATACTACTTACAGACCGACGCCAGCTCCGTGGGCATGGGGTGCGTATTGTTTCAGCTGGATGCAGAGGGAAATCGCAAGATTATCTCCTGCTCCAGCGCGAAATTTAATGCCACGGAGCGGCGTTACCATATTAACGAGCAGGAAGTCCTCGCCGTCGTATACTCGTGTAAACGCTACCGACAGCACCTTGACGACCAAAGGTTCACCCTTATCACAGACAGCAAGGCCCTCAGCTGGTTGTCCCGATACAAGGACGAGCGAGCCAAGCTGACCAGATGGGCCCTACTCCTGCAGGAGTTCACGTTTGATGTGGTGCACTGCCCAGGCAAAGACAATCAGCTGCCGGATATGCTGTCGCGCTATCCGGCTGACGCAGAGCGAGCCATCACCGAGGTGGTGGATGAGGAGCGTCTGCTGCCACCGTCACCTGAGGACAGTGCCCATTTAGACATCATAGACGCGGGAGAGGGCACCCTTTTCGAGGCCATCCGGGCCGCTCAGCTGGGGGACCTGCATTGTCAAACCATGGTCGTCCACTGGCACCAGTATATGGCGGGCGAGAGAGGGAACTGGGCGCAAGTCCGGAAGTTCCTCGTGGAAGACGGGCTTCTCTACAATATTGAGACCGACCGAAAACTACTCCTCGTCCCGGAGCCGCTCCAACAGAGAGTCATTGTGGCTTACCACGACTCCGTGCTGGCGGAGCACCCGGGACGAGACGAGACATACCGGCAAATCAGCCAACTGTACTTCTGGGTAGGCCTCTGGCGGCAAGTAAAAACGCATGTGCGCTACTGCTTGATCTGCGCCTCGACCAAGGCGAGCGCCAGGCAGCCAGCAGCACCGCAGCGTCCACGGCCACCCACGAGGCCCTGGCAGTGCATTAGCACTGACCAGATGGGGCCCTACCCAGAGACCCTAAGCGGTAACCGATTCCTAATAGTTGTGTCGGATCTGTTCAGCAAGTGGGTGGAAGCGTTCCCCACGCCAACCTCCACCACGAAAGACTTTACGAACTGCTTAGAACAAGTCTTTACGCGGTGGGGTTATGCCGAGAATATCATTACCGACAACGTACCCCAGTTTTCCAGCGAAGCTTGGGTGCGCTTCACCGACCGGCTTCACATACAACACTACACGAGCCCTGTGTTCCATCAGCGTGCGAATCCGGTCGAAAGGCGCAACCAGGAGTTGAAAAAAGCCCTCAGGGCACAGATAATGCGGGCTCCCAACACGTCGTGGGATGGTCGGGTCCATGAGATTCTATTCTCACTTAGACGCAGACAAAATCACGCCACGGGGATGTCTCCTTCAGAGGCACTCCTTGGCGCTGATCTCGCCCTCCCAGGGTCTTGGCGACACCCAGAACAACAGGTACCCATTAATAACACCCCTCAGGCCAGGGAGGAACGGATTGAGAGGGCACAGCGCCGACAAGTGATAATACAGCGCGACTTATTCCCAGAACCGAGGACGGCCGCTGTACAACTCGAAGTGGGGCAAAGGGTTTTGACGAGGACACACGACAATGAGCGCCGGGAGTTTGGACGCACGTGGTCCGGTCCACACACCGTCACTGAGGTCTTGGGCGACGGGGTCTATGAGGTCGAGAAAGGGGACCATACATGGCCCATCCACATCGATGACTTGCGGCCACTACCTGAGGCTAGGTTACCTCGGGACGTCTTCGAAGAGGGAAATTCGGATAGTGATTCCGACGCCGAGGGAGCGCAGTAAGTAAAAGGCGTCGCGTCATATAAGTCTAAAATTGATAGAGACAATCCCAACTTAAAAGTCCAAATCAGTGCCACCACCGAAAACCATGGGCACACAACTTTTCCCCCGAAATCCACGCATAAACGTTCCTTTAAACAGTCAGTTCCCCTAGTGAAAAGACACTTCCGATCCAAGTAATCAAGCCTACTACCCCAAAAAGTCAAGTGCCTAAACCTAAATCCCAAAAACTCAGAAACCGAACCACGACAGAGACAAATTATAATAAGTAAATTTTAGTGCGTTACGTAAAATTAAGCAAGCTCATTGTCCGGTCCACGAACGCGCTGCGCTGAGCCGACAAGTGGCGAAGACAAGAAGCCTAGTTTTAAGTTCATTTTTCCTAAACCTGTTCATTTTCTTTAATCCTATGTTAGTATGTAAGTAACCAATCCTTGTCCTCAATCTACCTTGTAATGTTGTTGAAAAAAAAAAACCGTTAAATAAATAGAACTTAAACAATTATTGCACACTTACACCACACATCGAATCTCGAGAGGGGCGTGTCATCGGGCCCAAGGCCCCAGGCCCAGGGAAAATTTAAAAAAAAATAATAAGATTAAATTGTGCCAAACAATTTAATCCTAACCTCACTTATCTATGCCCAGGCCGTCAGCCGAGCAGGGAACATATACCCCAGAGGAGATAGCCAGCCATCAGCAAAGTTTCGCACAAACAATAAAAAAAACCACCCTGTAATAAAATATTTGCATATTAGGAATTTCCCACATCGCTTCACGATGTGTGCAGTCTGACTGCCGTTGCCCAAATGCCGAATCGTCTTGCGGGTCATATTTATAAGAAACCGCGCAGCCCGGTTAGGCTCCGCCCACTGGACAGTGCAAGTTCCTGGCTTGGCCATTGGAGCGACGGGAAAGGATAAAAAGGTAACCGATTTTGAATGCAGGTCTCAGTCTAGCTCGAACAGTCAGAGGGCGAACATCACTTTGTTTTGACCTAGCTTTTGCTTTTGCATATTATAAATTCATTTCTGCTGTTCGTTGTTCATTAGTAAACTTAAAACTAAATATTTTCAAGTTAGGGAAGTATAGGGAAAGTGGTAAATTCACTCGAGATTTGGTGTGTAATACAAATTACACAACCAAATCATTTAAAGGAGAATTCGCTATTGCCTTTCTCAAGGTAGAGCCAGGTGCCCTAGTGGCGAAGTAAATTCCATATTTGAGAGGATTCGTAAGCTCGCAGTAGCTCCCCTGAAGTCCAGTCCAAAGCTCCGACCAATTCCAAATCGTTCCCGTCCAATATCCAGAGTACCACTCCAGACATTCAACTCCGAAAACCAAGTCCAGCCAACGTTTTCGCCTCCACCATCCCAGGATCCACAAAACCTCTCCTCCAGCCTCACCCGACTTAAGGGGTGCATATACCAGGTGATTTCACTCAGGGCTCACCGACGTCACTAACAACAACCTTGACGTCAGTGCCCCGAGTGGAAGCGTACCTCGACGGTTGTAAATTCGGCAGACAAGGGCGAATTCACCACTGGGCGACACCCTCACAGGTGTTGAGATCTAAGTGGTGTTCTTCCAAGTCTGTCTAGCTCGCGAACGACAGACGAAGCCGCGTTAGTAAATTCAGACGGCTTCACCACCATTTAAATTTGATAGGGATAGACAGACGGAGGGACTATAGCACAAACAGCCTTCAGCCGTTTAGTACCTCCGTTTCAGGACTAGGGTTCGGTGCACACAGTCATTTGGCCTGACTGTGTCGCCAGGTAAAAATATGAGTACACATCTACAGGGGGAATCGAACATGGACCCCATGGACCTGACTAACACGGCGTTGGTTCGCCACCCGTGGGAGGACGTCCTCGGAGGCGGATTGGACGCCTCTGGCGACGCCAACCCACAAAATTCAGTGCCTCATACTACCGGTGCAGCCCCAAGCGGCTGCACTTCATTTTTGGCGCCCAGCGGCAACAACCGCTGGACTTCACTTTTGGCGCCCAACGGAAACAATTCCAGGACGGATTATTTGGCGCCCAGCGGCAATCCACCGCAGGATTTAAATAATCCTTTCTCAGAGCTTCACTCTGCCCCGGGGATGCTGCCCCAGGCAGATATCGTATACACCGGTGGGCCCCAAAGCCATTTCGTCCCCCAGCTGCCGATGCCGCTCCACGACGTCGCCGACGCCGGGGACGTCTTGGGCTTTGCCGGGCCTAACGCTTGTAGACATCTGTTTCAATTTTTTCCAGCCAAAATTAATTTCTGATCCACTTCTGTATCTAATAAAAAGCACTCATATGATATTTTGCAGCATCTTTGGTGGGTGAAATTGCAAGTTCAAAATTTCCATGAAGATTGTGACGTGTCGTAATGGTGTTGTATGTATAAAATCTCAACTCATTGATAGTTTTAACATTTTCTATTTTATTACCATAGAGTCGTATTATAAAATTTTCTCAAACTGTGATTAATTTATCTGCATCCTCATCAGTCTGTTACAGTTATTAAGGTATCAAGGGTGTTATAAGGATAATAACGCACCGAGTGTACTTCCAGGCAGTGTACTTCCCTAGGGCCTCTGGCCCGAGGAAATGTACGTCGACCGAGGGCGTCATTATCCTATAACACCCGTGGTGCCTTCAACGTTTAATGTCCTACAAGTCTGTTATTTAATTCGATTTTTTTTTGACATTTACAATTTATTAATTTGACATCTATTATGTTCAGAACGATTTGATTTAAAAGAGAGTAAAAATCAAAATTGTTTGTAAACGCCGCCGGTGCATAGCAACGCATTTTGTTTGTCAATAACGCTATCGTAATTTACTTGTTTTGGGTTGTGTTACAATTTTATAATGTCCTAGGGCGTTATTTTTCATTTAATGTATCTCAAAATAGGGTGGTTATTGTAAAATAACAGACTTGTAGGACATTAAATATTTTAATATGCTCGATCAAATTCTCATTCCTTTGGACAAGTTTCATAGCAGCATTTTTACCTTTTTTTATAAAAAGAAGATGTATCACAACCGGATATGGCATGTAGAAATAACAAAACTTCCTTTATTGGGCCTAGCAAACATTGCAGATTCGAAATATTTGTGAATCGATATGGTTTAGATGCTGACCTGGTCTTAGAATATGAAGGTTTTTATTACAATGGTGTATTAAAAGGACCATCAAATCAGTATCATCACCCTACAATGACATTTTTATTGGTTTCTGCCAGTATTATAGCAGTGGATACGATTACTGTATCAGCATCATCTGGGGCCTGTATAACGGAGATTCCAAATTTTCTTAAAATCAATCATCAATCATTGTTCAATAAAATGTTTCTTATTTTTCCTATTCGAGACGAAATCAGCTTGATTAATTGAAGACATTGTCTCATCAGTCACAGCAATTTCGATGTTACATATTGCTTTAACAGATCTTCTTCGCTGTTTTTGGTCCTTAATATCTAATGTGCCACTATGCCACGAATATAACTTTTCCTACATTTTTTATATTCAACACCCTCAAAATGTTTCCACTTATCATCATTTCTCGTTTTGCTTGCATCTAGGGATTGAAATTTACCGGAAGTTTTAATAACCGGTAAATCGGTAAATAAAAATGTAAATAACCGGTTAACCGGTATTTACCGGTAATTTTTAGAATGAATGATTAGGGTGGCGAAAATGGCAATTGTCTTTTTCCATGTACAAAATTATCTAATTTTAACAAAAAACATTTTTATATACTTATATACTTATAATTAATACAATTAGGCTTTGAGAAACGTATTTTTTTCCAAATTGAAATTCGCTTACAGTCGATTGAAAAAATGATACAGTTTTGCGAAAGAAATATCTAGAGAGAGTAAATCAAAATTTTGTGATTCACTCGTATTATCTTTAGTTGATTATGGTGATGTTGTATATGGAAAGTTATTATCGGCGACAGCAAAAAAGAAAATTCAGAAACTTCAAAATTCATGTATGCGTTATATTTACAATATCCCATATATAGACAACATATATCACCACATCTAAATAAACAGCATAAACATGGAAAACCGCAGACGTTTACACATGCTCACACTTATTTGGCGAATAATTCATAATGACGAACCTCAATACTTTAAGTTAATTTCACGAAATCACTTGCATAATACAAGATACATACAAAATTTTTTGGTGCCTCAGCATGAAACTGCGATTTTTCAAAGATCATTTACGTATTTTGCATCTCATCTTTGGAATGAACTTCCAAATGAATATAAACAATATAAATCAAAAAATTTTTTTATTACAGTTGTCAAAAATTACATTTTGGCTGATCAGAAGCAGGAGACTTGATGCTGCGTTGTGGATGCGCGTATATTTCTTTTTCTTTTTCCGATATAATTTTATTTACTTTTAACCTTTTTGCTTCGCTTCGCGGGGTCTGCCCGTTCCCCTTGTCTGCTCGCATGTCTGAGTGCTGCTGTTGTTATTATTGTTATTATTATTATAAAATATAACATTTGTTAGATTATTACAATTCATTACTGAATATTAACGAATAAAATAATAATTATTTTTTTCTTGAAATTTTAGATTTATATGTATTAATATTTGTTTATAATCTTAGATTTAGTTTATTTGTATTTGGGCAAATGGAAGAAGAGCTCTACAGTTTAATTTGTACCATTTTTACTTTGAGTAAAATAAATGTATTATTATTATTATTATTATAATGAACAAACAAAAGGTTTTTTTTATCAAAAGGAAAAAATATAAATCAAATAAATTTAAATAAATAATTATTCTGTAAATAATAAAAATTACAAACATAAACTCAAATAAGGCATTTACTGAATACCTAATCTAAAAATACAATATTTTTTAAAAATAGCCCGTTAAAAGGGCTAGTTTTTGAAAGCTGTATCTGTTAGTCGTCTGATATTTGTACATAGAATACCACCAACTGAAAATGCCCTTCCTCTATCGATATTGGTAGGTCGATAAGTTGATAAGCATTGGTAATAACATTCTTCTAAATGTTTTCCACGGATATTTGAACTGTGAAATATTCAATTTACTGTCGCAAGATATTGCCAATGTCTCTCTTACTTGTATTTCTTAGGGGTTGGTGTTTGGGTTTTACTTTTTATAATATTATTTATTTATTGCTAAAAGTGCTCAGTGTTGGGACAGTCACTCTATATTTAGTGAATACTAGTTACTGACACTAATAGAAACGGCCTATAATACGCGACGAATCGTAAGTTCAGAATTTACCGAAATAACCGGTAAAAAATTAAAATAACCGGTAATTATCGTCATGTGTTTTTTGTCCTGTTTACCGGTTAACCGGTAATGCAATCCCTACTTGCATCAATTAGTGTCACAAGTCCTTCGATTTAACACATACACTCTCATCTTTTAAAAGCCATAACATTGCATAAGATACACGTATTAGCTTCCATATTGCCTTAAACATATTTACCAGGAACCACAACAAATAATAAATTTTTAAACGATCACTCTGTCAAATATAATCCAATGCACTTATAACTTATTAAGCAGTGGCGGCTGGTGAAATTTCAATAATGTTTTTCTCGTCTGTGGCGCATGGGATCCATACGAAATATGGGAAATACCATCTAGAGAAGCGCTTCTCTAAAAAAATTTGAAAAAGCAGTTTGCAAAAAAATTTTTCAAAATTCGGTTGCTCCCCCTGGTCTAGGGGCTTCTGTTTAAAATTATTTTTTTTTGTCATATACATTTTACTTTTCATAAAAATACAATAGATTTTGGAGTTTATGAAAATATTTTCATTATTAACTGAAATACAATGAACTGAAATTTTGTAATTTACAATTTAACAAATTGCAATATTTCAATTCGTTGTATCTCAGTTAATAATGAAAATATTTCCATAAACTCCAAGACCTATTGTTGTATTTTTATGAAAAGTAAAATATATATGACAAAAAAAAATGATTTTAAACAGAAGCCCCTAGACCAGGGGAGCAACCGAATTTTGAAAAATTTTTTTGCAAACTGCTTTTTCAAAATTTTTAGGGAAGCGCTTCTCTAGATTTTATTTCCCATATTTCGTATGGGTCCCATGCGCCACAGACGAGAAAAAAATTATTGAAATATCACCAGCCGCTACTATTTATATTAAGTACCTATAATATTAATAAATACTCATTATATAGCAATTAACTACGGGCCATAAACACAAGCAACAAGTAGTAATCTACTGTGAAGATCGACCGTAGACGCAGTGCGCGAATCTACATAAATCTTGCGCCTCTCATTAAACAATTTCGTTTTATTTTAGGGTTCTAGCACTTCTACATATGGGGACTTTTAGTATATTATTAAGTGCATATACCTATACCCATTTCCGGTGAAAACAGCTTTGTGTAAATTTGTCCGAATTTTCAGTGATTTTCACCTATAATAATACACCTAGAGCATTGATAATACCGAGATAATTTTGTCATAGAGACTGCTGAAAGCGTGTTGCTTGGTAATAGCCCAAGGCCGTAGGCGAGGGCTATTACCTTTAAGCAACACGCTTGAAGCATTTTCTACGACCAAATTTTGAGTATTTATCAATGCTCGAGGTGTATTCAGTAAGATAATTTTTTACTCTCCATTCAATTCGTATTTTGTGATCGAACAAAATTCTAAAAAATTTAACACGACATGAAATGCAAAATTTTGATTGGCGCTTAATGGCACTATGGGGTTTTATTTTTAATGGGATTTAATGGGGTAACATGTTTTTTTATATAATCAGCCCCTCTTTTTGGTAGTGTATTTCGATTCTACGCCAAAAAACATCTTCTGATCTTCGCAATTTTTTACTCCGAGACCAATTTTCACCAAAAATTGGCCTCAAAAGTCGAATGTTTCTAATATCAATAATTTTTTACGGCAAAAAGATGCGGTCTGGAGAAAAACGAAGAGAAAAGTTGTTTCTCGTTTTTTGTAGAATATGCATTTTTTTCAGATTTCTGATTCGGTTATTTTAAAAATTATTTAAGCCAAATCAAAAAAACGGCTGCCCTGCGCCGTTACCACCCGGATTGCTATGACCGACTACAGACGTTCAGAGAATGACTTGATAAGCGTCCCCACAAATTTTTAACTCTTCAGCTTATGTGTTCCATTTTTGTCGGTGGGCTCTCGTACTATAATCTCGTTATAACGCACCTCTGACCAATCAAGAACTAGCAATTTTCATAATCAACGGGCGAGTCCATTATTTCCGAGGGAGAGTCCATGTTTTCGTTTGACGTTTAAAAGGCCAAACAAAGTTTTACTATGAGCTAACTTTATTTTTTCATTTTTGAACGGTTTAAACAATCAAAATAGTCATGGATAAAGTATAATATTCTGCTCGCGTATAATGGCTATTCACCCTCGGATGATTTACGACACTCGCCTTCGGCTCGTGCCGTAAACATCACCCTCGCGAGTAATAGCCATAATTATATGCTCGCTGAGTACTATACTATTATATACTTGTATATAAGATTTTATGGGGCGAGCGTAGAGGCGACTTCAATGTGAATATCAGCAACGTCGAGCAAGGTCGAGCACGGTTAGTACTTGGGAAATACAGCGTTCTCGTCCCACCTTCTAGAGGCTTGTATATCAGTGTATACTCGTAAGTTACGTAATTTCAGACGAGGATTACGTAGTGGATATACCATCCTTCGGAGGGGATGTAAAGCAGGCGGTCCCTTGTCTATTAAATGTTAGGCAAGTAAAAGATCCCTACTCTTCTTAAGGGAAGAGGTTCGGCAAAATTTACAGGTTGGGGGTAGCTCATCTCCTGGCGTCGGTGATAGGCCCTGGTAGCGGAAATAGGCCGACGTTAAACAGTTAAAAAAAAAAAGATTTTATGTATTATGTATATGTATGTCAAAGAAATTATGCTATGTATTTTTTTTGTAATGCATGGTTGAAAAGCATCTAACAGTTATATGAATATAATAATTATTCTTATTAAAATCCGAGATTCGTGACTTTTTTTAAAATTTGTATTCATCAGCTTACGGTAGGCGTTGCTGCCACTTTCGGAATCTCACCACCTACTTTGCGCTGGGTTGGATTTGGGTCATGCTTGTTGCCAGCAGCGAGAACCATATGGCGCATGGTGCAGGAATATAGGGTGGGAAGTGTAGGTATTTGTGAGATGTGTTGCCGCATTGCGTCATGATAGTATGCTGATGTTCCGCTCTTTTGTATTTTTGCTTCTAGAGTTTTTTTTTTGAGTTTTTTCGTTTCCTCCGTTTCTGATTCTGGCAAAGCATATATCCGTGCAATTATTTCTTGTTGTTTTTTTATAATTTGTTCATGATCCCCTAACTGTTGATATTCCCGAGCTCTCGCTACAGGAATTTTTCCAACTCTGTTACCTCCACATCCAGTGGAAGTATTGCAGTACGCAAAAAAAAATTTGAAAATTTTTATTGCTCAAATAGTCTTAGAATGTCTTGAAACGTCGAGATCTTAAGTTTGAGAAAAGAAATTCTGTCTGTCTGTCGGTTTGTCAGCTTTCTGTAACTTTTTTGTTTGTACGAATATTCTGGTACCGCATAAGATATTGACTTGAAATTTGGTACACGTATATATTAATGAGAGCTGGAACTAGATTGCATTTTGATCTTATTCCGCTGAAGAGTTGGGGGGTAAATTGGGGGTAAAAATGTAAAACAAGCGAGTAAGAGTCTATAAAATTGACATTTAGTATATGTATATAAGAGAAGCTAATATCTCAAAAAAATTTTTGGCACCAGCCACCTCCATTACCACCCACACCCTATTATTAAAGGGGGCGAAAAAAAAAATAGTAATAAAATGGTGATTTAGTGTGAATACGAGAACCAAAGGCCTCAACAATTTTCTTTTACACCATCCACCTTCAAGTTTGAGCGCATTTACCTATGTGCGAGGATAGTGGATATTACAACAGTTTAGGAAACTAGGTCAAGGGAGAAATATAAAATAAAAATAGATACTAAATAATTAAGAAAAAAAAAACACGCTTTTCAAAAATGCACTAAAAAAACTCGGTAGCTACGGAAAGTGGCTGGAACTTCCCCACCCGATGGATCTTTGAAGCCGATAAGAGCACTAAAAAATATTAACGATCTCATTTGATTGTATTTTTTTTATATTTAAAAACCATATAATTCTTTGTGGACAGATTCTCTGCCAGCTGTGGCCGGTGAAGTGTTCATTGGACCGTTTCAATTTGAGCTGAAAAATATTTTTTTTTATCTTCTGTCCTCGACCGATTTTTCACTAAATCGGTCGTGATCGGTAGAAGATTTTTGACAGCTGTCAAACTGACAGCTATCAAGTATTTTGTCGCTAAACTTTGTTAGTTCTAAATCTGTCAAACTAACAGCTGTCAAAAATTCTGGTTCTAAATTTTGCTGGGGGATTTTATTTTTTGACAGTAGTCGAAAATTTTTAGGTTGGTATTGCACTTGGTTTGGTTTTTAGGATATGTTAATGTTTTTTAGGTTGTGATTGCCGGAAATTTTTCCGGAGTTGTGTCGGAAATGGATTCAAGTTTCTCAGACTTTTAATGTCATTGTCACTTTTGGGCAAAAAACTTATTTTGGGCCCAGTTAAGAACCGTCCGTAACCACACGGGCTCCTTATGGGTTGTGTAGGCCTCACTTGCCTCTTGCTAACGTTTCTTCTCACGTTGTTGGATTGCCTTTTTACTCCCACTTACTTACTTCCCCCTTTTTTTACTGTTAATAATTTATGGATGATAAATTTCAGCTGATGTGTTAGGTTCCGCCACTCACCGGAAGTATATTTATAGACAGAACCTATACAATTGATAAAATATCCCATAACCTATAAATCAATATCCGTAAAAGTTACCAACCTAAATATTTTAATAATGTCAAAAATGTTAGTAAGTTTTAAAAAATATAGAATACTACTATAGATTATTTTGTTTTTTGATTTTTTTCGGAAACCAAATCAAAAGGGGGCAAGTGTGATATAACGTTGAAATCGGAATTTTCACTGCTTTTCAAAGGTTCGACCAAAATCTTTTCAGATCTTCTGGAGCACTAAAGAAATCCTCATGAAAAGTTTCATCCAAATCCGTTTAGTAGTTTCGCCGCTATCGTGCTAACATACACACACACATACACACATACATACACACACACAGACATTTTTCAAAAACCACTTCTTTGAGTTCCTGAGACCTCAAAACGTAAAGATTTGATGTTATCTAAATTTTCTATTTCGGACCAATTTTAGTAACCTCCCACAATTTTATTGTGGGGAGGTTAAAATATAAAATAATTTTTTTGATATTACAGTATGTTTAGACTAATCTGATTTAAATTAAAAGCGTAGAAGAGGTTCTTTTTTTTAAATTTTGGTTATCGACCGAAAAAGTTACACGAGATAAAAGTGAAATTTTAAGATAAGCGCCCTACGCTTTTCGTTTTTGTCACATAAACCTGAAAACACAGTGACAGTTGAATAAGTTTTTTTTATTTTTTAGCGTATTTTTGATAAAAGTGTGTTTTAAAAAAGTTTTTTTTATATTTTTATTCAGAAAAAAAATGTCTAATACCATTTCGAAAATAGACCACCTTATTCCTTAATAAAAGCACGTCACTGTCAAAAATAGCTTTTCTTTGAATCAAAATTGAAATCAGATAAGTAATAATCACAATAACTGAGATGTGGAGGAAAGGACGTGCCATTAAATATGGGACACGCTTTATAAAGAAATAATAAATTAATAACAAATTAAATCATATGTAATTAAGAATAACACTAAAATCGTATTTCCTCACAACAACAGAGTATTTCTTTATCACTAGTCAAACAATAACTAAAGTATTAAGTAGTAAATGTAAACTTACAAATCAATTTACATAAATTTTACTCCAAAGATTATAATCGGTGGTATATCTAATAGTTTCTGAAGTGGACTTAAATAATTAGTGTACCCCATATCTTATCAACAGCTGCGTCGCCGCTGTATAAATAATTTAGAGTTGAGCATGGTATATGCATTTATTTATTTTTACAGTCGCTCGTAGCGTATCCCGCAGTGAACTGCTTTATTTTTGAATCATGTTTGTGATAAAAAGAATAGTAACAAAAAATTCGAACAGCATACTCGCGCCAATTTTAAACGGAGTCGGTAAACCACCTAAATATTCGAAGATAATCACTTCGGGATTGCCAGACGTGAAAATTCCTGAGATTTCTATTAACGAATATGTACTTGAAAATTCTTCCAACTGGGAAAACCATACAGCTGTGGTAAGTAAATTAATTTGTAATTTATTTAAAAAAAAAATAATGTGAGAATTATTACTACTACAGACATGTTTTCCAATAATATAAGTTGAAAAAATTCTCTGTACTTACATCCATATATATGTTTGCATTCTTGTTACTGTAACATACCTTATAACTAGGGAGCTGGTGGCAGAAATTTTTATATGATCTTATTGTGTCACTGAGGTGGAAAAGTGTAAAGACATCATAATAAAAAGCCTGAAAAACCATTTCAGTTATTACGGCGCGGCGTTTTTACTTAACAGTTAATTAAAAATGCAATAAAAAATGCTCCTATTTTATTGTGTCAGCCACATGTTTTAAACGTTGCTTGTCAATATGACATTGGCATAAATGCAGTCGGCTGAAATCTGTGTCTGCGTTTTTTTTGCAATTTAATTTTTTTTATTAATTTATGATATACTTACTAAAAATTAAGTGAATTTATTGTCGGTGTACTTTATATCAAAAATTTTACAAAGTGATGAGAAACAATAAAACAAACTTAACTCCCCTGTATATTGATGCGTTTAAAGGGGGTGAATTTTCAAAGATGGAGTAAAAAAAACGTTTCAATATTATTTTACCGTGTCAGCCACTTTGCAGGACGTTTTGTTTATTTGTAAAAAACATAAAAAAATAGTGGTTGAAATCTGCTATTCTGATTTTTCATTGGCTGACGTTTCTTGATAATTACACAGACCGACAAAAAAAGGGGGCTGTTCTTTTGATCAGAACCATCTTATCCTATGTTTTTTGACATGCTGAAACCGATTCTGATATTAAAAAAAATCTATCGCATCAGTTTGGCTACCACAACTATTATCCTCTAAAAAGGACAAAAAAAAGTTTTATTCTAAGGTTCTGATCTAACTTTTCTGAAGTATTTTAACGCGCTGAAGCCAATTTTGGACAAAAAAATGTCTATCGTGTCAGTTTCCTTCTACAACCCCCCTTTTTTCTCCTAGGGGTGGCACAGGGAAACTGCCACGATAGAATTTTTTTTGCCCAAAATTAGCTTCAGCACATTAAAATATTTCAGAAAGTTAGATCAGAACCTTAGGACAAGACCTTTTTTTTACCAATTTTAGGGGAAAAGAGGGTGGTATTAGTATAATTTTTTTTGTCCAAAATTAGCTTCAGTACCTCAAAATACGTCAGTAAAGTTAAATCAGAATCTTACTACAAGACCTTTTTCTTATCCTTTTTAGGGGATGAAAGGTGGTAGACAAAAACTGATGAAGTAGATTGTTTTTTCAATATCAGAATCGGTTTCAGCATGTTAAAAAACATAAGATAAGATGATTCTGATTAAAAGGACAGCTCCTTTTTTTGTCGGCCTGTGTTATTTTTATAAAACTTTGATCGCTATCGTCTATTGTCCATGTACTGTAGAAAGGAACTAAAACGTTAAAGGGTTTTTATTGTTTATTATGTTCAATTGACCCCAAGATATGAAAAAACCGCGAAGTGCTACCATTTAAAGTGGTGCGTTTTTGAGATCGAAGTAAAAAGGTTCATTTTTCATTTTTTTTTCTCGAAAACTATGAATTTTTTCTATAAACACGTCAATAGAAAAGTGTGTAGAGAATTAAATTTCTAATTGAAATGACACCTTCAGAAGTCAAATTTTTTTTTTACAAAAATACGTCCAACAAACAAAACAAAAAAAACGAAAAAATGCAATTTTTTATTATTTTAGCCTGTAACTATTTTTCGGGTACATTTAGGCATAGACATTGCTGCATAACAAAAAAAGCTGGCGTTTTACCCGTTAAAATGAGATTTTGTAAACAGTTTTACGATTAATAGTGACCGAGATATAGCGTTTCAAAGTTTACTACTTTTAACTTTTTTTGCTAATTTTTATTTTTTTTTTTTTCGTCCTGTAACTTTTTTCTGAGTGAATTTAGGTGTAGACATTATTATATTAAAGTGAAAGCTGACTTTACGTCCGTTGAAATGGTGGCTTGTAAAAGTCTGTACGACAAATAGAAACCTAGATCAGCGTTTCGAAGAGTGTTACTTTTATTAACTTTCTTCCAATTCTTACGTTCTTTTTTAAATTTCGGCCTATAACTTATTTGTCAAATACAGATATTGCTACAAGGAATGTACTCGCATTCTTGTTTAAATGGTCTGCAATAGAAGTTTATGTGATCAATAGTAATCAAGATTCAGTCTAGATATAGTAGATTATTGTACTTAAAAAATAACTTTTTACATTTTTCCAATTCTGAACTTTATTATATCACGTGTTTTTTTTTTGTTCAAATAACTTAGATTAATAACTTACATTATGAAATTATTCAAATGCTGGATTTAACATATTTTCAAAATCAAAGTCGATTTCTTCATCGGCATCTATGTAAACATCGTCTTCCGTTATTTGAGGTACATCAGCGTTTTCACAGTTCATTCCCATACATTCTTTGCAAAAAATGGAGCAATTCATTCCCAATTTCCTGCAACCACAGTTTCCTCTGCATCCTTTGGTGCATTTACAGGCTTTTTTTCCAGCAAAACTTGTGGTGCGGGAGGTTTATTTGTCAAAATTGGTACTAGTCCATTTTCTGAACTTTTCCAACCCCAGATGAGAGGATTTACAATATTTCCTTTCCAATGTTGCATTTGCAAGTAAGTTCTTAAACCATGATGTTTAGCAGCATCAGTTGTTGGAGGCAATCGGGACAATGAGAATTTCGCACCTGTTGAGTACTTCTGAAATAACTTATAGCGACAGGTGCTTTGGCCATCAATTTTCATACCGCATAGTAATGTTACAATACATTCAGAAGCAGAACCGATGGCTGCTGGACTTGCATTTTCACACAAAAATTCATTTAAATACTTTTCCAAAAGCAAAATATTCTTAATAATGAAATTCAATTTCTTTTTACCAATACCAAAAAAGGAAGAGGTTGTATCACAGCCACTGAATGCATGAACGAAGCCAAGGTATTTTTGTAGATGATTAAATATGAAACTCTTATGGTTATATAATTTGGCAGTTACATTTCCTATACTAGGTTTAAAAAAATATATATTTTCATTTTCTTCTGGTAATAATGATAGGATAATAAGAAGATCGACATCTTGACCAACTATAACAACATTTTCTGATTGGGATGCCTTATCTTTTGCAGTATTTACAACTAGTACGTCTGCATCCTCTTCAGCTTGCCCAGTCTCAATATTATTTTCTTCGAATTTTTGAATTAAATATGAAATAATTTTTTTTTTATTATTTTCATTTGCCAAAAATTTATCAGGTTTTGATAATGGCTTTGAGTAATTGTTAATCTGAACTCCTGGCCCAACTTGCTTGGTTCGGCGTAATCTTTCTGCAGATTTCGTACCTGTATTATCGTAATCACTAGGGTAGCCATCAAACACAACAGTGCAATTCGTGTAAAAATGTTTTAAGTGTTGAATATATTTTTTACTGATTTCTTCAAATGTATCGTTAGTATTCCAAACTATTTTGTGCAATAAAAATCCACCATCGATAATGTAATAAATGTTAGAGAGAGAAACATCATTTATAGGTTCGAAAAAATCATAAAGATCCGATTTTTTATTTTTTCTCATGATTCCCTCTTGAAAGATTGACGTTGGATATGAAGATAATTCAAAATCAAAATACTCTTCCAATTCTGAATCAGTTGGTTTGAATAACAGCATCCTTCTAAATAGTGTATCCGCATCAACGACTACATTGTCTTTTGCTACTTGGATTTTGGAAAGAATAAGGATAATAAGGAGAAAAAACAATACTTTAAGATGGGTTAAACTTCTATTGCAGACCATTTAAACAAGAATGCTGCGAGGTCATTCAGTGTAGCAATATCTGTACTTAAAGCATTTGACAAATAAGTTATAGGCCGAAATTTAAAAAAGAACGTAAAAATTGGAAGAAAGTTAATAAAAGTAACGCTCTTCGAAACGCTGTATCTAGGTTTCTATTTGTCGTAGAGACTCTTACCAGCCACCATGTCAACGGGCGTAAAGTCAGCTTTCACTTTAATATAATAATGTCTACACCTAAATTCACTCAGAAAAAAGTTACAGGACGAAATTTGAAAAAAAAAATAGTAAAAATTAGCAAAAAAAGTTAAAAGTTGCCAATTTTGAAACGCTATATCTCGGTCACTATTAATCGTAAAACTGTTTACAAAATCTCATTTTAACGCGTAAAACGCCAGCTTTTTTTGTTATGCAGCAATGTATATGCCTAAATGTACCCGAAAAATAGTTACAGGCTAAAATAAAATAAAAAATTGCATTTTTTCGCTTTTTTTTGTTGTTTTTTGGACGTATTTTTGTTAAAAAAAAATGTTGACTTCTGAAGGTGCCATTTCGATTGAAAATTTAATTCTCTACACACTTCTCTATTGACGTGTTTATAGAAAAAATTCATAGTTTTCGAGCAAAAAAAATATATGAAAAGTGGCCCTTTTTACTTCGATCTCAAAAACGCACCACTTTAAATGGTAGCACTCCGCGGTTTTTTCATATCTTGAGGTCAATTGAACATAATAAACAATAAAAACTCTTTAACGTTTTAGTTCCTTCCAACCCTCTTTTTTTGTACATAGACAATAGCCTACTAGTACAGTACCTAGAGGTAAAAAATATACAAAACTTCGGAATAATGTCATATTGAACGGATTTCGTTCATTTTTGGCAGTATAATAGTAAATGCTTCACAGAAAAGTTTCTATATTGTGCGGGGGCTTGCTAATTTATAGGGGGTGAATGCCACCCCCTCTCAGGGGGGTGGCATTCACCTACGTCAAGGATGCTAATAGGTAGAATAATAGGTTATTAATTAAGCTTTCAACTGTTTTTTTATTTGTTTCTGTAGTATAAAAAACCAAAGAAGTTCTGACCGTGCGTCTACACATTTTTTTAATAACAACGTCGCCATTTTGTTACTGAATTAGCCGGTCATTAAAAAAATACAGTTTAAATTATAAAGGTATTTTCAGCTATAATATCCCAAGGACGTTGATAATACGAAATAATTTTATCACAGTTTCCGAAAGCACTTGCTTGGTAATATCCCGACGCCGTAGGCGGAGGGATATTACCTAAAAACAACGTGCTTGAGGAAGTTGTGATAAAATTATGAGCTATTTATCAACGTTCGAGGGGTATTCGCATAGAAAATTTTTTGCAATTTATTTTATTCATTTGTTCAAAACTATTTATTAAAAATACAATTATTAAAAAAGCAATTTGTAAAATTAAATGTAGATTATGTATCATGTATTATTTTGTGTTTTCCTCCATTATTATATTCATTAAATCGTTATTTGCAGTTCCAAATCGACATTGTCAAAAATAAATTTTAAATTATTGAACTGTCATTACTGTCAAACTGGATGACATAAGTGAAAAGATCTCTAAGGGATCTTATCAGTGTAATTCTGTTCTGATTGGTTGTTTCAGCACACGTGATTAGAAATGGACGAATTTAATAGGATTGATATTTGAGCTAAAAATTTTCGATAAAACGTAATTTTTTTTTCCTTTTCCAAATATCTCAATAAATATTAGTTTTATTGAAAAATCGGTAGAGACCAAAAATAAAGGTCATAAACTGATAATGAATTTCGCTTGTTTATTTATTTACATAGATTTAATAGTTTCGGAGATATGAAAGTTTACAAATGGCGTCCGAACGTTTATAAGACGAAAAATGCAGTTTAAATGTTAAATATCTCAGAAATTGTGACGCATGCTAAGAAATGAAATTAAAGACAATTAATTGCGCCTTCAAATTATTTTTTACTCATTCCTGTACCATAAGAAATAAAGAAGTTATGACGGAAAAATATGCGTATTTATATTTTTTATATTAAAAAGGTCGCCATTTTGTTACTCTAATTAGCCAGTAATTTAAAAAAAAATATCTCAAATACAGTTTTTCGTTAACATGTAGCATCACCTAGATGCTCAAATAATTTTTTTGTTCATTTAAAGCACTCGCTTTAGAAAAAAATGCATTTTAAACTTTAAAGGTAATTTCGAAACACTTGGATACCAAATATAAACTTAAATATTTCCGAAATTATTAATCCTACATCCATAAACAAAAAATATAATTAATTCCCAGTTTATACTTTCTGTAATTGGTCTATAACATTTTTTTCGATAAAGTAATACTTTTCGAGATATTTGACGAAAGCCGTTTGAAAATACTTTTTTTTAAGCTAAAATCGCAATTTTGAAGTCGTTATAACTTAAAAACTATCTATTTATGTGAAAAATTGCATAGAACCTTTTCTTCTTAAAATTTGATTCTATTTCAGCTCCAATAAATATATATATTTTTTAAGTGCCACCCTCTGAGAGGGGTGAAGCATTCACTAGAATACTGCCAAAAATGAACGAAATCCGTTCAATATGACATTATTCCGAAGTTAAAACCTCTATTTACTGTACTAATCTAGGTAATCCCAAATATTCTAGTGTTTTTTACAATTATATTCTTTTTCCTTGGTTTGTATGTATATACAGGGTGTCCCGTAATACGTTATGTTGTAAACGTACATTAATGACGATGTATCTTTTTAAACATTAGACTTACAATAAAAATGTAAGAAATTTTGTCCTCTTCAATTTTGACTAGAACAGTTTTCTCGTAGGATCGAGCGTTGCAGGATTATTTTGAAAAAAACATTTTTTTGCACCTTTAATTCAAGATGGTGGCTCCATAAGGTCGAAAACTTGTATTTTTTATCAAGGCCTCGACTTAAACAACATGTATCAAAATCATTACTACTCCACCTTTTGCAGGGAAAAATCCCCCACTGATTAGACTATTTTCTTACTTTGACATTTTTTAGAGTAAATTAGGAATATTTCTGAAAATCAGCAACGTACACGTCAGACAATGTTTTTCTCTACTTATGGATATAAAAACTAACAAATTAAAACCAATGCGCGGTACGATGAAAATACTTAATACCTAGCGCTTTTTTTGCAAGTTAACAATTAGTTTTATAAAAAATCAGAGTCATGGACTTCAGCCAACCATTTTTTTGATTAAATTTTTGATAAATGAACAATTGCAGCAATGGCTGAAACAATAAAATAATATAAGAGCGTTTTTTTTGAAAATTTCAAATCCATTTATTTAAAAAATTAGCAGCAACCAATCTCGGTAGCTGCTCTAATCGATCTGTTATATAAATACTTTCTTTCCATATTATTAACTACGATGAAATCATATACTCTTATTGCCACCAGCTCCCTAGCTATTGCATTAATGTAAATTGTTTAATTAAAATGTAAATGCATAATGCATAACATAACTATTGAATTGTGTTAAACCGACTGTTTGACATAGGTAAGAGTACAAAAAAAACTTCAAGTGTAGGTAATTTTATAACAAATATTAGAATAAAATATAAAAAATACATAGACATATAAGTATTTCAAGGTCGAACATCTTAGACTTTAGCATAAGATATCTGAATGACTAGGAAACTATGAGATCATAATATCAAGTTAGTTAAAATTCTATTATAATTAAATGAAAGTAATCCCAAAATATTTACATTCGTGAACGTGTAAAAGGCCCAACTCAACCCAACTTTGTTATGTTTTGCAATAAAACATATAGATTCTTGTTTGTTTCAGGTATTTTAATTGCCTGTTAGAAGTATTTACATAGACATTGACACATAGAGAAATACAATATACTATTATTAAAATTGTTATTCATACAAAATCATAGTAACGAAATTCAGTGGCGGGGAAATACGGTACAAATTAAGTAAAATTACAAACAATACTGAAATACTAACATGCAAGAACTCGCGACCGATTTGTGAATTATCAAATGATCCTGGTGATACCAGCCCCCTTGTAGATTGTAGATTGTTTAAGGGGTCGCTTGGCCCTGGGTTGGCCTTTCTTCACCTCGACCTAAAGGGTCTTTTGTGAATTACCCTGCATCTAGTTGTTGCCCAGGATTCCAAGACTTTTTGCAAAGCTTGCGACCTTCCTGGGAGCTAATTTCCCTATGTCTTCAGGCGTCAATTCCGCCTGTTCTAGGTACTTTAGTCTAATGCGGATTAGCACCCTGCATTCACAAAGTATATGTTCCGCAGTTTCAGTTGCAGCTTCACAGTATCTGCATTTGTCATCTTCTGCCATGCCCATGTTCTTGAGATGACTTCTCAAGGGGCAATGGCCAGTTAGAAGGCCTGTGATCAGCCTTAGATCGGACTTTTCCAGTTCGAGAAGCCTTGTGGCATTCTTTGTTGAATAGGTTATAAACCTTTTTGTTTGTCTTTGGCCTGGAGTGTTCCTCCAGTAGGACTCTTTTTGTTCCTTTTCCCATTTTAGGACCTCTTCCGTTATGTGTCCCTTGGATAGGCCACAGAACGGTTCGGGTCCAAAAAACCGTGCTTCAGCCCCTTTTCTTGCGAGGCTATCAGCCAATTCGTTGCCTTCTATCCCCTCATGCCCTGACACCCACATCAAGGTAACCTTGTTTTTTGCCAGTTGCTTCAGGGATTGTCTGCATTCCCAGGCAATTTTTCACTCGAAGGTATATGACCTGAGAGCCTTTCATGCTGCCTGATTATCTGAAAGTATATAGATCTTTGCCCTTCGAGTGCCTCTATTTAGGCATTCCTGGGCACATAGATCTATAGCATAAATTTCTGCTTGGAAGATGGTTGGGGTGTTACTAAGGGCTTTAGATAGCCTGCATTTAGGCCCTGCTACGCCCACACCAACCCCTTCATCCATCTTGGATCCATCTGTGTACCAGATGTGTGACTCTTTCTCCAACCGCAATGCTCCGACTCTGCCCGCCTGACGGCTTTCAATCAGCACATCAAACGGGCAGTCAAAGTCATGCTTGATTGGCATTGAGTCAGTGGGTTTGGTCACGGATTCGAATTGGATTAACTCCAGAATCCTTAAGTGACCAACCAGGTCGCCTGGTCTGAATTTAAGTGCCTTAAGGCACTAAGTGCTGCCTCCTTCCTCACATGCAAATGCAGAGGAAGTAAGTCCAGCATTGCCTCCATAGCTGCTGTGGGACACGAGCGCATTGCTCCTGTAGTCCCTAGACAGGCAAGGCGTTGCAATTTCTGCAACTTTCCTTGTGCTACTTTTTCTTCTGTTTTTGGCCACCATATGCATGATGCATAGGTAACCATAGGTCTCACAACCGATAGGTAGGACCAGTGTATCATTTTCGGCTTCAGACCCCAAGTCTTACCAAACAGCCTACGGCACGTCCAAATAGCCGTCGTTGCTTTGGTAAGTGTCCTTTCTAAGTGTGAGTTCCAGGTAAGTTTTTGGTCTAGGATTACTCCTAGATACTTGACTTCACTGGAAAAATTCAGTACTGTTCCATTTAACATAGGAGCTCTCAAATTGAGTTTTCTCCTTTTGGTGAATGGAACAATAACTGTTTTGTTCGGATTGACACTAAGACCCTCTGACGAGCACCATTTAGATATTATGTTTAAGGCAATTTGCATGTGGTTTGAGATCATAACCTCATGCCTGCCTCTCACAGTAACGACCAGGTCATCAGCGTAGCCCTGAACGTTGAAGCCATAATTACTCAGCTTATGGAGAAGATCGTCGACCACCATTGACCACAGCAAAGGCGATAAGACTCCACCTTGTGGACAACTGCAGTCACGGTGGCCAACTCGTTCCCCACATTTGTGGTAATTATTCTGCTTCTTAGCATGGATTGTATCCATCTGATTGTTGGGGACTGTATTCCCCTTTTTTCCGCGGCTCTTTGTATGGATTCATAGGAGGTGTTGTCGAAAGCACCCTCTATATCTATGAAAGCACACAGAGCCTACCAGCCCCCTTACATCTGGTCACTTCATTATCGGCAAGTCATTAACAGCTATTCCAGATTGCGATTTATCAAACGTTAATGAAAATCAGTCCAATAAATTTCAAGGCAATTAAAATACCTTAAACAAACAAGAATTTATGTTTCATTGCAAAACATAACATATGGTCCTTCGAGCCGGATACATAAAAGTTCGATCCAACTATCGCTCGAGGCGATCCAATTTGCTGAAGCCAACCTTGCCGGTACGCTGTGAAGATTGCTGGAATTCCAGGAGATTAGCTCACTTTTACGTTTACGAATTAGCATGCCGACAATGTTGGCTCCAGAATGAATTCTATTTTGCAATACTCCTTACGATTTGTAATTTATCATACTGCTTAAAATTTGATATGCAATAAGCATGTTGAAGTCGATCTTTGTATATTGCTCGAACATGGCAAGATTACACAGGCACACAAAAAATCCTGACGTGTAGGGATCCGTGATATCAGCGACTCAAAAAACATCCGGAAATCATATGTTTCATCTCGGATTAAGATTTTTTTGTGTGTAGAGGTGTAATCCTTGCCAAGTTCGAACAATATACAAAGATCGGGAAGATGGATATCAAATTTTACACAGTACCACGATAAAGTACCTTTAAAAAAAATCATTTAAATCGGTTGAATATTAACATGCAGGCAGATTTTTTACAAAAAATTTGAATTTCTGCCCACTGTGTGTCGCTTCGAAGCCAATCGACAATTCCAAAACTGTAGGTAACTACGGGGACAGCAATTGTGTTTATTGCTACGATTTTGTTCTTAGCATTTAGCTCTTAAGAGCTTGCCTAATGCGACGGTAGTATTCCCTCGCAACCCCACTTTTCATCTCCTCGTTGTCGATTCTGGCGGACTCCTCTACACCGAAGTACTTATATGTTTCTTCGAGATCCATACTCCGTATTTAAGATTAATGACTCAGTACGATCTTCTGACTTTTCACATGCTTACCTAATTGAAAGACCAATGTAGCGCATTTGTCTGAGCCAAATTCAATTTAGATGTCATCACTGAACGATTTGACGATGTCCAGCTCCTGCTTCAGTTCGGTTTCAATTAGCAAATAACTTCAGAACGTCCATATAGAAGAGGTCAAAACTCTACTGTTGCCACTGACTTCGAAGCCAGTTCTTTGTTAGTTGAGGTGAAAGGGTAACGAGCGCCATGCAAAACAGTAAAGGCGAAAGAGAATCTCCTTGGAAAATTCCTCTCTTGATTTGCATGTTCCCTTTCGGGTAGTAGAGATACATTTCTGTTTTCCCCACATAACACAGTTTGTACTTAGTATTTACTTGTACATACTAAGTATAAACTGTGTTATGTAGGTCCATCCCTTCATTTACGAAGCACCGTAACCTTTTTCGCATCTACTCCCCTCAAAATTTCATCCATGATATTTACAGTCTCACAGCTATGCATCGGACGAAAAAAGTATTGAACTTCTGCTAATATATTAAATTTACAAATATACCTGTACATCTATTTCTTGTTCTCTTACCTTTGATAGTGCGGGTAAAATACCAATTGGGCGCAGGTCCTTATATTCCACAGGATTCTAACTTTAGAAATCGGCTACACGATAGCTTCTTTCCAGGAATTGGACAGCACATTAATATCAGTTTAATATTAAGTCCATCATGACCCTGAGCATTAGTTTTGATATTATATAATTTTTTTTGTACGTCATACTCAGAAACTGGCTTGAACTGATGCTTTACCGTTATTTTTGTAAAAGTGGGTAATATCTTGGTCGGCAAGTATGGTGGAAATACAATTTATATAATAATTAATCAGGCTTTCCACATTTTATAAGATATTTGGTATACATTTGCCTTGCTTACGTATATTTAACAGGTGTAAGTCTTTCCATATTTTATTACTACCTCTTACACGTAATTCATATTCAAAATAGGCTTTTTTTTCGTTTCTGCGTGCCAGAGTGGCATAATTACGTAAAGTTTTATAATAATTATATTTCGGTTGGTCACATCCGAATAGATCACCCTGTAGTACTACTTCTTTTCGCTTGAACGTGTAAGTTCTAGTTAACATAGTGACAAGTGTACGAGAAAAATGCGAAAAGACACGAGAAAAATGAAACATAAAGAACTGGAAATCATAAAGAAGAAAATGAGGAAAATCCAGAAAAAAACGACTTATCAAGTAAGTAAATACATAAAACCAATAAATAACTTTATTTAGAACGCATCATGCAATCGATGGACGGGAGGAGGAAAGTAACGTACGTGCCATATACAAAAACAATATTGTATTAGGTATACACTTTATCTTATACTCTTATAAAGTTATAGAAAATAAATAACAGATTGCAATGTTCAAATTCTTTCAGGGAACATCGATTTATTTGGATGGATCTTATAACAATCAGGTGTTAAGGATCATTTATTCTGTAGCTAGACTGAAGCTAGCATACAGGTTTTATGCTATCTGTTTAATGGGTTTAAGAACTCACTGGTTTTATGATGAAACCAGCGGGTGCTTAACCTATGAATTGTCCATTCATATATTGGAAAATGGAGACCTCCTAGACCTGGAATCCTTAAACGTGCGTTAGTAACAGACATACTAATGACGTAACAACAATTATTACGTCATTTTTACATAGAATAAACGACGAGTTACGTCACCCCAGACATACTTAAGACGTCATGTAATAAGTGGATAAGACGTCACCGAATGACGTCTCTGGGATGTGACAGATGTTCGTCATTTTCACGTCAATAATACGTAACATTTGACGTAAGTACTGACCAAATAGTGTCCAATTATTGACGTAATGATGACGTCACTATGTTAGCTGGGAAACTATATAACGAATTTCTGTCAACACTAGCAGAAATTGTTTAAAATCGTCCACATTACAATAACCAATGACTTGAAGTTAACTCTGAAGTCATTGATAAAAACGCTATTAAATAAATAGTGTTACGAAACACAACATAGACAAAATGTTCGCCTGTAAAATAATGATCAAATTACCAATATAAATTCACCTGTGAGATATATAGAGTTTAAGAATAGACAAACTGCTCGCCTGTAAAATACACAGTGTCGAGAAAAATGATCAAATTACCAAATATAATTTCACCTGTGAGATATATAGAGTTTAAGAACAAACAAACTGCTCGCCTGTAAAATACACAGTGTCGAGAAAAATGATCAAATTATCAAATATAATTTCACGTGTGAAATATACAGAGTTTGAAAATAGATAAACTGCTCTCCTGTAAAATACACAGTGCCTAGAAAAATGATCAAATTACTAAATATAATTTCACCTGTGAAATATACAGAGTTTAAAAATAGACTTAATGCTCGCCTGTAAAATACAGTGTCGAGAAAAATGATTAAATTACCAAATATAATTTTACCTGTGAGATATATAGAGACAAAAAGAGACAAACTGCTCGCCTGTAAAATATACAGTGTCGAGAAAAATGATCAAATTATCAAATAATACAATTTCACCTGTGAAATATATTGAGTTTAAAAATAGGCAAACTGCTCGCCTGTAAAATACACAGTGACGAGAAAAATGTTCAAAATACCAAATATAATTTCACCTGTGAAATATACAGAGTTTAAAAATAGACTAAATGCTCGCCTGTAAAATACACAGTGTCGAGAAAAATGATTAATTTACCAAATATAATTTTACCTGTGAGATATACAGAGACAAAAAGAAACAAACTGCTGGCCTGTAAAATATACAGTGTCGAGAAAAATGATCAAATTATCAAAAATAATTTTACATGGAAAATATACAACGTGATCTGCCAAGAAATGCGAAAAAAAATGGTGTGCTAGTCTTCAATGTGGGAAAGCCCTGCAAAATTTTAGAGGATTCTGAGGTAATTTAGTTTATTAAATTATTAGTCAATTTGCGAAGATACACTACTGACCTACCCTGAATAGGTCGACGAACTTACTGGTGAAAGAACGTATTCGAGTTGTTTACATTTCTTTAATTGGAATAAAAAGTGAAGCCGGCCGGAGAGATCAAAAAAGAGGTCTACACACGATCCAGCGGAAGGGAGCCAACATTGTCGGTACGCTTTGAAGATAATTGGAATTCCAGCGGACCAGTGCACTTTTACGAATGAGCCGACATGGCTGGCTACCTGCCGCTGCATCGTGTGTAGACCCCTCGAGAGCCGCGTTTTTTGTTCTCGGTCGAACAATGGGTACACCGCCGCGCCGTGTCATTGACCGGTTTAACTAAATATCTCGTATATAGTTTGTATAGTGTATTCCACAAATAATTCAGCGATATAAAAAAGCTCGCAAAAAAGTATAAAGGACGCCGACCGCTTCTAGATACTGTACCGCCCGCCGGTCCGCTTTGACAACGTTAGTCCACATTGACCACACACATTTTATTCCAACCTATCATAATTCCGGTAGAGAAAATTTCAATCAATTATATTCAGTTGGAGTGGCCTACATTTTTGTTCGGAAATATATGACCATTTTTTTGTGAAGATAATAAAGAAGCCGAACACTTTTATGGCCTTTTATGTAAATAGACTGAAATTGATACACGGTCGGCACCTTTTACGTTTTTCTGCGAGCTTTTTTATATCGCTGTATTATCGATGGTATAGTTTGTACCATCGATAATAATTACCATGAAAGAAACACATTGATATATCCCGCGTTATTGAATTAAGTTATACTGCGAAAACCCTATTTTGCAGATGCAAAATGTGTTTCATAATAAAAACATTAAAGAATCCGGTATTTATCTCGAAATAACAGAATAAATATTTCTCATTCTTGACTGTTTGTCTATTTTCCTGAATAACGTTAGATAAATGCACTGTTTCATAATTAAACTAATTAAAGTAGTATATTATTTACTACTACTATTTATTGCGTTTAATTAAATGAATTAAAATTTGATATTAAATAAAGACAAAATAAATAGCTTACACGTTGAAAAATCAACGGTGCAAAAGATCATACGTGCTTGCACCAATTATTTTGGAGGTGTTTTCACAAACATTTAAACCCATACCGGCCTTATGCGAAATGAAAAATGCTGACAAAAGCAGTCATAGAATTATATGATATTAAAAAGTAAAATTGCCTGCAATCAGCTTTCTAGGTCTTATATTACCGTTTTCGATGTATATTTTAGGTGTATTTTTAAGTAGATGGTCGCCGGCGCGGGCTCGATTTGAAGTTGACTAGAGGATGACGCTATGCGCACAGCAGGTCGAAAGCTGGTACACGTACCGAGCGTATCTTATATTTCATAGTATCATGAATTATAATGGTTTATGTTTTTAGTTCGACGCCGTTGTGAACGAGGTTTATCTCTAAACGAATTGAGCAGACGTATATTATCAGTGATCCAAGGGGAATATTTTTTAGTGATTCTTATAGTTTTCAGTGGCGCATGTATATTAAAAAGCATTAATATGGCTTCACTGAGAAAAGAAATTTTATCATTTACATTATTCATACTATAAATAGGATCAAAGCATAAGGATTGTAAATCCGCATTAAATAAGGCATTATCCAAATACCTATTTAAAATCTCTTATTGTCTTAATAACAGGAAGATCTTTTTTTTCGCGTGACATTTGATTTAAAAGCTAGTTACGCTTACATTTTGTATAATATTACTATCATTATTACTTGTTATAATTCGATGTTTTCACAAATTTTAAAATCTCATTGACTGTGAAGGTACCTAATACTTAATTATAACTGAAAACATTTGAATTTCCACAACCAGTTGAGTAATATCCGAGAAAAAGTATTTTTAAATTTGGATTAAAATTTTACCGCCCAAAACACTAAGCTATATTGTTGACGTCATCGGTCCCCAAGTAGCAAAATAACTTTTATAAAGGTTATTAGAACTGCTATACAACATATTTTATAGAAACATGTAAATTGTATAAGGCAGTTAAATACCATTATACAATGTCTATACAACTAAAAAGGGCCCACTTTTATACAACATTTTGGTATTATAGGAATTCTATTAGAAAATCATACAACCATTATAAAACTATTTTACGTGATGATTATAAAACTGTCCTATAAGTATATCCTCAGGATTACTTATACAACATATTTACATATGCACTTGGCAACTGCTATAAAATTATTATTTAGTAATTGTATAAGTGAGTTATAATGTAGACGGTATCTCACTAACAAAAATTTATACAATCATTTTATTTTCTAGTGATGAAATTCAGAACAAAATTATTGCAAGAATGATTATATAACGCAAACATGTTGTGTAGTTATTATTTCAAATAACAACCTCAATAATGGCGCTCAAGATCCATTAAACATGGTAAAATCCCGTTATTAAGCAGTATAATTAACACGCTAGTAGCAAGAAAAATCTTTTGCGCGGCGAAATTTTCTGACAAAATATGTATATATTTTTAGCAAAAAACTGAAGGGCCTCAGTTTAGCATACGCGTTTGGTTTATTACAGATTAAAAAAATATATTTTATTAAATTTAAAATGGTTGAATTTTCGGTTTAAACAAAATATTGATTAAATTAATAAGAAAATAATCTTTGCCTTTCTGAAAAGTTAATTTTTAATAGACATTTATACATTTCTATGAGAATTCTGCATAATGGCGGCAATTGATGAACAGCTAAATCCTTAAGTAAATATGGCGTAATATAATACGATAATTTTGTCCCATATGAAACGTTATACAACGCTTTTGTGTTATTCGAAACTCTATAGGATATTAAAATCCTATAATGTTGTTTCTATAGGCGCTATAAAAATATTCTCGAAATAAATCAACAAGTTGAACTTTGATAAATTTTAGAGGTTGCCAGATTTCAAAATATATTAAACTATTTTCTCACACATTTTTTATAGAGTACGACAATTTAAGTAATTGCAGAGATATAGTCAAATTTATTTTCCTCTAATTTCGAGTTTATAGTACACGAATTAACCAACATTTTATGAAAATGTGAGTTTGCTACCAATCGTCATTATTTTTTATAGTTAAAATTTAGCACATTAACAGCTGATTGAAATGCTAATATATTGTTATGCATTTGAGGGTTATTTACACCAATAAGATTTAAATCCTGTTTAGCAGTCTGTAATATTTCCATTTCTCCGGCAATAGTTTGGGAGATATAAAGTGTGGGTGATAAATCCATTACAAACAATAAATAAATCAATCTACAAACTAGTAAAGAATAGTGATTGAAAACACGTAAAATATTGAGTGATACCCTTCGCACGACGATTTGTGTGTCGGCCTGCTAAAGTTCTCGGATTCAATACCATGTAGAAGAAGAAGAAAATGTAATTTATTGGCCAAACATAGTTTTCCCTAATTTTATCCAATTTTTGCATAACGTGGCAACCCCGTGTTAACTTTCGTGGTTATCCTGTAGTTCGTCCGCAAACCACGTTACAAAACAAATGTCACGTATGTCAAATCAATATATTGAGAATAAAATCGTTATATTGAGAAAAATGTCAATATATTGAGAAACAAGTCATTATATTGAGAAAAATGTCAATATATTGAGAAAAATGTCAATATATTGAGAAAAAAGTCATTATATTGAGAAAAATGTCAATATAATGAGAAAAAAATCTCAATATATTGACTTTAAAAAAATAAAAGTAATGTTGACACCAGGGTGCTTTCGTAGAATTAAGAATCATGAGTGTTGTTATATAAATAACTAGAAGCTGGTGAAGAGTGGGAGACACATGAATTACTGCTTGCGTGCTGCTGGCGTTAAATGAACGGACATCATGGAAAAACAGGTGAACAGGTTTAAAGAACAGATTCTTGGCTGGAATCTGAACAGTTAAGATCGGTTCATCAAAAATGCCTGTTCAGTACTATCCCTAGACTGTGAATGATAGAATATATTATTTTGAATATAAATACATATACCTCCCTCTCTACCTAACCTGAGGTCTTTTCTTACCAAATTGTAGCCTTCTTATTGGATGACGTAGTTATTTATGGCGGGTGTAAGCCAGGTTTCACACAAACACAATACTGAGTAGTTAACAAACAAAATATGCCCCTTCAAATCGTTGATTTTTGGTAATAACGATCTGATGTTAAATTATGCCAATGTAATATGTTCAGTCATTTTTTAGCTACAATATACAGGGTGTAATTAGTTTCATGTCATTAAAAAAAACTGGTAATGAGGACCGACTAGACAAACAAAAAACCTTTATGACTTTTTCCTCGAGGGGCACTTTGAAAAAAACTGACCTAGGTCAACAATTTGAATAATGGGGTAGGAAACATTTAAGAACCACCGCCTTTCTGGGTCAATGGACGCGTAGTTCTCAATTATACAACTTTTAAATTGTCAAAAAATGCAAAGATTACCGACCGACGGGATCTCGCCGGCCCGCGCAGGCCGCTGTTTCAAAGCAAAGAAGGGCGGCACCTTTGATGACCGCCTCAACCGAACCAATGGGCTCAGCATTTTTAAATTCATATCTCGAAAGTACACCTTGTAGTTAGTAAATGTGCAAAATATTAGATTTTTTTTCAACTTCTTCTCCCTCAAAATAAATATGAAAATAGAGCACGCGAAAACGCAGTGTGACGTCAAGCGTCAAGCCACCCGCACTCCAGCCAGCGGTCGAACGCTAGCCTGCACCCACATAGTTTGATACGGCAAGCACAACAGACTGAATAACTCATAAACAGCGTTGCCAGTGGATAAAAAATTAAAGTACTGGTATCGAAACCACAAAAGTAATGATCTTATGAAAAAAGTACAGATGTTAATTAAATCTTTTATACGATATCTAGGAATTTTAATGAATATAAAAAATATATTCGCAATATTCACTTGAACTGTTACTACAAAAAAAGCATCAGTGCATATTCTACGCGAAATACTTTCAGTGTCCTGTATATCATGTGTTAAATTTTTATTAGTGTATGCAATAAGTATTAAATTTTTAAATGTCCATCAGTGCACTATAACTTCTCAAGGACCACAAACATGTTTATAATTCCTATAGACTGTAAATACTTAACTTTCTTGCAGATAACCCAGATTGGTCCCTATTGCCATGCATCCATTAGACAAGACATTTTTTAAATGCAAAGATAACACCTTATTCAAGCGAGATACAGAATTTTCGAAAGTGATGGAAAATTCGTAATTAACTTGCGAACAAAAACATGGTGTTCTTTTGATTCTGCCGTATTTTATTTCAAGGATCATGATAAATTATTTTAAAATTTCTCGTCAAAGTTGCAAAATAAGTAAATAGGACGTCATACAAAAAAATGTAGCGATACAATGAAAGTAGCATTGACGTACTGATTGTGCTCTAAAAGTATTGATTTCAGTACAAATGTACTGACACTGGCAATCATCCGCGCGCCATCGGGCGTTTCAAATATGTTACGAATTGAAAATCAAATATTACAGTTAATATTAACGCTAGCGGCCTAATTCTTTCACTATGTACTTAAAGGGTTAAATACTTACAGAAAATGCAGAAATAAATTGTAAATTAAATATCACTAAATGAGCCCATTTTAAAAATGTAAATGATTCGTTTTTTTTGCAGAACTGCAAGCAAATGATGGGCGTAGAGGTTTAAACACAGCATTTCTTTACATGTGTGTTTTTTAAATTTAGGAGCTTTTATTGTTGTTTATAATTTATCAGATTTAAATGTGATTTATTAACATTTGTAACCTAAATGAGTGTTCTGGGTGAAAAGCTTAAAAAATGAGTAATTATTGCATGACATTGAGAAATAAAGAGTTAGATGTCTGAAATGCGATAACAGAAAACAATTATGTGTATTTTAGTTAGGAAAAAATCTGAAAAAGCTACAGCTGTAAGAGCCCATCCACCAATACATTAAACACTGGCAAGACAAGTGACTCAGAGAGAATAATTTTTAAATTGGTATTTAAAATATGCCTAGAGCTGCATGAAACTTTAATTTAGCAATGGCATGTTTAATGCAGTTTCAAATATGTTTTTGAAGTCGTAGTAACGTATCTACAATAATAAGACATAGATTTTTCACTTCATCAGTGATTTGTATAGGTATATCATTTATTTGAATTCTAATTTCTGGAGCAAATCTAGCTATATCCATTGGTCGATCAAACAAAAATGCTAGGTACATATTTATTAGGATTTAAAGTCAATACAGGTTATAGTGAAACTTTGTATACAATTTCAAGATTTTTATTTATAAGTAAACACAAACTTAAACACCACATGTAGTAGATAAGTTCACTACTATTCTCGAGATTAAATGAAATCTATATGTATCTTAGTATTATCAGCGTATACTGGTGTCCTAAGTGAAAACGTCCTATTTACAAAAATTGAAACTTTCAAACCTTCACACTTTCTGTCCTATACGCTATACGCATGTTCTACACATTTTTTTAGTTAAATTGTCTAATTTATAATAAGAAGCGGTTATTAGCTATATATGTATATTAGGTATTATATTGTTTGTTCCAAGTGTACATATAGTACATTTACAATTCTTAGCGTTCTAGTAGCATTATCAGTTGCAATGTCAGTTAAGACTCCTTTACTAAGGAGGGCAGTATATCTGAATGCCGCAATTTTGTATAAATATCGGTAAAGAATTAGTGTATATATTACATATTCTTAGAAATACGTCATTGTCATTATATTCAGCTCGGTTTCATTTAGGGATGGGACGGATGTGCTTTTGGCCGGATAACCGGATACAGTATATCCGGCCAGTTCAAAATCCGGTCCGGTCAGATAATCCGGCCGGATATCTTGCCTTTTTAAGCAGTCGCTTTATCTACGAGTAGGCTGCGATATTTACAATTAAATTCAAGTCGCACCCGTATTGTCCTGTCCTGCCAATCTTGCACATTGCTGCAAGTAATTGTAATTACACGAAATGCGCATAGTACACCTGAACAGAACTAATAATTAATAATAAATATATATTTATATGTGTGTACTTGGTTCTATCCACAATTATGGTGTTTTTGCATTTATTATACTCTTCCTAAAAACGAAGAGTATATTGTATTTGATCGGCACATTTCTAAATCAGTAAATATCGCTCGTAGAGAAAAAATGTTCATATCATTATGTTAGTGAACGAATTCTGAACAACTTTCAAAATGTCCGTCTGTCTGTCTGTTACGTTTGCTGGAGGAAAAACCCTGTCGTTTTTGAAAAAAATTAATCAGTAAATAAAAAAGTTATTAATGATTTAAATTAAAAAATATATATTTCCTTAATTTTTGTTATTTGTACTTAAATAGAAATCTTGCGGAATTTTTTTCTCTCTATTTTTTTTTGTTTATACATTTTACTAATATATATATTTCGTAATATATCTAATTCGTTGAAATATAATACTGGAATGATATATACTACAGACATTCAATTATTCTGATGATCTGTGATGGCCCAATAGCTAAAGCTTTGTTTGGCACTCCAAAGTTCTTGTGTTCTTGTAGAAGAACGCACTACCGGGCGTCAAAATGACGCGACACCAATTTATTTCTCAGGGGGCGCTAGTCGCGTATTACCCCGTTCTTCTACCTCCCAGGCGGGTTCGAGATAAGATGCACTTCGATAGCCGAGTAATGGACCAAGGCTGCACTACCACAGATCGGAAATGACGCTCTCTCTGAACCTGAATTCCCTCGTTAGGGGTTTAGGCACCTCTTAATGTCCTGAAATTTTGCATAAAAAAATCCCAACCGAAGAATTTCTCTGCGGAGGGATTAATTTTTGTACGTGGAAACCACGTTTTGGTCCGTTAATGACGGAATCTATTTCTCAAAAAACGCATAAAAAAATCCCTCTCAAACCTCCGTAAAGCAACCAGAAGGTCGAACGTTAATGTGCATTAACTCGACACATCCGGCTTTCTATACGAAAGTTCCAGGGATTATAGACCGTCAACAGGCCTCAAGATCAATTAAGAAACATTAGTTCAAAGAATCCGTTTATTTAACAAAATTGGTTTTACAAAATTCTCAAGATAAGAATCGTGCCTTCCCCAATCAAGGTAATGACTTTCAGACCATACAAGCGAGAGCGCTCACGCTAACGATCGATTAGGTAGAAAAGATTCATACATACTTTCTCAAAATCAAAATGCGAGCATTTTTAGAGTTGTCTCAGACTGTGGGTAAATAACACAGCCACACAAAAAAAATAAAGTGGCTTGACCCCAGAGACTGACTAGGTAGACTTTATGTTTTTCGGGTCACTGAATCCGAATCCGGGGTCCATTTGAACGCATGTCATCAGGTTTAAGGTCATTTGAAGGTCAAATTGAGATATGACCTTGAAAAATTCCGTAAAAAATGTATGTTTATGTTTTTGAGGGATGAATCCGAATCCTGGGTCCATTTGATCCCATGTCATCAGGTTTAAGGTTATTTGAAGGTCAAATTGAGATAGGACCGTGAAAAATTCCGCAAAAAATTTATGTTTATGTTTTTGAGGTTGCTGAATCCGAATCCGGGGTTTATTTGATACCATCATGTCAGAATCAAGGTCAAATGAAGATCAAACACATGAAATTCAATAATACAATATTTTTTGACCCCGGATTCTGAAAAAGCAGAAAATTTTACGTCCAAATACATCCTGAACCGTTCATGGAACCGATTTCTTAGGTCATTTGTTGGTTATCAAGCGGTCAAATGCTTATTTTCCATTTCTTAGCTGATATATCGATTGTAAATCGAAAACTTGCGTCTATGACTAGTGACCTTCAAGTTTTTGTGGTCGCTTATCACGATCCCGGTCAAACGCCATAATTCGAATGATATAAATTTTTTAACCCCGTATTCTCAAAGAACAAATCCAAATACGTCTTGATGAGTCGAACCGAAACTTTGGGTTTCATATGGAGGTATTAAACTATTTTGAGATGAACTACATTTTTAAGTCCAAAGACCTAAATCCAAATCTGCTGAATTCAATAGCCTCAAAATTCAATAACCCGATAACCTAATAGCTCTAAAAACCTGATCCCGCAGCTATAAAATGGGGATTACAGACGATGAAAGCTGATAAATCCGTTTATTCGAATGACCACATTGCTCAATAATCCCATAACCGAGTAACCCCATAATTTTATTACTTAGTCTCTCATAGCAAAAATTCTGTTCTTTATAATTAAAGTTGTTGAGCTTCACAACTCCAAACCATGCCACTGTAATTATGGAACTCATTTTCTCGCTCTACAACTTATCATGAAATTTCTTTGCATGGAACAACCTTTACACCCAAATCAGCATAGCACTTGTGTCTGCATCCAGGACACCTCCTCGCGGTGACGGCGGGCAACGGAGTAAGCCCGTTATGATGTACAAAATCCGTTCACGCAACCTCCTCGTGGTGTACATCGGGTAACGCTAATGCTGACGGTTTCACAATTCAGTTGAAAGATTCAAAAGAAATCTGTATTTGACCTGCAGATGATCTTTCAGGGTCCAAAAAGTTATATCATTCGAATTATAGCGTTTGACCTCAGTTTATACATCATGGTATCAAATGGATACCGGGATCGTGAGAAGTCACCACAAAAACTTAAAGGTCACTAGTCATAGACGCAAGTTTTCGATTTACAATCGATATATCAGCTAAGAAATGGAAAATAAGCATTTGACCGCTTGATAACCAACAAATAACCTAAGAAATCGGTTCCATAAACCGTTCAGGATGTATTTGGATGTAAAATTTTCTGCTTTTTCAGAATCCGGGGTTAGAAAAGATTGTATTATTGAATTTCATGTGTTTGACCTTCATTTGACCTTGATTCTGACATGATGGTATCAAATGAACCCCGGATTCGGATTCAGCAACCTCAATAACATAAACATACATTTTTACGGAATTTTTCACGGTCATGTCTCAATTTGACCTTCAAATGACCTTAAAAACCTGATGACATGGGATCAAATAAACCCCGGATTCGGATTCAGCAACCTCAATAACATAAACATACATTTTTACGGAATTTTTCACGGCCATATCTCAATTTGACCTTCAAATGACCTTAAACCTGATGACATGGGATCAAATGGACCCCGGATTCGGATTCAGCGACCCGAAAAACATAAAGTCTACCTAGTCAGTCTCTGGGGTCAAGACACTTTATTTTTTTTGTGTGGCTGTGTAATTAATTATGACTGACTAAAATAACTTTAAAAAGTTTTACTCATTGAATTTAGGTTCGCTAGAGACTACTTAGCTTTAAAGTTCTTGTATCGTGAAGAGCCACGTACTCGAACACATTCAGAGGACTTATTACTGCGTAAGTTGAATGGCGTTCGATCAGTCCACGACTTACTAGCCCTTATCATGAAGCTGAATATCCGGTTTGGAAACCGGATTGGCCGGATGCAGTAGCCGGACCGGATATCCGTCCCATCCCTAGTTTTATTATTTATGAAATGGAACATAATTATCCAACTTTAAAAATGCAAGATGCTCTTTAGTGCTGGTGAGGTCTCCGTAGCATTATAAGTTTCTCATTTATTTTATTCTCGAGATTTTTCATAATTTAAGTTATTGCCATGAAGTAGTTAATTTTACATGAAAGTCAATTTCATGATTTCTTTATACATGCAATGACTATTCAAATTGTTTGATTGCGTAGCAACAATACTGACGTTTAATTATATCCATGAATTGCAAATAATAATTTTATAGCATAAATTTTACCTTCAATTGCATAATACTATTATTAAAAATTATCGTTTACTCTTTTTAATATTGGTGCATTTTTACCAATAACTTGTTCTATGCCACACTTTTCTTCAATTTGTTTTCCTTTTTCTGAAGATAATTATCTTAATGTCCTACAAGTCTGTTATTTTACAATAACCACCCAATTTTGAGGTGAAAAATAACGCCCTAAGGCGTTATGAATATCTATAACGCTCTAGGGCATTATAAAATTATAATACAACCCAAAACAAGCAAATTATGATAGCGTTATTGACAAACAAAATGCGTTGCTATGCAACGCCGGCGTTTACAGACAATTTTGATTTTTTACTCTCTTTTAAATCAAATCATTCTGAACATAATAGATGTCAAATTAATAAATCGTAAATGTTAAAAAAAAAATTCGAATTAAATAACAGACTTGCAGGACATTAAACGTTGAAGGCACCACGGGTGTTTTAGGATAATGACGCCCTCAGTCGACGTACATTCTCTCGGGCCAGAGGCCCTCGGGATTGTACACTGCCGACCTCGGTGCGTTATTATCCTTATAACACCCTTGGTACCTTAATAACTATAATACGACATTTCACTTTAAACACATGCTTGAACTGTTTGTTTTACATGAATATTTGTCGAAATAGTATATTGTGCGACGTTGTTGAAAACAGCACTTTTCTCACGACTGTGGCAGTATGATGGCATGAGCCGTATGCTAAACGAAAACTAACTTTCCACCCGCACTGGAAACAACTGAAGTTGTTTCGCGACCTTCGCTTTAGAAACATCAAATTATAGATATACTAGCTGATTCCCGCGACTTCGTTCACGTGGAAGACTGCTTCCGCGTGGAATTAAGAACACTGACATACTAACTTATGTCTATAAAGAAGTACTACATACTCACTCAGGAAGTACACTCGAATCCACTGCGCATCCATGGCACCCGGGGAAACCCATTGCGCATCCATTGTACCCGAAGAAATCCACTGCGCATCCGTAGTACTTGGGGAAACCTACTGCGTATCGCAATTTGATAACAATTCGTTCTTCTATTTTTGGGTTAGAGCGAGTTAAAAGGAAAAATAATTATTTTAATCGGCAATAGAACACATTGGCTGGTATGTCAAATCTCATGCTCAAAAATATCCCCCTCCCTGTTCACCCGTTCGGGGGTCTCTTTTTGAAAACCGTCAAATACATGCCTCCTTATTTCATCAGAAGAGCCCATCGTCGGAATATCTCGTTTCTGATTTATGCGATTTTAGAGATACGGGTAACTTTTAGACCATTTACCACTCCCGTTTTCACCCCTTCAAAAAATGAAAATCAAAATGTCGTCTTATTCGTGTCTAATAGATACCAATAAAAAGAGTATTTCTACCAAATTTCAGGCTTCTAGGTCTAACCGTTTCCTCCTCGTTCACCATTTCGGGGGTCTCTTTTTGAAAATTGTGGAATACGTGTTTTCTTATTTCCTCAGAAGAATCCATCGCTCGAATAATCACGTTTCTGACTTACGCAATTTCAAAAAGTGAAAATTGAAATTTTGCCTTACACGTATCTAACAGACTTCAACAAAAAATATTTCTGCCAAATTTAACACATCTAGATCAAACAGTTTCCGAAAAAGTCTAAAATTTCAACCCCTTTTTTCACCATCTCGGGGGTCGAATTTAGAAAATTTCCTTCTTAGTGATCGCCTACGTCATTTGAGGAATATCTATGCAAAATTTGAAGTTTCTAGACCCAGCGGTTTGGGCTGTGCGTTGATAGATCAGTCAGTGAGTCAGTCAAAGTATTCTTTTAAAGATATGGAAGATTTTGAGATTCTAGTTAATTCTGAAATTTATTTATATTTATATGGAAACACTGAAGGCAGTCGTAGAAGTAGTATGCAACATGAATGAAAGTCATTTTTAACACTCGTGTGAAAAGTGCTATTTTCGACAATTTTTGCACAATTTACAATTTCACCACTTGTTGCACAATACTATTCCAAGCAGCAGTAGTTAAACATTTTTTTCTATGAGCGTTACGCATTTTAGAATTTCTCCTTAAAAACGATATGTCATGGTTAACTTCAAAAACGAATTGTTAGAGTTTTAATAATAATATAATAAGAAAAATCGGTGTATTTTTGCCAATGACTATTTAAAATATTCCTAGAGCTGTATGAAACTTTTAATTTAGCAATAGCATTTTTAATGCTGTTTGAAATATGTTTTTGAAATCGTAGTGACGTATATATAATTTCATTTACTAAATACGTGTACTTACTAGTTTTTGATGGAGTTCACTTGGGCCCACAATTATTTTTAGTCCCCCAAATAATACTTTTCAGGTAAGGGCCAAACTTTAACACGACGGTAACGCAAAACTCAATTCTATATGGGAATTCATACCTACTAAATCGTAGAAAAAGTGTATAGAAATCCATTTTATAACAAGTGACTTTGAGTGTATAGTTGTCTTCGGGTCTACGAAGCACTCAAAAAATGTCGGCGCCTTTGACCATCAAACACGCGGCATCGCACCGCCAAAGATGCCGGCATTTTTTACACGTCTAACAAGTGTGTAATCAACTATATGCGTGTAGAAATTTTTGTACACACGATAATAATAATAATAATAATAATAATAATAATATTTCGCTGGCGCTTCTCTCGTGAGAATGTCGGAGACACGGGAGAACTGTCCAGAATCGCATGCGCGAAAGAAAAAAAAAAAATAATAATAATAATAATAATAATAATAATAATAATAATAATAATATGTGCTACATCGATTATAAGAAGGCATTCGATTCAGTACCACACCTTTGGCTACAGAGAGTACTGAAACTGTACAAAATACATCCTACTCTAGAAGTATTTTTATGTCACGTCATGTTCCAGTGGCGTACAAAAATATACTTAGACCGCGATTATCTCGGCCAGACCAGAATATCGAGAGGAATATTTCAAGGTGATAGCTTAAGCCCACTTTGGTTTGTCCTGGCTCTCAATCCTCTCTCACAACTGCTTAACGAAACAACGTATGGCTATCGCTTAGACATCAAAGACAACATCAGAGTGAGCCACTTAATGTTCATGGATGACACAAAATTAAAAAAAAAAAAAAAAAAAATTAAATAGTGTCACAAATTACTTTTTTATTTAATAAATAGAAATGAATGTGTTAGAATATAATTCTCTGCTGGAAAACCATGCGAATATAAAAACTAGTATTGTTTTAGATCACGATGATATTTTTAAAGATAATCTGAAATCCCCGGGAATAAATATAATTCATTTAAATATCAGAAGTTTAAATAAGAACTTTGACTGCCTGCTAATTTTATTAGAAAGTCTAAAAACAAAATTTGATTTAATTATTTTATCAGAAACCTGGAAAGTAAACAATCTAGAATACTTCAACATACAGGGCTATGATATGTATTATTCGGAAGGGTGCTATAACCAGAATGATGGTTTAGTAATGTATGTATCAAATAATGTTACTTCGAAATTTACTACTCAAAAATTCACTGAAAATACATTTACAAACTTAACACTGAAAAAAAACGATGTATTATTTAATATCACTGCTGTATATAGGTTACCATCTACAAACAGTAACATTTTTTTACATGAGGTAAATAATATACTTTTACAAAATATGAAAAAAAATGCGATAAATATTTTCTTAGGTGACATTAACATAGATTTAATTAAAAAACAAGATAATTTGACTAATGAATACATAAATACAATGTCTGAACACGGATTTCTTTCTTATATAAACATTGCAACTAGAAAAAGTGATGAAAATGAATCTTGTATAGATCACTGCTTCATTAACGTTTCTCCGAGCATTACACACAAAATAAATATTAAACCTATTGTTCTTAAACATGATATTACGGACCACTATCCCATTATTATAAAATTTGAAGAAAAAACTAAAAATATAAATTCCAATGATAATACAAATAAGGATCGAAAAAAAACGAATAATGATAAAATAACACAAATAAATTATAAATTACTCAAAGAAATGATGCAATCGGAAACATGGCAACAAATATATCAAATAAATGATGTAAACCTTGCGTATGAAAATTTTGCAAATATACTAAATAACAATATAAAAAAATCTACAAAAACCTTAATTATTAACTCTAAAGATAGGAAAATTAAGCCCTGGATAACAAAAGGTCTTGTATTAGCAATCAGAAAAAGGGATAAAATGAAGGAAGATTTAAGAAGAAATAAAAATAATATCATTCTATTAAACAACTACAAGGAATATAGAAACTTAACAAACAACTTAATAAAAAGGGTAAAAAAGGACTACTATCATAATAAAATCCTAGAAAATAAGAATGACATAAAAAGAATTTGGGAGACGGTGAATGAGTGTCTTAATGAGAAAAAACCTAACAACAAAATTATAATAAAAAATAACAATGTGGACATAGTAAATGAAACTGAAATTAGTGAAATATTTAATGATTTTTTTATAAATGTTGGTGAAAATATGGCAAATAAAATAAACGTCAACAAAATATTGAAACGCAGAAACATAAATTGCAGTAATATATTTCTCAAACCTATCTCTGAGGACGAAATTATAAAGAACGTGAACACCTTGAAAAATAAATCCTCCTCTGGGGAAGATAAAATATCCTCATACATATTAAAGTTATTGAGTTCCGTTATAGCTAAACCACTTTGTTATATATTTAATTTATGTTTTGAAAAGGGTTGCTTTCCAAATATGTTGAAAGTTTCTGTTGTAACACCCATACACAAAGCAGGTGATAGGGCATTAATAAGTAACTACAGACCTATTTCGGTAATAAGTAATATAGCAAAAATATTAGAAAAATGCATTAAATCTAGGTTATTAGAACATTTAAATTATAATCAAATTCTTTCCCCTAACCAGTATGGCTTCAAAGAAGGTATGTGTACTGATGACAGTATGTATGAGGTAGTAAAAACTATATATAATTCTGTTGATAGTAAAAAAAAACAAATTGCGATATTTTTAGATTTGGCTAAGGCCTTTGATACAGTGTCCCATGAAATACTAATTACTCAACTCAATGAATATGGTATAAAAGGTATTGTCAGTAACTTGTTCAGTAGTTATCTTCAAAACAGAGAACAGTGTGTAAAAATTGGAGAAAGTAGAAGTAAATTAAAAAAGATAAAATATGGCATACCACAAGGAACTGTCCTAGGACCAGTTCTTTTTAATATATATATTAATGAATTACTTCATATCCCAGTTGATGGAAAAATTGTAGCGTACGCCGATGACACTGTTCTCTTGGTTGAAGATGACTCCTGGGAAAATGTAAACAACAAAGCGGTGGTAGAATTTTCTAAACTACAACAATGGCTAGCTGAACACCTTTTAACAGTTAACTTAGATAAAACTAAATTTATGTGCTTTAGCATCTATGACAAAAATGTACCAAATATTAATATACTGCAGTTACATACATACACTTGCTTAAATAAACAAAAATATAACTGTAAATGTAATATGAAGTTATCGCAAACAAAAACTACCAAATATCTTGGAGTGGTAATAGATCAAAACTTAAAATGGACAGATCATATCCAACAATTAAATAAGAAAATGCATAAGCTAGTTTGGAAATTCTACCACCTAAAAAATACACTGCCTTTCAATACCTTAAAGACACTGTATCATGCCTTAGTCGAATCAATTCTTAGATATGGAATAATAATATGGGGAAGTGCATATTCAACAAACTTAGAACCCTTAAATATATCACAAAAATATATAATAAAAATCATTTTAGGAAAAAATAAACAATACTCTTCTGAACTGGTATTTAAACAATTCAATGTATTTAATCTACAACTCTTATATACTAAGTCTGTCCTTATATTTACCCATAAGCACAAACATTTATTAAACATCATACAACATGGTCACAATACAAGGCAAAAACATAATTTAAGTGTGATAATACCTCAAATCAGGTATACAACAACTCAAAGGTTTGTAACTTACTACGGCCCTAAATTTTATAATCTTTTACCAACCCACTTTAAATTATATAACAATATAAATTTATTCTCTCGTAAAGTATCTGAACATTTAAAAAACAATAAATTTGGCTTTGTGAGATTATTGGCAGGTGGTTAAAGTTAAAGTTAAAGAAAAAAATAAACTCTCTTACAAAATATAAAACTTTTTCTTTCGCGTCTTATTCACACGCTATTATACTTGTAGATAATGAATATGTTTGTACATGTGTATTTGTGTATTCGTGCATATGTATATATGCATACATACATATATTAATAATATCAAACAACATCATCATTGGTACACACACAGGCTAGATATATAGTCTAGGTGTACCCTAAAGAGAGGAATAATGACATATTCATGAGATAGCTACAAATTTATATCGTTTTAATTTTTAAAGAGATTATACAATATATATGGTATGTGTAATTATTATTATTTGTGAACAATAATGCAATAAATTTGATTTGATTTGATTTGAATTTGATTTGACATCAAACTATACTCAGAGAACAAAGACCAATTAAAATCCTTAATAAACACTACGAGGAAGTTCAGTCAAGATATAGGGATGTCATTCGGGCTAGATAAGTGCGCTATAATAAGTATGAACCGGGGAAAAGCTCAATACGATCAAGAGAAAATCTGTGAAATTTCACCCATGGGAGAAGGCGAAATTTACAATTATTTGGGTATAGCTCAAAATAGCAATATTGATCACTCTACATTGAAGAAGCAGTTTAAGGAAAAGTACAGAAGTCGATTAACAAAATTACTGAACACGTCATTAAACTCAAAGAACTTAATAACTGCCATTAATTCCTTGGCCGTCTCGACACTGACTTATTCATTCGGAATATTAAAATACACCGATGCCGACCTCAACGACCTGGATAGACTCACCCGTCGACTCTTAAAAAAATTCAGAGCCCACCACCCACAATCAGCTATGGAAAGAGTGTACCTCAAGAGAAACGAAGGAGGACGAGGGCTTATTAACATCTCAGAATTACGCAGGAAACAAGAGGAACACATAAGAACTTATTTCCGAAACTCCCAAAACCGTCTTCACGCAAAAGTCGTACAGGTAGATCAAAATTACACAGCCCTGAAATTGAACCAGGATATAAGAAATATCCAAGAGCGGCAACCACCGAATGTTACGTGGAGGGAAAAAGTGCTGCATGGCAAATACCCAAAGATGCTGGACGCAGAAAGCACCGACAAACGCGGCTCGCTGAACTGGCTGATGAAGGGACAGTTATACCCTGAAACGGAAGGTTTTATGACGGCAATACAAGATTGCGTAGTGCGCACTCGTAATTATGAAAAACATGTACTAAATATGAACGTCGTTGACCAATGCCGCAAGTGTCAGAAACCTAATGAAACAATATAGCACGTAATAGCAGGTTGCTCGTCTCTCTCAAACTCGGCCTATTTAGGAAGACACAATCAGGTAGCAAAAATTGTCCATTCAGAACTGGCTCGGAAACACAAACTCAAGACTAACCCTCCTCCCTATCACAAATACAGTCCCGAAGCGGTTTTAGAAAATCAACACCATTTATTGTATTGGGACACACCTATCATTACAGACCGAACGATCGACTATAACCGCCCTGATATAGTCATTATTGACAAGCAGCTGAAAAAGGCTACAATAATAGATATAGGTTGTCCACTAAGTCACAATTTAATTAAAACCGGAAAAGATAACAAAGTATGAAAATCTGGCCATTGAAATGAAACACATCTGGAATCTAGACAAAATCGAAATAGTCCCCATCGTTATATCTGCCACTGGAATGATGACAAAGCCTCTCACAAATAACATTGAAAAAATAGGCCTAAGAAGATCTTTGTACACGGAAATACAGAAGGCCGTCATTCTCCAAACTTGCCATATCGTTAGAAAATTTCTTAACAACTGGTCTGCATGGGACTGATTGAACTATCTCCCCATGCCGCCCCAGCCTTGCCCTAGACACTACAAAAGATAGGCGAAAATTACCCAGCTTTAAAGCTGAGAATAAACTGGAAAATAATAATAATAATAATTCTTTATTCACGTTAGCTATACATAAGTACAGATGTGACATGTCAAAATAATAGTGGGATTGGATGATAGTTAATATAATCACATGTAATATAAAGTAGTTAAGTATTCAAAGTGCTTAAACTAAAGTAGGTAATCATAGTGATATGAGATAAAATGACATAACGAGGTACCAACATTACAACAATTAGATACAAAAACAATATACAGAACAATTAGATAATAAAATACACATATAACAATTTAAATAATAAAGTCGTGTATCACAGCAATTAACTAATGACAAATACTACACATATTAAGGGAACATTATAAATATCATGGAATATTGTTCGGCTCCACATTGTGAAAAACTTCTTGTATATTGTAATAACATTTATTTATTAAATATTTCCTTAGGTTACTTTTAAATATAGAAAAATTTTGTTGGGTTTTTATATTAGTGGGGAGTGAGTTAAAAACGCTAGCGCAACATACATATTGACTTTTTTTAAATAGAGAAAGATTGTAATTTTCAATTGATATTTGATTTGCCGTGCAGGTATTATCTGTATGTTTACTTGAGTTCAGGGAAAATTTACTCCTATTTTGGAATACAAACACAGCAGCTTCAAAGATAAAAATTGAGGCTAATGTTAAGACGTTGTTCTCAATGAATATAGGTCGACACGAATCTAGAGGCATGAGTGAAAACATGAGACGGATGATTTTCTTTTGTAAAATAAAAACTCTCTCAGAACTTGTACCTATACCCCAGAGGATAACTAGATATCTAAGATGTGCGTAAACAAGGCTTTAGTATACATTCATTAGTTGCGCCTTTGACAATATTGGTTTTAATTTACGAATTGCGAAAAATGCTGAATTTAGTTTGTTACATACATGTTCTATTTGATTACACCAGGTGAGATTTTCATCTAATGTTAGGCCTAGAAACTGTATAGTTGTGGAACGAGTGACCGTTCCTTGGCTATTAGTGGAGTAAAATCGGACCTCAATTATGCCGTTTTTTAAAATTAAGGTATAACTAAATGGGACCTTCACCATCTTGTAGGCGTTGAATTTGGCTATTCGAAATGGATATCTACAACTTTTTTTAGTAGGGACGAATTTTGTAAAATCGTTTTTTCTCAGCCGGAGAACTAATTAAAAAATGTGCTTTTCAAAACATACATCGTGTTATTAAATCATGGATTTAAGCTACGATTTTGAAATTTGTGTCAGCTATATAAAAAAGTACAGCGCTTCTAATAGAACCCACGAAATTTCCAAAACTTAAAGCCTTTTTGAGAAAATGTGCCCCAAATTCTTCATAAGCAAATCCGTGCATTGAAAACTTCACCATGCGAAGAACTATGTTAATTATTAAAAATTTATGTATATACATGCGAAGTCAAATGTAGATAAAACTATAGAAAAGTTTTTAGAAAAAAATGCAGCTCGCTAGGTCTCATAGTTTTCGAGAAATCGAATTTTTAACGCAGCTCATTTTCACAGTGACAATTGCGCTCGGATTCCTGGAGTCGTAATGCGACCAGCTTGCCTATTATATTATGTGGCGCGGCAGGGTTTATAATATTGTAATAATCTATTTTCACAAGATTGTACGTATTTTATTAGTTACTGCTACCTTTTGTAAATTGAATTTCTTACATGATTATACGTTTTCATAGAAACAAAAAATTCGTGATGTCACGATGCATTTGCGGCAGATAAAATAATAATTTAATAACCGCATTCAAAGCATTGGGGATAGAATTAAAATTCGTACATGATAGCTAACGTCAAAATTATTTTATATATCTTTAATTCAATTCATATAGTATTCTTTAATCATGCGAAAAATAGTGTAATCTTTCGGTTGTTAAGTACTTTATAAAAGAATTTGCTTCGACTCGTTTTTTCGAACTTTTTCTCGATAGCGCACTGACCAACCTTACAATTTAAAATACTATTGCCGCGCACCTAATTAACGAGCTAATTAATAATAATATATGCCAACAGTAAACAATAAAACTCTAGGCCCATGTCTATAAAAAAATTTATAAAAACGAACACAAATTTTAAATAAATATACATAATGAATAATGAACAATTAAATGTCGTCTTCATCGGTTTCATCTGTCTCTAGAATTTTCTGCAGGTTATTACAGTCTCTACATGAGCAGTACAAACAACATTTTAACCCTTCTTTTATGCAAACACATTTTGATGTATTGCATAATTTGTCCGAGCAAAATATTGACAACAGCGTTCTAACTTCAACTGGAACGGGATCATTCGTACAGAGAACAGGCTCTAACCTTCCAGCTTCGCTGGTTGTCCAGCCGAAATTGGTGGCATTAATCGATGGCATATTTGGTACATGACTGGACATCCAAATTTTAAGTTGATACACACATCTGAAGTTACATGAATTAATTTTTAAACGATCAAGTTCGTGAAACTTGCCTTAAAATATCTTTCTGAAACGACTCATCAGTTGGTGGCAATTCTAATGCTATTTTCATACTAAGATGATATTTTAACTCATTCAAAGTTTTTATTGATGTATTTTTGTTTCTAAATAGAGCTAATACAAATTTTGTTCCAATTTCAAATGATTCTATTATAGGAGCAGTGGCTAATTTTTCTAAATCACCAAATGTTTTGGGGTTCTTCATAAACACATCAAAGGCAGTCTTTTACCAATTTTAAAAAATGAGCTGTTCTCTGTACGAATGATCCCGTTCCAGTTGAAGTTAGAACGCTGTTGTCAATATTTTGCTCGGACAAATTATGCAATACATCAAAATGTGTTTGCATAAAAGAAGGGTTAAAATTTTGTTTGGACTGCTCATGTAGAGACTGTGATAACCTGCAGAAAATTCTAGAGACAGATGAAACCGATGAAGACGACATTTAAAACTTGTGTTCGTTTTTATAAATTTTTTTTATAGTCATAGGCCTACAGTTTTATTGTTTACTGTTGACATATATTATTATTAATTAGCTCGTTAATTAGGTGCGCGGTAATAGTATTTTAAACTGTAAGGTTGGTCAGTGCGCTATCGAGGAAAAGTTCGAAAAAACGAGTCGAAGCAGATTCTGTTATAAAGTACTTAACAACCGAAAGATTACACTATTTTTCGCATGATTAAAGAATACTATATGAATTGAATTAAAGATATATAAAATAATTTTGACGTTAGCTATCATGTACGAATTTTAATTCTATCCCCAATGCTTTGAATGCGGTTATTAAATTATTATTTTATCTGCCGCAAATGCATCGTGACATCATGAATTTTTTGTTTCTATGAAAACGTATAATCATGTAAGAAATTCAATTTACAAAAGGTAGCAGTAACTAATAAAATACGTACAATCTTGTGAAAATACATTATTACAATATTATAAACCCTGCCGCGCCACATATAATAGGCAAGCTGGTCGCATTACGACTCCAGGAATCCGAGCGCAATTGTCACTGTGAAAATGAGCTGAGTTAAAAATTCGATTTCTCGAAAACTATGAGACCTAGCGAGCTGCATTTTTTTCTAAAAACTTTTCTATAATTTTATCTACATTTGACTTCACATATATATGCATAAATTTTTAATAATGAATATAGTTCCTCACACGGTGAAGTTTTCAATGCACGGATTTGGTTATGGCGAATTTGGGGGTCATTTTCTCAAAAAGGCTTTAGGTTTTAGAAATTTCGTGGGTTCTATTAAAAGCGCAGTAGTTTTTTATGTAACTGACAAAAATTTCAAAATCGTAACTTAAATCCTTGATTTAATAACACGATGTAAGTTTTGAAAAACATATTTTTTTAATTAGTCCTCCGGCTGAGAAAAAACCATTTTACAAAATTCGTCCCTACTAAAAAAAGTTGTAGATATCCATTTCAAATAGCCAAATTCAACCCCTACAAGATAGTGAAGGTCCCATTTAGTTATACCTAAAAAAAAAAAACTACCAGAAATAAGCGAGATAGAGGAGTGATTTTACTCCACTATATTTGTTATGTTTAAGATTGGTGGCTTACGTCTTTTATAGAACTGTATGTAACATGTCTTATTTAAGTTCAATATTAATTGATTTCGCGCTCACCACGTCGTGAATTCGGCTAGTAATTCATTTGCCTTTATATTCAATTCTCCAGGTGAGTCGGCTTCGAGTCCGATTGAGACATCATCTGCGTACAAGACCAATTTAATATTTGAGCTCAGGTGTGTTTCTAAATCGTTGATGAATATTATAAACAATAATGGAGAGAGGATGGCGCCCTGAGGGAGGCCAGTATTCGTGTTGTATGGGAGGGAGAAATTGTTGTCTATTTTTACGACAATTTTTCTCTCCCTTATGTAAGATGCTACCCACTTATTCAAACTCCCTCTAATTCCCAGTGAATCCATCTTTTTTATGAGAAAGTCATGATTAACGGAATCGAATGCTCTAGTGAGATCGAATACCATACTAAGTACATATTTGCTATCATCTAAAGATTCATAAATAAATTGTAAAAATTCATATGCAGCCGTCATGGTCGAATGTATTGGCCTAAAACCGTGTTGATTATTACTCAATAATTTGAATGATGTTAGGTATTCGTAAACTCGTGCGTGGACTATTTTTTCGAAAATTTTCGCTAAGAATGAATTTTGCGCTTCTGTTAGACTTAAAATATTTGTTACAAATTCGGTATACATGTAATGTAGCATGACAGAATATTCATTCTTGAAAATGGTTCATATCCATCGAAATGGTTGACCGCCAGAGGCGTGCAAACTGTCGTACTTTGTATGAATTATGTTTTATTATATTTTTAAAGCAACACGTTATTATTATTATTAAAAAGATATTAGCTGTGTACTTAATCACACTGGAACCACGAAAAGTGAATTATGTGGTATTCGGAGCAAAATGTTAATCGAATAGGTAGTAGGTATTCGCAGTCGGCCACGCCTGACTATAATTTGTATTCGTTATATCAAATATAATTACCCCACTTCAATAACACAATATGCTCTCTTGTGCTGATGAGGACTTCCTAGCGTTATGTCATACATTTTCAATTACCATAAAGCAACTAATTCTGCATAAAAATGCATTTTATTAATTTCCTTATTGCTTAGCAATCTACTATCAAAACTAATTTACCGACAATTGGAATTTTTCTTCTTATCTTATATTAATTATTATTAATATCGATTTAGAATTTTAAGAAAAAGCTCATTTTATAGATAGCGTTAAAGAGTACTAAATTAATTAATTTCAAATTTGTCGAATTCATCATCATAACTTCATTATAATAATAATAAAATAATGATAATACTTTATTTATTTAATAAATGGTAGTGTAACACCCGCACTGCCTTTGTCGGCCAAGTGTTTTATAGCTAGCGACATAATGTAACGGGGATCAGGGAGGACATCCGCCCCAATGAATCTGACGCCATTTTTTGCCCAATTGTTACGAAACATTGCCCTTTTAAATGTTAGAGGGGTCTACACACGATCCAGCGGCGGGAGCCAGCCTTGTCGGTGAAGTTTGGCAGGGCGACCGCTGGGTAGCGGCAAAGTTTCTTCGAGCCAGCAGTGGCGAGGTCGGTTTCAGTCAGCGAACGACAAAATACATGCGGGCTTGCCTGCCGCCAAACCGACATCGTCTCTTTGAAGTTCCACCGGAAGTATGACATTAGTACGATCGTTCACCACCACAGTTGTCTAATTCCAGAAACATGTTATAATGTTTGAAATAAATAACTGAACTGAGAATTCATTTTACTTCCACATCGACGTGGTGGAGTGGAAGTATAGTAACAAATTATATGTACTCAAGGAGCTAACTCACAACTCGTGTCGTCGCCGATTTTTATTCATTTGTGTGATGTCTACAGTTTTCGTTTACTTTGTTTAATTAATTTAGTAAAAAATATGGCTGGTTTTAAATGTGATATTTTAGATTAATCGAACTTGTGGAGATAAATCCCTGTATTTGGGACAAAACAAATGAAAACCATAAAAATAAGCTAAGCAGTTGGCAGTAAATTAAATATAATTTGTTAACTGCTGCCATGTTACTGCTCACACTTGCACACTTAGAAAAATACTCTGAGCTGACAGCCGATTCCGCCCCAAGGTTTGTAGAGGACAGGTTGCCTGGTAACTAGGGAGCGCCATATTGCGCGTCATCCAGAGGACCCGCTTCTACAACTCACTTCACAGAGGTAAAAAGATACAAAAGTCGACCAGTGTATCCCTAACCTCGTTGATCTCGTCGTACTCTGTTTAATATATTTTATTTCTGCTTACACAGTTATTGAAAATATTATTTTGGATATTCATATTTTAAATAGATCATTTGTTGTGCATGTTAATTTTAAAAGGTCCTCTGGACACGTCACTCCCGCGCAAGAATTTTATTGGCTCCCGAGTTACCAGGCAACCTGTCTCTTTTACAAATCTTGATTCCGCCCAGCATGTCCGCTAAATGTGAAGAGCTCCTCCCGTTGTCGTGCCGGTGCTGGTGCCGGTAGATGTGAAAACGCCCTTTCGGCACGTAAGCGCACGCACTAATTCACCCAGCCGTCGTACACACTTCCAACTGCGAGGCCCAGCACAGGAGATTAAAAAAGTAGCAAAAAATACCAGCACGCTGGCCACAGCATGCTGTGTCGTGTTCGAGTTCTTAAAACAAAAAACCGCTGCCTAAGGAATCACTACTTCCACATCAAGACTTCCTATCTAAGTCTCTTACAACGAAAATACTATATTTGTACTCCACTAAGTGGAAATAATTGTTTATGGAACTTTAATAGTATAATATTTGGAATCGTGTACCCCAAAAACCCATAAAATGAAATGCCCATCAGTAGTAGGGGTGGTGATTCTTGATGACTGGTTCCTGTATACACACTAAATCACAATATTTTTTTCACCCCCTTCAATAATGGGGTGGGGGTTGTAATGGAGGTCGCTATTGCCAAAAATATTTTTGAGACCTTAGCTCTTATATTTACTAAATACCAATTTCATGCACTCCTAATTGCTTGATTTACATATTTGCCTATTTACCCCCATTTACCTTCAACTCTGCAACGGAATAAGATCGATATATAATCTAGTTCCAGATCTCGTTAAAATACATAGGTGTGCCATATTTTTAAGTTAATATCTTAAACGGTTCCAGAGTAATCGTGAGCACCAAAAAGATACAAGACTAACAGACAGACCGACGCGATAGACAAATTTATTTTATTCAAACTTAAAATATTGAGGTTTCATAACATTCTAAGCCTATTCGTACAATGAAAGTTTTCAAAAATTTTTCTTGCGTTAGTGTACTTCAACTGGATGTAGAAGTAATACGCAGAAAATAGCATGACAAAGATATAAAAAATCATTCTGTGCCGTGGACTACAGGATAGAAATAGAGCCTCTATGTCAAGCGTTTTCCTCAATAAAACCTACTACGCATCCATACTACCCTAGGTAACCCACTGTTTATCCAATTTACTAGAGGAAAGCCACTACGCATTCATACTTCTTGAAGAAACCCACTGCGCATCCATTTTACTCGAGAAAATCCACCGCGCATCCATACCACTTGAGGTAACCTACTGCGCATCAATGGTATTCAAGGAAAGCCACTGCGCATCCATAATACTCGGGGAAACCTACTGCGCATCCATACTACTTGAGGTAACCTACTGCGCATCTATAGTAATCTAGAAAAGCCTCTGCGCATCCTAAATACTCGAAGAAACCTACTGCGCATCCATACCACTAGAGGTAACCTACTGCGCATCGATGGTACTCGAGAAAAGCTACTACGCATCCATAATACTCTGGGAAACCTGCGCATCCATATTACTCGAAGTAACTTTATAACATGATATTTGAAATTACCTACCCCAAAAACCTATAAAACGATATGTCACATCGATAGTGGGGGTTGGGTTGGTGGTAGAGGGTTGGGGGTGGGGGTGGATTAAGTAAAAAAAAAAATTGAGGCCATAGGTTCTTGTATACACGTAAAATTAAAATTTTATTTTTTTTCACCCCTTTAATAATGGGGTGGGGGTAGTAATGGGGGTGGCTAATGTCAAAATTTTTTTTGAGACCTTAGCTTCTCTTATATATACTAAATACCAATTTTATGGACTCTTACCTGCTTGATTTACCTATTTACCCCAAATTTACCCCAATTTACCCCCAACCCTTCGACGGAACCAGATGAAAATATAATCTAGTTCTAGATCTCGTTAAAGTACATATGTGTACCAAATTTCAAGTCAATATCTCAAACGGTTCCTGAGTAAACGTGCGCACAAAAAAAAGTTACAGACAGACAGACAGACCGACAGACAGACAGACCGACAGACAGACCGACAGACAGAAATTTTTTTTTCGCTCAAACTTTAAATCTCGACGTTTCATGACATTCTAAGCCTATTTGAACAATAAAAATTTTTTAAATTTTTTTTGTCGTTACTATACTTCCACTGGATGTGGAAGTAATAATTGTGTAATTTTAACAATTCTAGCTTTAGAATCTGAGTTGTAAAAAATGCTAGCTTTGAAAGAGTTCTTGATAATTTTTGAAACTTTAAACAGAGAGGGTTAGCACTTTAGACATTTTTATTGTTGTTTTTGATTAATAACATTTTGTTGTGCTGCATTTTCCAGTTTTATTTTTGTATTCACAAGTTTCTTTTAAAAGCAGCTACTCAAACATAGCTCTCTAGCCTTCAAACCACGCTACGCCATCGTTTATAGATCGCATTATGATTATGTTTGGTTGGGACAACATCAAATAGTAACGGTGGTGGTTTTTCACAAGTTTAAAGAGCTGCTATATTTAGTAAGACATCCATAAAACTAATTTCAAATTGCTTTTGGTGTCTAAAATTGGCTGGTTGGGAGATTTAAAGAAATTGTCATTTTTTCTTCCTGGCTTAATTGGCTCGATATTATGAAATCTAAAGGGGACAGCCAGGGTTCTGCAGGTTTTCTACTTATTTCTAGCTATTATGCACGACTCTTGTCTATCAAATAATTTGCAGTGTATAATGACCACCTTAAGCAACTGCGTGACCTTCGACACCTTATTAATTTTAAATAAGATTTCGTGTTAAATAACGCATTTCTTTATATCTAGCGAGTCTTTATGCTTTAGCTAAAAACCTCACCCTTCAGTTGGTTTATTATGGTTTAAGTTCTGGTTGCCATAGTTAGGTATTAAAAGATCATTACTTTTATGTTTTGCAATAAAATATATAAATTTTTGTTTGTTTTAAAGTCTTTTTTCAGAGACAATGACACAGAAAAATATAATATATTATTATTATTCTTAAAATTGTTGTTAATTATTAAATTATTCTTAAAATTGTTGTTCGCAGCATATCATAGTAACGAAATCCAATGGCGGGGATTGGCTGTGCAAATTACGTTAAAAAAGTAGACACAATACTGGAATAAATATCTAACTTGCCGCCCCTTTTGAAAGCTCTAGGCATAAATAGTTTGAACAATTACACAGGCACACAAAATAAAAAAAGTGTAAATTTTCTGAGGTTTCACATATACAGGGTGGACCATTTTAATCTATTATTGCAAATATCTCGTCATGTAAGACACCGATTCTACATCTAAATAAAAGTTGTAGGATTAGATGGGGGTCATCTAATGCTATGGTTCAATACCCGGTCCGGGCCCTTGATACGGCCCCGGGGCCCTCAACTTTTTTATTTTTAATGGAAATATCAATTTTTTATTGCAGTTTTGCATTCCACGGAAAAAATACGTTTAAATATGGTTTTCAAATTTTTTTTTCCAGTGGGCCTTACTCGGGCCCAATACCAACAACGATTGAGGAAAAATTTTTGAAAATCACATTTGAACGTATTTTTTTCCGTAGAATGCAAATCTGCAATAAAAAAATTGATATTTCCGTTAAAAAAAAAGTTGGGGGCCCCAGGGCCGTATCAAGGGCCCGAACCGGGTACTGAACCATAGCATTAGATGACCTCCATCGAATCCTACAAGTTTTAATTAAGTCATTTTTCAATTTATTGTTAGCTTAACCGGCGAGATAATTGGGTTCTTGTGATTTCAATTGTTGGTATTGGGCCCGAGTAAGGCCCACTGGAAAAATTTTTTGAAAATCACGTTTGAACGCATTTTTTCCGTAGAATTAGATTCTGCAATAAAAAATAGAGGTTCCCATTTAAAAAAACAAAGTTGGGTATCACAGGGCCTCACCAAGGTCATGGACCCGGTGCCCGACCACAAAATCAGATGGTCCCCTCAGAACCCAACAACTTTTGCAGAGATCATTTCTTAATTGGTGGCTTACACGACGAGATATTTGCAATAATAGATTAAACCATGTATACTACCATGTATTTTTGACCGCTGAACACGATCCCGATGTCAGTTTTGCTCCATCAGGTCAGGATATTTTTTTAACCACAAAAAACAGGGGAAAACAGGCCAGAATGGGGTTTAAAATATAAATTAAAGATTTTAAATAAGTAGACCATGTATTCGATGTATTTTTGACCGCTGAACACGGTCCCGATGTTAGTTTTGCTCCATCAGGTCAGGATTTTTTTTTTAACACGAAAAACAGGGGAAAACAGGCCAGAATGGGGTTTAAAATATAAATTAAAGATATTAAATAAGTAGACTATGTATTCGATGTAAGAGATAAGAAATTCATTACTAATGGAGCGTAGATATCAAGGTCGATGGGATGTTAATTTGATGGCAAACTGCTGTTGGGCATTGAAAAGGGATGTGAAAACGAAAGTAATAAAACGAAAAAGAAAACCATTACGCAATCATTTGAAGACAAAAGGATACGGTACCACAGAAAAGAATAAATCAGGATAAATAAGAAGTCATGACTTGATTGGTTGAAACTGACATCGGTATCATGTTCAGCGGTCAAACATCGAATACATGGTCTACTTATTTAAAATCTTTAATTTATATTTTAAACTCTATTCTGGCCTGTTTTTCCGTTTTTCGCGGTTAAAAAAAAATCCTGACCTGATAGAGCAAAACTGACACTGGGATCGTGTTCAGAGGCCAAAAATACATGGAATACATGGTCTACTTATTTAAAATCTTTAATTTATATTTTAAATCCTATTCTGGCCTGTTTTCCCCTGTTTTTCGTGGTTAAAAAAAAATCCTGACATGGGAGTATATATGTGAACCTCAGAAAATGTACGCTTTTTAAATTTTGTGTGCCTGTGTTATTATTGAATTTCATCGACTTATGCTAATCTCCTGATTTGGTAATACACATATATTTGTAACGGGATGCTGATATGTTCCATTTAAAACACTTGATGGTTGTACTTCTTACAACACTATTAGCTCCAGGATTAAGTGCGAGGATACGACTCAAACGCCATTTCAATGGAGGTAAACCATCTTCCTTGACCATTATTGAAATTCTAGGTTCGATTAGCGTCTGGTGATTTGTTTTCCATTTTACGCGTTGCTGGAGTTCTGATATATACTCTTTTGACGACCTAGACCAAAAGTGCTGTAGCAACTGTCGCGTTTTTTGATATTTCTTTAATTAGGTCTTGTACCGTGTGTTCAATTTATTTGACAACAGTTTTAAACAGCTGTTGATGTTTTACATTCAAAGGTAAAATTATGAATTAAATAGTATATTGTGTATTATGGTGTGAAAGCAATACATTCCCGGACGACGATGCAAATTGTATCGAAGTCCGGGAATGTGCTTTCACGGCGTCTGTTTATTTATTTTTTTTTCATCTATGGCATTTTTAATGTGCACATATGTACTGATTCATGCATAATTTTCTGATTGGTACACGAGGGGGGTATAATGACTAGAATTTGCCTCATAATAATTCCCTGTGGGATTAATTGATGGCATTATATACCAAAAATCACCCATTTAAGTCCATATTATTCCAGTCACCCTTTTTGAGGATGACAACCTCAAAGGGTTCTGAGAAGGAAAAGAAAGGCACCGTATCATCACTCCTAGCCTCTAGAAGTGAGTGAGTCCCTATCACGTAGAATAGGGCCCTTGAGTGACTTAACTGCTCACTTCCGATCTTCCACTGACTACCGCACCTCAGCCTATAGGCCGCTTTCTGAGCCTCGGCCGCAATCATCAAGTGAGAGGGCACAAGGTCCAGAAGGACCTCCAGAGCTGCTGTGGGAATCATGCGTATTGCTTCTATGACTCCCAAACAGGCGAGTCTTTGGAGCTGTGTAAGCTTCTGTTGAATGTATAGCCTGGTTACGGCAGGCTACCAAACAATAGAAGCATAAGCTACCATTGGTCTTACTATAACAGTATAGTACCACATTGTTACCCTGGGGTTTAACCCCCCATATTTTACAAAACGTCCTTCTACATACCCAAAGAGTTATAGTGGCTCTTTGTATTTGTCTTTCTATGTGATCTTTCCAGGTCAGTTCTGCCTTAGATGGGTTGATTCTAAGACTGGTCATTGCACCATCTCTGAATGATCTGCAAGGATCATTGCAAGAGCCCGCTAACCGTATTTGGGAATTTTCCCGAGATGTTGCCAGGTCATCTGCATAACCTTGCGTAAAAAGATCCTCATTCTCTTGTTCCTGGAGTAGGCCATCGAGAACGAGGTTCCATAGCAGAGGAGAGAGGACGCCTCTTTGTGGGCAGCTTCTCCTTACTGAAATCTTTATTGCCGTTTCCTCGTTGGCAGCTATGATTTGCCTTTCCGCCAATATGGTCCTCAAATATCTGATGGTGTCATCGATGCCATGATAGGCAGCCGTGATGCAAAATGAGTCGAAGGAGGTACTGTTAAATGCTCCATCGATGCCCAGAAAAGTACCGACCGCAAGTTCTTTGTGGTGCAGCTCCTTTACGATCCTGGAAACGATCGCATGAAGGGCCGCCGTCTTCACCGATTTCCCGGCCTGGTAAGCGTGTTCGACGGATGCAGAGGCGCTAGCTAGGGTCAGTGTCGCGTCCTTAACAAATCTTTCAACCTAATGCCTTGAGCAGGAAGGATGTAAGGCTGATAGTTCTGTAGAATTTGGCAGTATCGTACGACGTACTTCTGCTTTTGGTATGAAAACCACTTTGACGGCTCTCCAGGGTATAGAAATATACCCCATGGCCAGACAGGTTCTCAGCAAATGATAGACAGGATGTGTGAGTGTCTCCGACCTTTCCTGAAGAAGTGCAGGAAACACTCCATCCGGTTACCTTACTTTTCTTTCTCACTACTTTACTATACCACCGCGCTGACATGAAAAACTTCAGTATTTAACTTCTTATGCCATAAAGAGTTCAAATCGAAAAAAATATGAATTTTTGGCGCCCGCTATAGACGTATATAAAGTTAGCAGGTCAACTTTTGCGAATCGGTCTCGCTATAGTATAAACATTTGCCGTTTTTTAGCCGTTAATTAATCGTGAAAGAGAAAATTTTGCCCTTTTTATTTTTTTCTTAATATCGCACTGCTAACTTTATATGAAGTTAGCAGGTCACACATATATAAAATTTATTAAAAAAAAAATTGAGATGGCTTAAAATTTGCCGTTTTTTTGCCGTTGTAGAATGGCTATAAGCAAAATATTGTAGGATTCGTTTTATAATCGGAAAATTTATTTTTTCGAATATAAATTCCTGGAAGCAAAAACGAACGCTCCAGATAGACTTGTAAAAGAAAATAAAATAAAAAGCTAATGTATTTCGTCGTTGAAACTTCAGAATTAGAGTCGGTCGAACTAAAATTTAGTTATGCTAGCGAATGAAATTCCGTGGATCATTTTTATATCTTGATAGACAATTTCTGAAAATATCACACAGATTCTACGAATAAAGCAAACGAGAACGGCAAATTCTCAGGCAGAAAACGAGTAGTCAAAAAAATAATTCCCAAACCGAAAAGCTCGCCTCGCTGAGATTCCGTGATGTCGAGGTTTATTATTAAGTTCTATAAACAATTCACGAAAAATTCATATTCTCCACGATTAAATCAAACAAGTCGAATGGCAAATTCTCAGGCAGAAAACGAATCAAAAAAATTATTCCCAAACCGAAAAACTCGGTTGCCTCGCTGAGATTCCATGATTTCGAGGTTTATTGTTAATTAAGTACCTGCGGCTTCGACAGCGTTGTTCAAATACGGAAGTTATATATCAGTATAGTAAGCATTACCCTGAAAATGGTATTTAGTCCTCTGTTGTTTTCCCAGTGTAGTGAATGGGGATTGAAAGTGGATTCAAATTGATATTAAAAAATGACATTTCAGGAGAAATTGCTATACTTGAAGTTGATATCATTAGTTCGATTACACTGGAGTCAATAAGTCAATACCAAAAAAAATTAAGAGCCCAAAAAGCGAGGACACGTTTTGTCGTCGTGGATAATAAAGGACCAATAAACACTCGAAAATTATTATCAATAGGTCATTATACAACCATCATCTGGAGAAATACGCGCTGGGTTCTCTACGATGACTTACAAGACAAGACTACAATTAAAAAAACCTCATTTAAGGCTAATCCGGAGCTCCTTTTTTATATTAAAGAAATAAATGAACAATAAATAAATTAACAATAATTAAGGTACTATTTTCTATACTATCACTTTCGTTTATCGAACTTAATTAACAATAAACCTCGAAATCACGGAATTTCAGCGAGGCAACCGAGTTTTTCACTTTGGGAATTATTTTTTTTAACTCGTTTTCTGTCTGAGAATTTGCCGTTCGACTTGGCTGATTTAAATCGTGGAGGATCGTATGATTGATCGTGAATTGTTTATAGACCGCAATAAACAAAAAATCTCGAAATCACGGAATCTCATCGAGGCATCCGAGTTTTCCGCTTCGTATATTATTTTTTTAACTCGTTTTCTGCTTGAGAATTTGCCGTTCGAATTGGTTGATTTAATCGTGGAGAATATGAATTTTTCGTGAATTTTTTATCGAACTTTATTCGTGGAATCTGTGATATTTTCAGAAATTGTCTATCGAGATATAGAAACGATCCACGGAATTTCAGCAGGGCAATCTCTTCATTCGCTAGCATAACTAAATTTTAGTTCGACCGATTCTAATTCTGAAGTTTCAACGACGAAATACATTAGCTTTTTATTTTATTTTCGTTTACAAGTCTATCTGGAGCGTTCGTTTTCGCTTCCGGGAATTTATATTCGAAAAAATACATCTTCCGATTATAAAACGAACCCTACAACATTTTGCTTATATCCATTCTTCAACGGCAAAAAAACGGCAAATTTTAAGCCACCTCAATTTTATTTTAATAAACTCTATATATATGTGACCTGCTAAATTCATGTAAAGTTAGCAGGACACCCGATATTAAAAAAAAAAAATCGGCAAAATTTTCTCTTTCACGGTTAATTAACGGCTTAAAAACGGCAAATGTTTATGCTATAGCGAGACCGATTCGCAAAAGTTGACCTACTAACTTTATATACGTCCGTTATAGGTGTCTCCTACAATATCAACATTTATTATAATTTATAGCTCATAATTTACAAAACTAATTTTATTTCATGATCGATTAAATATAACAACGTATCATCGTGTTTATTAATGGGCAAGTATACATTTTTTTAAAAATAATTTTAATAACATCTGTAACAGGGTACCTTAGCATTGAGGCGCCATTTTGTAAGATGGCTCCTACTATTAAGTAAAATGTCCTCGTAGCTAAACACTTGACTAAAAAAATATCAAAATGCTCAAAAGATAAACTCTAGTACACAATGTAAGTCAACTACAACATAAGACAACATTATAGCATACACGTGACTCTCATAATGAAGTTTAATCAAGCTACTTGGACATAAAAAAACAGGAAAAAGCTAATCTAATTGGGGTGACCGAATATGTTACCAGGTAAACTAAAGGCCCGCCTCGAATCAGATTAGGCCCAGGCTAATCAGTGTTGTTGGAGGCAAGGGCGTGACTAATATTTTAGCAAAAAAACAAATTTTGGTACACGAAAAACTCAAAACTTTATGGGCGCCAGGCTTTCTAGTAAAGCCGGGAAATAGGAAAAAGTACTACACAACACAATTAAAACAAGAAGTAATAATAGTATCGATTTAATATCGATTAAAGGACAATTGTACAGATTTTCGATCTATAATCGAAATAAAAAATTGGTAAGAGATTTACGTTAATGTTCCAATATATACAATGTGGGTTAGTAAAGGTAGTTCAAGCAAAAAACGAGATCAAAATGATAATAAGTGTACGATAATGGTAAATTGTGACTTAATCTAACCTAGGGTTCGCGGTAATAAAATGTAGCTGAGATATAATCAAAATTTCATACACAAAATTGTCTTGAGCTAGGTAGAATGCTTAACAGAGGTTATGAAACGATATTACTATAAAAATTGATTACCGTATAGTCACTGACAAAAGAATTAACGATATCGCACTTAGATACTACAGCTAAATACTGAGCAAACAAACACTACTATAAAAGTAACAATTTAGTAGGTAATTTAATTCAAACAGTCTGTTGCTTGATACCCAAAAGAATTTTAGCAATAACTAGCAAATATAAAAATTACGTAATAACCACAAATCTATAACAAGCAATGTAATGATCATAAATCGGCGATTAATTACGCAACAACTAATAAAAATGTACAAGTGATAACATTAATTTACTCTACAATATAAACGACACGGCAGAATTATGAAATGTAACAAAAATATATACACAAGGTAAAATTGGTAATAACCAAAAGAATCTCTAAAGTACACCACACGGCAAAATTACTAAATGTAACAAACAATATATCTACACAAGGTAAAATTGGTAATAACCAAAAGTTACAAAATGGGGAAGTGGACGCAAAAGGCGACAGATTCCACCCCCTTGTAGGCTTTGTGTCGACGTCTAAACACAAACCTCTAATCACGCGGTAAATTAAATGGAAACTTCCACTACAACGTGATCATAAACACCCTGTATCTTAAAATACATAAAATTTAACACCAATAACATTAGCAGATGCATAGGGCACTCTAAAATTTTCGCTCTTTAGTTAACGCGGTGATTTCGTAGCTCGTAAGATTTCAACTAAATCAATAATTAAATCTGGCCTCGGTCATTTAAATCTCGCAAATTGTTGGAGAAGGTAATAATTAGAAACACATAAATTTATAACATGAACTTAACTTTTGAACAGCTGGGCCAGCCTAGGCGTTCGGAGAAATCTCTCGCTAGCTGGAATCCGTCGTTTGAAAAATGGCACACCTCATGGCTTCCACGGTCCCGTGACGAGAAAATGGCTACAGTAAACTCTGGCTACTACGTTCGAAAAAGATTTTCTTCATGATCCACCCATGTGAGTTTAAACACCAAAATAACCATTAAGACGTAGTTCCCAATAAAATTATTAACAGAACGTCGTAACTGCCTCCAAGTAACGTGATTACATAATCATCGAAACGAGTTTGGCCGTCTGGACTGGACTGGAATAAGTGAAAACAATATGGACTCCATCGAACTCATTTCCGATTTATATGAACATATATCGAAATACGTAGAGTTAGTATTACTTAATGGCTGTACTTAATGCGTAATAATGCTTAATTCAGTAATTTAATGATGAAGTAATTTTAATTAATAATTGGTAATAATGATGGAATTTAATGATGGTGTGATTTGCTGCTAATGTGATCTACTGATAATTTAATATACTGATAATGATCATGTTAATTTGTCGTGTTAATGTTAATTAATGTACGTAATTTGTACTTAATTTACGTAATTGTTCAATCTGAGAACCCTGAAATAAATAGAAAACTTAATTTGCTTTGAAAATTGGGTAGAAAAATGATTAACTTACATCCCCTTTCCACTAAAGATATTGAACATATTCGTTTGATTTAACAACACGTCATTAGCTACCGGCTTTCATCACCGCGAAACTTAAAGAGACCGGGCTCGTGTCGAATTTGTTTCACATCGCCCAAGGGGACGATTTTAGTGCCGCGTAGGCCTCTCAGCGAACTACCGGGGCGTTCTACTTCAAACATCAGTTTACAGAAAACTGCTAAATAGTTCCGTCCCTATTATTGAACTTATTATAAGTTGTGACAACTCCGCTAGGAACCGTTACACATCTACACATAAAAATAGTTGACCCGTATTTTTTATTTTATTTTTTAGATAATGCCTTATAGTAAAAAAAATCATGGAGTTTAAACTGTGTTTAAACCGTTAGATATTGCCAATTTCCGGGCTATTCTATTGGCTAAGACGTAATAGCGTAATCACCAGATTCTAATTTGTGCTTGAACAGAGAAACGAGTGCTACGTTGCCATATTTCGACAAATAATGTAAGATATTCTGTACTGCTATACGGAATCCTCTGTAATATTACAATTCTGTATTAGCAAGTTATCAATCAGCCTTAAAAATATATAAAATATTTACTTGCTGGGTATTTGAAACAGTATTAAAAATTAATATTAAAATTTATTTCAAACAGTGCAGTAGTGCACATTCTTTTTTAGAAATGTGGCAACAAATGAAAAATGCCCCTGTTTTAGAGGTTATTACGCTATTACGTCACGAGATATCCGGAAAACTGTCTTATTTTAAATCCACTCTGATTTTAAGCATATTCATTTTACAATAAAACCTTTAATAGTCGGTAAAATTAACTTGAAATTATATTTATAACATTTTGGAGAGTCATACTATAATACTATATTATTAATATTATCGTTTTCGTTATTGTTCACTAGCCCATTGTAGTCATTTTATTATTTCAGGAGTGTGCTGTAACTGGAAGGAATTACACTTATAGTCAAATTAGAACTAAATCAAAAAATTTAAGTGGATCTCTGAGAAAAAAATTGAAACTTGAAAAAGGGGACGTGATTGCTCTACTCTTGCCGAATATTCCAGAATATGCAATTGTAGCTTTAGGAGCCTTAAGGGCAGGTCTGATATGCACTACAGTAAACCCCATTTATACTCCAGGTTAGTAAGTTAATAAGGAAATTTAGATTGTGTAACAAAGGATTTAATCGTGTTAAATTTTAAACACTCATAAACGGATATGCTTTCAGTATATCAAAAAAAATTAAATTTAACAAATCTTTAGTGCTTATAAAAAATATATTATCTGTTAAAACAATAAATAAAAATACATTGATTACTCCAAAGTGTGCCATCAGTTATTGAACTCTTTACAGTTTATTGGTTTTTCTGAAAATTCAGTGGCAATGGTAAAGAATTGCTTAATCGTGTACAATGTGTAGAAACTACAAAGTGGAATTGCAATTATGGCAATTTATTCTATGTAGACCCTCAGGGACCAATTTAGGGACCATTATTATTATTTATTTTTTTTGGATATGGATACTTATTAATGAAAATAGCAAAATACCAATGTCCTAAAAGAATTAGCATTGATTGGAGTCCACGCTTTACAATTTGCAGATAAAACGAATAAAAAATCGAGCCAAATAGAAAGTGATGTTAGCATCATTATAAATGATAATTAATACCCACTAATAGCGTAAAAAACGGAGGTGTCGAATTTGAAGTACGCTTTAAAAACCTATTTCAAAATGTATGCAAAACGCATATTTAACTTTTTCACATTAATGTTATGTTATGTTATGTGCAATGTAGTATTCACAGGTCCGTTATGTTTATCAATTTTAATTAGGTCACAAGCAATACAGTTTCGTATAATAAACGTATTAAAATCGTTCCGATTTTCTGAATATACGTTATATGTACGTGAAAATGTGAACACGATAAACGTATACTGCTGGTATATGATAAAATATTAAACAAATAAAAAAATTAAAACTGTGAAAATCAATTTAAAATATTCCGATCAAATTACAATTTAAAAAACACACCTTTGGTACCATATATTGTCACCAGAACTACACGTGTATGCAAAACTTCAGCTCAGTTGGACGTCGTTAAGTGGTTCAAAATCGACTTGCAAGATTTGAACTAAACATACTAACTAACATACAGGGCAAGTTAAATAAAAAATTGTAAAAACAGTGTAGTAAATTGTTAAATTTTAATATAAACGATCCTCCTTTATGTACTGATTAGACAGTTAAGTTTTTAGGTTTACTCTTAGATAAAAATCTTAACTGGAAAGTTCAACGGGAAACAGTTGTTTCAAAGCCTCCAATACATATTTATTTAAAAATATAAGAACAGTACCATGGACAGAACAGAGTCGTTTTTACATTACGCACAAGTTGAATTTCGTTTAAGATATGGTGTCTGCTTCTGAGGGAATTCAACTCGGAATTACACTTTGCGTCTCAAATTTGTTTAGCCTAAAAACGCATTTTAAGGTATATTGCTGGTGTTTCAAGTACTCATTCTTGTAAGGAAAATCTAAAAGAATTTTTGTTTAATACATTTTTTTTCGCCGACAGCAAAATACTAATTTTGCTGACTAATGTTAATCAGCAAAGTGTCACTTTTCCTGCCTAGGCTGCAAAATGATTGGTCGCCATGGCAATTAAATATTTGACATTTTTTGGCAAGTAACATTTATTCGCGATAATCTCGAAGTGGGCGACATCTACATTCTGACAGTATGTCTAAGAGTGCACAACAAATCCGTTTGCTATTGACATTTAATGGAAAGTTAATTTTGTTGCTGAAACTGTCAAAACGAATCTCGAAAAATTCACTTGATAAAATTATATTAGGCATTTTTTCATACTTGCCCGTTTCTTACTTTAGGAAGCTATAAACACTACCAAACACAATTTTCACAGTATTAAACCGTTTTTATAACGTCGTTATTCACTCGGATGAATTACGACACTTGCCTTCGGCTTGTGCCGTAAACGTCATCCTCTTGAGTAATACACGCACATTGAATAATATACTATTTTGGACATTTTAAATTTTATGATGCCAACTTAGCTGATAAACAGAGCTCGGGAATTTTATTTCTGTGGCGTCAAAATCAGGGTTGGTTCTAGGTCACCGCGGAAAGATTTTTATGCAAGTATGACACAATATATCAAAGTATGGTCAGTTTATTATAAACACTCACTCAAAGAGGAGGTATTGAACTAATACACACACACACACACATGTATTTTTCACTCCCTTAAAGTAACACACATATATGACATTTTTGTATACCGACGACTCTATACAGAGTGAGATTATACAATCTCACGCTAGGTTTGTAGACACATACATACATATGGCTAGGTTCGTACTACGGATTACGAAACTGCGATCTCGGATGGTCCACTCTATCTTTATTGAATGTTGACGTGAATGCGCAGAATTGTCACAGTGTAGGCATAGTAAAAGGGATTTTGTCAAAGCAATGTTTCACAATTTCGGCGGCGTACATATAAAAGTACCGCCGTACACCAGAATCTAATGTTGACACTCGGTCAGGATCGAATGCCTTCAACACTGCAATTGTAAAAGAATAAACTACGTCTTTAGGTAATTATCAGTATGTCTCACAAATGTAGTAGATTTATGATAAACGTAAGTTACGTATTAACATTTTAAAATGAAATAAAATTCACTTTATCATGTTGTGTACATTTCTGATGCACACGGTACATGGCAGTTTTAATCCATTAATTCTTAACTTTGTTTGTCACGTATGATTTAATATTATCTAAAAATGGTTTATTTTATTGGGTTTTTATGTTTAATTATCACGAAAATAAACATAATAAACACGCCACACATATTAAACAGAACAAGAAAGTATGTGTTTGATCCAAAATTTGTTTTTTTTGCTAGATATGTATTACATCCTTTTGTAAGAATCATTATCGTTTTTAGGTTAAATTTATTACCAAAATTACATTGTAGCTGGTAGTGATGCACATTTCACCATTTCGTCGTTTTTCTGAATGTTTCAGTAGGTGTTCGCAATGTAATATTATGTCTTTATGAAAGCCGTCTCTGGCGCCGAGATAAAATTCCCAAGCCATGTTGATGAAGCACTTCTCAGTATGAAAAAATGTAAAAAAAGTAACTACATCCAACCTGTTTTGCTACTTCTAAAAGTGTTAATGTTTGTAACACAATATTTTGATTTGAATATCATTTTTCGACAGTTGGATAAAAAAAATTAAAATTAAGAGAACATTTTTTAAACTATAGCAGCATTATTTTATTCCATATGATTACATGGAGAAAAATATAATAGGTACCTAATGAACCAATTTGCGCGAGACGCGGTTGTATTATGTGTTTGAAAAGCGAATTGAGGAAGCTTTAATTAAAATGCAGTTGGGGACAAAACTTTAAATTAATATTATTTACTTTTAAAACGATAAATTAAATCTTTATGTAGAATCTATTTGTTTCAAATATTCTCGGTGGAAACAGCGGCGGATCCAAAATAAATTAAGAGGAGGCACAACCATCAAAAATCCGCCACAAGGGAAAATTTGGTATTTTCCAAGGCTAAACGCTATAAAATGAAAAGTGAGAAATTTGACCTGCAGAAACAGTTTATTCGAAAAATGGATTTCGTCGAATGAATTTTTGTTTTTTTTTTATTCAATTTCAACAAATATTTAAACATTTAAAGTACTAATACTAGAAATAATTTTTCTTTATAGTCTATTTTGAATTATATTCAACAACCAACAAATATAGTTTACTCATTTATTGTTCGATTTATTACCAACTGGTAAAGCCGCGTTTTCACTATGCAACATGTTTATAAAACATTTGTTTTAAAACAGAGTTTTGTAACTTGTTACAAATTCAAAGGGAAGTTGCAGTGTTCCCGTTCTGAGTCGGTAAACATCAAAGAAAATCGGTAACTTGTTTTAAAAACATGTAATTCTGTTTAGAAACTGTAACAGGTTATAAAACACTGACGAAGGTGCTGCCATCATTTTCGTCGTCTGCATTTAGTCACTGTAATATGTTCAATGCAATTAACTATGGAGTGGAGAAAGGCTGATGTCTTTAGACTTATCGAAATGTGCAAAGACCGTAAATTGTCGTGGGACCCGACGGAAGATTATATAAATAGGAATAAAAAGCTTGATATGTGGCGCGAGTTGGACGAAGAGTTTTGAATCGAGGTAGGCGAGGCAGAAAACAAAGTAAGGAAGCTAACAGGACAAACAGGTTGTGCCTTTTCTTTCAACGCGCCTACCAATGGAAGTAATCAGATACTCAAAATCCTGACTTGTCATTCTAAGAAAGTTTTTAAAACTACCATCAGTTTTAGGTTCTCCAGCTAACAGATCTCGTTCGTCACGTTGAAGATCACTCAAGAGGTAACTGCGCTATACTTCTTTCTGGCCTGTAACGACGGACGAACCCAAAATCGTCTCTTTTTGGCCATTTTTTTATTGTTGGAACTAAACACCACACAAATTGCAGCTGCAATAACACCATCCTCGCTTGGAGACGCCATGATGACTAACATAGTTTGCTATTCCTTTTGGAATGTTTTGAAACCAAATGTTATTAAATATGTTTTGAAACTCTGAAGTTTCAAAACAATTATTTTAAAACAAATGTTTTATAAACATGTTGCATAGTGAGAACGCGGCTTAATAAACTTTTACAATTTACTTGTTATACGAGCATATAAGTATTCCTTAAACCTATGACTATTGTGCTCTTCATTTTGTATACGGAGTATTTCACTTTCATATAAAACAATTGCAGAATAACGTTGAAACCAGAGATGGGTAAAAGAAACTTTCCATATGAGAGTTTCCGGAACAGTTTTGATAAAAATAAAAGTTTCCAATGAAATATCTAAATATTCTGAAAATTTCCAAAGGAAACTTTCCCGGAATTATGGTAAATTTCAAATATTCAAATATTTTATTAGAAACTTTCATTTTCATCAAAATTTCGTTCCGTAAACTTTCAAATGGAAACTTTCCTTCACCCATCTCTGGTTGAAACACAAACTTATTGAAAGTACTCTTAATTTAATAGAAAACATTTCTCTTCTAAAGTTAAATGCTGAAACACTATGAGCTATATGGCAGCGATATCTACAAATTAACTTTTCCTCAAAATAAAAGACATGGGGAGGGCACGTGCCCCTTGCCACCCCCTGGATCCGCCACTGGGCGGAAATATGAATGCAGCAATTTATAACCAAGAAGCGAGCACAAATTCAACTTCTTCAAACTTATTGTCGCCTAGTATCAATTTTACTAATTGTATAATGAATGCGTTGCTAATATTCATAATAAGTACAGTTTTACATATTGTCTTGAAAAGTATTTGAATAAATGGTTTTCTGAAGTCTGTTGTTTCACTAGATTATTGCCACACTAGTGCGGTAATATCTAACTGAACCAAGTGGCACTTATCTAATGGTTGTAGATAAAAATATATTTTAAAAACATTTTTTTGAAACCTCACACAACCTGAGGGATTAACCGATGTGCAATATGGTGAATAGATTTTTCGAGGAACTTTATAGTTGTTCACCTTACCAGTCTAATCAATCAATGAATTAGCGCAGGTATTTATCCGGATGTCCTAAAGGTCACAATGGTGGTACCAATTCATAAAAGAGGTTCATTAAATAACAATAACTTTCGACCTGTCTCACTTGTTAATAATAACAAAAATTTTCGAAACATGTTTAAAAATTCAAATAACACCATTTTGAAAATAATAATAATTTATATTATTGTAAAAAATTTGGTTTTCGAGAAAAAAACCGCTGCCCAAGGAATCACTACTTCCACATCCAGATTCTTTTCCAAGTCACTCACAACGAAAAAATTTTTGTATGTGGAAATAATTGTTTATGGAACTTTAATAATATAATATTTGAAATCCTCTACCCCAAAAACCCATGAAACGATACCCCACATCGGTAGCGGGGTGGGGGTGGTAGTGGGGGTGGATGAAGTAAAAAAAATATTTTGAGGTTTCTGGTTCTTGTACACACACTAAATCACAATTTTTTTTCATCCCCTTTAATAATGGGGTGGGGTGGTAAGGGGGGTGGCTAATGCCAAAATTTTTTTGGAGACCTTAGCTTCTCTTGTATATACTAAATACCAATTTTATGGACTCTTACCTGCTTGATTTTCCTATTTTCCCCAAATTTACCCCAATTTACCCCCCAACCCTTCGACGGAACAAGACGAAAATATAATCTAGTTCTAGATCTCGTTAAAGCACGTATGTGTACCAAATTTCAAGTCAATATCTCAAACGGTTCCAGAGTAAACGTGCGCACAAAAAAGTTACAGACAGACAGACCGACAGACAGACCGACAGAAATTTTTTTTTCGCTCAAACTTAAAATCTCGACGTTTCGTGACATTCTAAGCCTATCTGAACAATAAAAATTTTTAAAAATTTTTTTGTCGTTACTATACTTCCACTGGATGTGGAAGTAAAAACCGCTGCCCAAGGAATCACTACTTCCACATCCAGATTCTCTATCCAAGTCACTCACAACGAAAAAATTTTGTATGTGAAAATAATTGTTTATGGAACTTTAATAATATAATATTTCAAATCCTCTACCCCAAAAACCCATAAAACGATACCCCACATCGGTAGTGGGGTGGGGGTGGTGATAGGGGGGTGGTAGTGGGGGGTGGATGAAGTAAAAAAATATTTTGAGGTTTCTGGTTCCTGTACATACACTAAATCACATTTTTTTTCATCCCCTTTAATAAGGAGGTGGGGGTGGTAATGGGGGTGGCTAATGCCAAAAATTTTTTTGAGACCTTAGCTTCTCTTGTATATACTATATACTATATACCAATTTCATGGACTCTTACCTGCTTAATTTACCCATTTACCCCAAATTTACCCCAATTTACCCCCCAACCCTTCGACGGAACAAGATGAAAATATAATCTAGTTCTAGAACTCGTTAAAGTACATATGTGTACCAAATTTCAAGTCAATATCTTAAACGGTTCCAGAATAAACGTGCGCACAAAAAAAAGTAACAGACAGACAGACAGACAGGCAGACAGACAGACAGACAGACAGACAGACAGACAGACAGACAGACAGACAGACAGACAGACAGACAGACAGACAGACAGACAGACAGACAGACAGACAGACAGACAGACAGACAGACAGACAGACAGACAGACAGACAGACAGACAGACAGACAGACAGACAAACAGACAGACAGACAGACAGACAGACAGACAGACAGACAGACCGACAGACAGATAGACATTTTTTTTTCGCTCAAACTTAAAATCTCGACGTTTCATGACATTTTAAGCCTATTTGGACAATAAATATTTTTAAAAATTTTTTTGTCGTTACTATACTTCCACTGGACTTGGAAGTAAAATTACCACAAATGACGCAATGACTTACTTAAATAATAGATATTATGCCGGAGTCACTTTTTGTGACCTTCAGAAAGCTTTTGACTGTGTTTCTCATCAAATTCTAATAGAAAAATTAAAATTTTATAAATTTGACATGATCAGCTGCAACTTAATAGAATCATTTCTAAAGCATAGACAACAGTACATAAGGGTGCCGGTGCCGTGCTTAAGAAAATGATTTCGTAATTTGAGAATTTCTCCTACATCCCTGAATCGATTCAAGAAATTTTTTGATAGGCCTTTAGAGACAAGATTATATAATAGTACAGACTATTGAAAAGTCAAAAAAAAATTTTTTTTTTGATGTTCGCACCAGTAAAAAAAATTTTTTTTTTCTGTAGTTTTCAATAGTAATAGTACCATTCCATAAAGCTGTCTCTAACAACCTACCAAAAAATTTTTTCAATCGGTTCAGAGATGTAGGAGATATTTTCGAATTACGTTCACGGAACCGCCCACCATAAGCCTAAGTAATACTAACTCGACATCCCAGTACATAAGGAGCGGAGTGCTAAAGGGATCGGTCTTAAGACCAATCCCATTTTTAATATACGTAAATAACCTAAATAAATCTGTACCTGATGTTGAATTGGTATTATTTGCACTTTGCAGACGATACCACACTCCTGGTACCTGACAATAAATTGGATGTTGTTGAAAGGCAAATAGGTGAAGCTAAGTTAAGTACTTTAGAATGGTTCTCATTTAATGAATTGTCACTAAACGAGCATAAAACTACGAATATGATTTTCAGTCATAGGCCACTTGAAAATTATAACAGCCCAGAAAAATTTTAACTTCTAGGCGTTTTTCTTGACCCAAATCTCAACTGGTTCCACCATGTTGATTACACTGCAAAAAATATATCAAAAAATATATTCTTGCTAAAAAATCTAAAAAATATTGCAACTTTTAAAATTTTATTAACGGCCTATTACTCACTAATAGTGTCCGATATGACTTATGGTCTGATAAACTGGGCTCATGCGCCGCAAGCTAACAGAATTTTCAGATTAGAGAACAACTATCAGGATAGTTGCAAATTGTGGATATAGAGAGGACGTAAGGGATAAATTTATTGAATTGGGAATTTTAACATTTCCATCACTAAACATTTTTCATTGCCTAACAGGGGCGGCTCAAGGTAAATTTTCCACCGGGCGGGAGCACTTTTTGGCGCCCCTCCCTGAGAGACGTGTTTTGAGACGCTGAAGACAATTTTAGACACAAAATTTTTTTCTATCATGTCAGTTCCCTCTAAAAGAATAGCAAAAAAAAAGGCTTTGTCCCAAAGGTTCTGACCTAACTTTTCTAAAGTATTTTGACGTGCTGAAACCAGTTTTGCACAAAAACAAATTAGGCCCAAGTAACACATAAAGTCGCGGGAACGTATCGGCGACTATTAAAGCCACGATAAAGTGGGCCGCTACCATAGGCTGCCAAGTCCCTGCTATGTGGCAGCTACGTAGCCGCCACTAAAATGGGGAAAAATGTTTAGTCGCTTGGTAGTGTTTCGGGTAGTCCCTTCCTCTATAGATGTGACTATGATTAGTTACTATAAAGGATCGAGGTAGTAGCGGGTACTACTCCGCGACTCGGCGGCCTAGTAACCGCTACGTGGCTGCCTAGTAACTGCCACTATCACCTTTTAAAATGGTGTTTATCTTTTAGCGACTTCTTTGTTTTATTTTCTTTTATAATAATGGCGCAGTGAAATAATATTATACCAAAAAGATGTGTACTTTAGGAGCGTGTTTAAAGTATTTCTTTAGCCATTTTTTCAAACGCAAGTTACTTTTTTGGTATAAGTTGACATATTAAATGATAAAATTTCAACGCGCCCTCAAAATGCAAGATTAAAAAATTTAAATATTTATTAGGGAAACATTTGGAATACTTTCAAAATCATTTTTCGTAAAAGTTTATGATAAGATATTAACATAACCATTGTCTATTTTTGATTAAAACTATTTTTTTTTTTTCTAAAAATTTTAACAACTAATGGTCGATTCTAACAAAGGTACTATAAAGTTAGGCCCTCCACCATGAAGTATAGGGAACATTTTACCTCCAAAAGATCTGTGACTATCCTGATGTGACTTTATAGTATCAGATTCTATTTTGGAACTGTAAACAACAGGAACTATTTCGCTACCCATGTTGCCACTAAAATGCCACGATACTTTAAAGTTCCAAGTGATGGTCACTGAACTATTCTGGAACCTAGATTGCCTCTCTATGTACCCAGTTACTTTATTTAGGCATCTTAGTGGCACTGGTGGGTGGCAAGAACTGATTCACTGGTACTATATAGTTTTTGCCACTATGGAGTAACAATAGAATGATAGTCCCTAGTTCCAGTAACTACCCAAATATTACTTTGACTTTGGGTGTTTACAGTTCCAATAAATGGTATCGGTGTGGTAACAGTTACTTCAAAAGAACCATATAAAGTAGCCTTACCCAAAAAAGTAGCAATATTAGTACCAGAGTGTACCCCGGGAACTAAGTCTTCGTAGCAAAACCGAAATCGAAAGGATTTGGAACCATGTATGTTACTTGGGGGTGATATAAGGTAACTGACCCGACAGAAAAAATGTTTTTGTTAAAAATTGGCTTCAGCGCCTCAAAATACTTCAGAAAAGTTAGATGAGAACCTCAGGATAAGACCTTTTTTTTTGTAGACCTGTGTAATTAATTTGTAATATAAAATTTTTCATCTATAATGAGAGAACCAGCGACACAAGTTTACTTAGAGGAAGGTTCCTCTTTATTGTTTTAATATTTCATACAAAACAAATGGCCATTTATTTATTTATAAACAGTAAATTATGTAAGATATGAGATACAATCAGCTGATGTTGGTATAACAATTCTCTGAGTATTCTGATTTTTTTCTGAATGAAAGTACATGTTGCCGGCCTTTGTTTATGCAATATCTTTAATGATCGACTCCGTCTCAGTCAATAATAAGGCGGGAAGCTTGAGGTATGAGTAGTGAGTCATCTCATAGCTAAACAAGAATGTTTGTGTTGCATTTTTGAATTATTTAGGCGGTTTTAATGTTATTCGACTGTTCTGCATTATTACCAGTTTAACTGACATAGATACTGATATTTGATATTTTCTTCCAAAGAAAACTAATAAAAAGGGTGCAAATAAAAATTAAACAATTTTTGCCCTCAGTTTGGCGCCTCTCTGAGCCGGCGCCCCGGGCGGTCGCCCGGGTTGCCCGGCCCTTAAGCCGCCCCTGTTGCCTAATACATATCTATAAAAATATACACCAATACAAAAAACATGAGGATATTCACAAGTATAGTACGAGGAGTCAACATAATTCAGTGATAGATTTTAGTAGACTTAAGTCAAGTGATTGTGGCTTTAATTGCTACGGCCCTAAATTTTTTAATAAAATTCCAAATTGGGTGAAAGCCTTACCAGAGGTGAAATATAAACAGTTAATAAAAAAATTTTTAATAAAAGAATGTTTTTATAATATACATGAATTTTTAAATTTTAATGGCACTGAAACCAAAATAATGGACGACAATTTTACGTACATTTTCAGTATCACGGTGTGCTACAACCAAATTTAAATCAAAGTTACTGCCACTCGGAATTCTATTTTTTACACATGGGGTTTGGGGTTAGAGGTGAAAAACGAGCCAGTCTGATTTCGGATCCAAATACGTAAGGATACACTGGTCTGGTCCGCAGGCCATGCCACTTTTTTTGTGTGGCTGTCATTAAATAAAAAAGTAAAATACTTTTATTTCTGCGATGAATGATTTTAAATATCGTGGAAATTGGTTCTATATGCATCCCAGAATGTGTAAAAAAAACGGAGTGGTAGCAACTTTGATTTAAATAGTTTTAAATTAGCTATTTTACAAATTATTTTTATTATTAGATTTTATAATATGACATAATATCACCATTTGACTTGTGTAAAACTTTATTGTAAAAGCACCAATAAATTTGATTTGATTTGATTTAATAATTACAAAAAAGAAGAAAATTTTGAAAAAGTACTATGAAATTCTTGAAATATGTAATATCAGGGTGTATACCAATTTAAAATTTTGAAATTCCTCGACTTTTCCGGTAGGCGAGTGTCTGCCTGGGGTAAAAAAGAGGTGATTTTACAAATTTTGTAAACGATTTGAGTTAGCAACGGATTCTTATAGGAAAAATTCCGCTGAACAAGATTTTCTTATGAAAAATTTTCCTAAACCGCGAGCTTCATGGTCAAATAATTGTTTAAACAATTTTTTTTCGTTTTTATTTAATAAAATGAAAACGGTTTGACGGATCCGAAAAATCTTGATTCAATCGAAAGATATTTTCAATACGCGTCGTTTGGCGCCAGACACAACTCATTTTGTCAACCCGTTCATTTGTTATAGCCAAAATAGATTTCTTAATTAACAAATTGATTACTCCGAAACTAATGAGGTCAGGATATTGTTTTTTTCAAAAAACGTGCCTTTTTTACCAAAGAATACATCATATTTTTTTTGGCCCGATATCTTCAATACTTTTTGATTGTTTAAACAATTGGCATAATTTGTTAATTAGCAAATAACTTTTTTTTCGAAAGTTTGATCGACTTCAAACCAACTTTAAACGATAAATATTGATGTCGGGCATAACCCCCATAGAAGTCTGCACGAATGCAAATTTTTGCTTTTGTTTATTTAAAGTTTAAATTAATTTTGCAAATTAACAAATGGAATATCTCGGCTCTGGGTAAGCGTATCGAAATGGGGTTTTGTGCATATGAAAGTGCTTGGAATAAGGAACATTTTGAGACCAGAAAGAACTTGATCGGATAACCGGAAATATAAGTGATATTGCATTAGGGGCTCTAATTTGTTTATTAACAACTTTTTTGACACGAGGTTTGGTGCAAATGAAAGCTAACAAGTTTTTCCATCAACCACAAAAAGTTCTACAAAAAATATTCAATCCCTGAAGAGTTATACGCGTTTTTGACCCTTAAAAAAATCTCTCATTAATACACAAGAGGTCGATGGTAAATTTTTTTTGGACAGAAACCTGTTTTCCTATGAAAATAATTCGAGAATTAAGGGCATGGAAAAATCGCGACACGAAGTGGAACGATTTAGCGATTTCTCCTATGTCCCTTGGTTCGAGCAAAATTTTCATGGAAAACAGGTTTGAGTCACTCAAAAAAAATTTACCCGAGTAGAAAGTCGTGTGTATTACAGAAGATTAAGTAATATATGATTAAAAAATATTATCTAAAATAATTATTAGAAGACTCTTTATTTAAAGTTTAAAAAATATCAATTTGTAATAAAAAACAGAAACTTTTTCTAATGTTTTTTATCAACAAACATATCCATTGTACTTACCTATCTATATGAAATACACAATTATTATAAACCATGCTATTACATTTAGATTCTTTTTCATGGTTTCATGGTTAGTATTTTCTTGTGAAACATCATCAAATCGCTTTTTCTTATTCAAAGTACAAAGATCATGATGAAAACGTGAAATGTAATAATTTCAATGACTTTTTTAGTTTGGCACATCGCTACTTCGAAAAAAGTAACATACATTTTTCTCGACTTCCACTGATCGATAGCCGTGTTTCTCACTTCAAAAAAATCCTATTGGTCGATTTTCTTTAATATGTACGTTTTGAATGGTTAATAAAGTAAGAATATATTAATCTATAAAAATTCCAGAACATTTTTCTGCTCGAAAATGAAAATTGATATAAGCGGGGGAGAGAAAATGGAAAAAAATTTTGACGAGCGGGGGCGCAAGATACGAACAACTTTAGATATAAGTAGCTTTAATTAATTTTCCGTGACTTTTTTATAAATTCCCTGACTTTTACAGGTTTTCCCTGTTTTCCTGAATATGTATACAGTTTTCACAGCGGTTAATCCTTCGGAAAAATAAGGAACAAACCAATATCGTTTATAATTATGTAAACCAGTTATTGTTATTGAATATGTTTTTAGCTGAAATAGCAAGGCAACTATTGGATTCTTCTACTAAAGCTGTGATAACATTAAACGAATTATGGAATTTAGCCGATCTATCTAGAAGCTTAACCAAAAAAAATATTCCCATATTATCAATAAAGACGGAGGTAAGTTTCTAAAGATAAATTTTCTTTATTACTGTTACGTATTTCGGAAACATATTAAATAATAGACTATTTATATAACTTTTATGTCATACAATTTTATTATTGTTTTTATTGCTTAGTTGCCAAGTACATAATAGTGTATGTATTATTCTTAAAACATGTATGTAAGATAATTCTTTTATTGAACAATATTAGGATACAACGTATAACAATTCTGACTGTTCATGACTTATGTTATTAATGACATGTCCAGGGCTAACTATATTCAATCTCATAACAAAGGTTATAACTACATACAGATTAACATAATATAATACATCTCCCCATTTAAGTTTCCTAAAACTATAAATACAGGGCAAGCTAATATTTATTAGGTTCTGTATGCTAACAGTTCATAGATCAAGTTTATTTGGTCTTTTAACGGTGCGACCAGACTTTGTTCTAATTGTAGATTTAGGAGACGAAGATGAAGATGACTGAGAACCTAGGGACAACGGCGCATTGAACTGATTAACATATTCATTTGGTTCATCAGTTAATTTGTTCTCACTATCTTGAGGAGCATTATCAGAAGGAATTTCTACATCTATTGTTTGAGGCTCAAATTTATTTATGGATGACCGTAAATCAAATCTATTCCTTCTGACAATATTTCCTCGACTATTTTCTACTACATATGATCTAGGCGACTCATGAATCTCTACAATTCTACCAGGTTCCCAGTACTTATTAATATGATTATAAATACTGACATCTGTATTTGGGGGTAATGTACCAAGATCTTTAGCATTTTTATTAAACTGTTCTTTATTCTTCTTTTGTTTAATTTCTAACTTTGTTTCTACAGCTTGACATACTGCTGGTGTTAATAATTCTACAGCAACAGGCAATTTTGTTTTGCATAGCCTGCTCATTAATAACTGAGAAGGAGCGTAGTCCATATATTTAAGTGGTGTATTTCTATACTGCATTAAAGCAGCAAAAATATCTGTATTATCATTCAAGCATTTTTTTAACATGTTTTTTGCAATAGACACTGCTTTTTCTGCAAGCCCATTAGACCTTGGATAGTTTGGACTTCTTGTAATTACATTAAAGTTCCATTCCTGAGCAAATTCTTTAAATGCAAAACTATCAAAAGGTACGTTATCAGATACCAATACATCAGGCACGCCAAACTTAGCAAAAATCGATTTCAATCTGAGTATGACAGAACTTGCAGACTTATCTTTCAAACTTACTAGCTCAAGCCAATTAGAATAAGTATCCATAACAACCAGATAGCTTTTATTCGCAAACGAAAAAATGTCAGTTCCTAACCTTTGCCACGGGCGATCTGGTATTGGATATGAATGTAATGGTTCTTTGCAATTTTTTCTATTAACTTTCTCACATGTCTTACACTTTTTAATGAACGACTCTATATCTGTATTTAAATGAGGCCAATAAAAAATGTTTCTTGCTCTTGACTTACATTTTTCAATTCCCAGATGACCCTCATGAACTCGCTTTAGCATTTCAGCTCTTAATGCAAAAGGAACAACTATTTTATAGTCAATGAAAAGTAATCCATCACACAAGCTTAATTTTTCTTTTAATTTAAAATAATGACACACATTCTCTGGCATGCTAGCTTTTTTAGAAGGCCAACCATTCTTTACAAAATTTATAACAGTCTTTAGCTGCAGATCTTTCTCTGTTTCATTTTTAAACTGTACTTTTTTTCATTAGACATAGGCAAATAAGTCACTAATGAATGTATCGCTAGATCAAAGACAGTATCACATTCTAAACCTGAGTCATTCAAAAATGCTCGTGAGAGAGTATCTGCAATATACAAACATTTTCCAGGTTTATACATAACGTTTAAATCATAATTTAGTAGACGCAATAACATTCTCTGCAGTCGCGGAGTCACTGAATGTAAGCCCTTTCGAAAAATTGTCTCTAAAGGTTTGTGATCTGTACAAATATTAACTTTGCTCAAGCCATAAATAAAAAAATGAAATTTTTGAATTGCAAATACAATAGCAAGCGTTTCTTTCTCAATTTGAGCATAATTCTGCTCTGCTGTGTTTAAACTCCGTGACACAAATGATATAGGATGACCATTTTGCAGCAAACAAGCAGCTATCCCATCCTTTGACGCATCGGTTTCAATTTCCACGGGTAACTTAGGATTGAAAAATGACAATACAGGGGCCGTTGTCAGTAAGTGCTTTAACTGAGACAACGATACCTCATGTTCAGAAGACCAACTCCACTGCACATCTTGCCGCGTTAAATTTCGTAACGACGCAGTTATCTTAGACATATTTGGCACAAATTTCCCCAAAAACTTAGCCATTCCTAGTAATCTTAATAATTCTGTCTTATTTTGTGGAGTAGGCATATCTGAAATTGCTCTAACATTATCCTTATTTGGCTTAATACCATCTCGCGAAAAAACCTGGCCCATATATTTTACACTACTTTTTTTGTATTGAAACTTTGATTTATTAAACTTGACATTAAATTTTAATGCCCTTTCTAAAACTAGCTTTAAGTTTTCATCATGTTCCTTTTCCGTAGACCCTGTAATTATAATGTCGTCAAAGTAAATACCCACTCCATCAATATCACCGAACATTTGATAATTATATCTCTGAAACACTTCCGGAGCACTGCAGACACCGAAAGGAAGTCTTCTAAACTGGTACCTCCCAAACGGAGTCTCAAAAGTGCAATAATCAGAACTCTCATCATCCAACTCAATATGGAAATACCCGTCTTTCATGTCAACCACTGTGAAGTATTCTTTTCCACTCAATCTGCTAGCAATCTCATCAACTGTGGGAATTAAAAAATGTTCACGCTGAATAACCTCATTTAAATATGAAGGATCAAGACATAACCTCAAATCAGAACCTGCATTTGTCTCAACTATTACTAAAGGATGTAACCAACTTGTAGGCTTATCAACTTTATTAATAATTCCTTGATTTTCAAGCTGGTCCAACTTAGTTTTGACTCTTGCATATAAAGCTCTTGGTACACGCCTCATTCTTCGAATACATGGAACAGCATTTTTTTTAAACTAATATGATACTTGCCAGGAAACTTGCCTAGTTTTCCATCAAAAACACTAGCATATTGATCAATAATCTGCTCAAGGTTGTTAGCGCTTTGCGCAATACTATCAAGACGTGTTATTAATTTCAAAGCCAGACAAGCATCCAGGCCTAACAATGGCAACTGATTATTAATATCTAGAACTTCAAAACAAATACAAGCACTTTTGTTCCCTACAACACAAATTATCTTAATCTTACCCAGGGACTTTAGTCTAAAATCAGAACTAGAGTTACATTACTTTTGTCCAATTTCCGATCTTTACCCACCAACTTCAAAAAGCGTAACGGCAAAACACTCACCTCTGCACCAGTATCTAATTTGAACTCTAATTTCTTGCCATTCACCTGTATTACCTTCGTCCACATCGTGCCTTTCTTTTGTGACCCAATAACTGACCCAATTACTTTTGTGACAGCACTGACAAAGAATTCATCTTCACCACTCTCATTTTCTTGCTGCTGTGATACTTCATGTACCGCCTTTTTCTTTTCAAATGTTTCCTTCTTCCTCAAGCAGACTGAAGCAAAGTGATTTCTACCTTGACACTTCGCACATGTCTTATTAAATGCTGGACATTTTCTTGGCGCATGCGTGTACCCACAAAATTTACATTCAAGCTTATCACTCACTAGTTTTTCTTTTTGCTTAAACAGTTTCTTATTCACTGCACTAACTGATGCCTCACCCTGCATTTCCTTCACAAACTGCTTAGTGGTCTCACAAGCCCGACAAAAGTTAGTAGCCTTTTCTAGGGTTAAGGTAGGCTCCCTCAACAACTTTTCCTGAGTCGATTTCTCCAAAATTCCAAAGACAATCCTGTCCCTAATCATATGGTCCTGCTCAGGGTACTCCGTAGTCTTGACTGATTTTCTTAACATAGTTAAGAAACTGTCAAACGACTGACCTTCCTTCTGCACTATGCTGTTAAATAGGAATCTCTCAAATATTACATTCTTCTTTGGTGCGCAATGTGCCTCAAATTTCTCTTTAATCGTATCCAGTGTTAAGTTATTAGTCACCTCAAGAGAAAACGAGTTATACAATTCAAGACCTTCATCACCTACCATGCTCAAAAAGGTTGCAATCTTCTTTTTCTCTGGCTTTTCATTTAAACTAGAAGCCTCCAAATAAATCTCAAATTTTTGCCAAAATCTCCTCCAGTTTTCAGATACATTACCTTCCAGGGACAATGGTTCTGGTGACTTGAACATGAAGTTTTCCATGTTTTCTTTTTTTTTTTTTTACTACAAGACACAACACTTAACTTGTGTAGCTGACACCATGTATTATTCTTAAAACATGTATGTAAGATAATTCTTTTATTGAACAATATTAGGATACAACGTATAACAATTCTGACTGTTCATGACTTATGTTATTAATGACATGTCCAGGGCTAACTATATTCAATCTCATAACAAAGGTTATAACTACATACAGATTAACATAATATAATACAGTGTACTTTATGCCCTTGCGGGCATAAAGTGCATTTTACGGCCCGCAAAGGTATTAGGGATTGCACTACCGGTTAACCGGTAAACAGAACAAGAAACACATGACAATAATTACCGGTTATTTTAATTTTTTACCGGTTATTTCGGTAAATTCTGAACTGACGATATGTCACGTATTCAACGTTTCTATTTATGTCAGTGACTAGTATTCACTAAATATAGAGTGACTTTCCCAACACTGAGCACTTTTAACAATAAATAAATAATATTATAAAAAGTAAAACCCAAACACCAAGCCTTAAGAAATACAAGTAAGAGAGACATTGACAATATCTTGCGACAGGAAATTGAATATTTTACTTCCTCAAATATCCGTGGAAAACATTTAGAAGAATGTTATTACCAATTCTTATTAACTTATCGACCTACCAATATCGATAGAGGAAGGACATTTTCAGTTGGTGGTATTCTATGTACAAATATCAGACGACTAACAGATACATCTTTGAAAAACTAGCCCTTTTAACGGGCCATTTTAAAAAAAATATTGTATTTTAGATTAGGTATTCAGTAAATGCCCTATTTGAGTTTATGTTTGTAATTTTTGTTATTTACAGAATAATTATTTATTTAAATTTAATTAATTTATATTTTTTCCTTTTGATAAAAAAACTTTTTGTTTGTTCATTATAATAATAATACATTTATTTTACTCAAAGTAAAAATGGTACAAATTAAACTGTAATCTAAGATTATAAAAAGATTATAAAAAAATATTAATACATATAAATCTAAAATTTCAAGAAAAAAATAATTACTTTTTTATTTGTTAATATTCAGTAATGAATTGTAATAATCTAACAAATGTTATATTTTATAATAATAATAACAATAATAACAACAGCAGCACTCAGACCTGAGAGCAGACAAGGGGAACGAGCAGACCCCGCGAAGCGAAGCAAAAAGGTTAAAAATAAATAAAATTATATCGGAAAAAGAAAAAGAAATATACGCGCATCCACAACGCAGCATCAAGTTTCCTGCTTCTGATCAGCCAAAATGTAATTTTTGACAACTTTAATAAAAAAAATTTTATTTATATTTTTTATATTCATTTGGAAGTTCATTCCAAAGATGAGATGCAAAATACGTAAATGATCTTTAAAAAATCGCAGTTTCATGCTGAGGCACCAAAAAATTTTGTATGTATCTTGTATTATGCAAGTTATCTCGTGAAATTAACTTATTTCTTAAGTACTGAAGTTCGTCATTATGAATTATTCGCCAATAAGTGTGAGCATGTGTAAACGTCTGCGGTTTTCCATGTTTAATATGCTATGTTTATTTAGATGTGGTGATATATGTTGTCTATATGGGATACTGTAAATATAACGCATACATGAATTTTGAAGTTTTTGAATTTTCTTTTTTGCTGTCGCCGTTAACTTTCCATATACAACATCACCATAATCAACTAAAGATAATACGAGTGAATCACAAAATTTTGATTTACACTCTCTAGATATGTCTTTCGCAAAACTGTATAATTTTTTCAATCGACTGTAAACGAATTTCAATTTGGAAAAAATATGTTTCTCAAAGCCTAATTATATTAATTATATGTACATAAAAATGTTTTTTGTTAAATTTAGATAATGTACATGGAAAAAGACAATTGCCATTTTCGCCACCCTAATCATTAATTCTAAAAATTACCGGTAAATACCGGTTAACCGGTTATTTGCATTTTTATTTACCGATTTACCGGTTATTAAAACTTCCGGTAAATTGCAATCCCTAAAAGGTATAAAGACAAAAAAAAACATTTTCTGATTAACTTATTTAATTACGAAATATGAAATTAAAGTATTATGTAAATAATCCACTTAACTTTCTCTAGTCGAATTCACATTAAACTGGCAATTCTGGAAGGATCTAGTGATAGTTAGATTGCCTGCAGCAAATGTGGATTCATGTTTCATTGTCTGGGTATCAAGTTTCTATAGGGAAAAGCCAGATCCAGAAGGTATGCCTGCCAGCATCCTTGAAACAGCATTTTTTTAAGATATACTGTCCTCTAAATATCCTTCAGCAACCGACGTACTCTTCCATCCACCATGGCGCTTCAATGTGGTCATACTGGCTCCAGCCTCTGCCAGACGAGTTGTCGATGTTCGACGCAAATAGTGTCCTGTATACTTATCAGGATCGCTCAAGTCCAGATATTTCGCAATAATGAACGGGATTTTTCCAAATGTGTTTTTCCAACTGGCTGTACAGTACAGCGACATTGTCTATAGCTCAGAAAAAGTCTTTTTCTGAACAACCACGTGGTTGTAAAGACATGTAGTCTCTTATCAGCTTCAAACTGTTCATTTCGTCTTCGTCAACAATGGTAAAAATGCGCTCTTTGTCGGTTTTTGTTTCTGGTATATTTACCACGAAAACTGATTTTCTATCTTCTACGTGAGTAACTAGCACAAGTTCTTGTCGTCGACATTTACCAAATACACCAAATATTAATGAAATTTTGATCATTAAAAACATCTTATTCGGTGCCTCATGAATCAATTTTAAAACATCTTCTCTAGACAAAACTTTAGGCTACATTCGATAGGCGGGTTGACCACGGTCGGACCTGTCAAAAGCGTTCGGACTGTGTGGTCCGACTTGATCAGCTGAGTGGTCGATGTGGCCACATATTAAAACCTGACTTGTGTGGTCAGAATCGTTCGACCCGTTTGAATTGCCTTCTTAAAATGGCCACAGTAAATAAGTCTGTGATAAATAAGGAATAATATACATTTGTGGAAATTACACATCATACCGGAGTCAAATTTAAGATCCGATTAAGTAAATATGAAATTCAACGAGCTAATTACTATTCAAATTCATGATAAATCACTGTTAAAAAAGTCAAAATACCAGTTTTTGAGGTTAGGGCTAACGTTTAAGGAGATTGGAAAAATACTTAAAACTCTGACGCGTTCGACCGCAAGTTCGGTTCGACCACAGTGGGCGGACCACATCAGTCAGATGTCGAATGTAGCCTTAGACTTTTTTGGCTGGTATCCTTTTGACTGTTGCTTGAAATATTCGCTTAACTTATGGTAATTAGCGGTTAATATTCTTATTTACTATTAAAGTCTTCTTTATCATTGAATATTTGGACCATAAGGAAGTCGAAGAAAATGTTTCAGCGAGATTACCGAAGTATGCAAGCAGCACAGTTTCATCAATATCTTCTACACAGTTTTCTGCCATCCAGTTTAGTAATTTGTCATATTCTCTGTTATAGACGTCTCTCGATTTATTCGGCAGCAAGTTTTGTGTTGCTTTTTCTGTTTTTTTTGCAATTTCCTCAGGAATTTCAAAACGTTCCTGCATTTTGACTTTTTAAGTTTGACAGCTAGCAAAATTTGTTTATTCAACAACGATATGATAAAATGAAAATGTTGTTATAATAATCAAATTGAATTTTCGGATTTTTTAAAATAATATTGTGGATGCAATAACGAACTAGTATGACATAAATGTTTGTATGCACCGATTGATGTTTATGCCCTCGGGCCAGAGACCCTCGGGTTTGTAATATCGTCGCCCTCAGGGCATAAACAACTACTTAATTCCCTTGATACATAAATAACTTATAGACTGACGGTACATGACCAGTCGGGTGCAACGTTTTTAAAATGCATGCCAATCATATATATGAATGAAATTACCATGAATATGCCAGAAATGCAAATTTTAGGCAGTCGTCGCGTGCACAAGGGGGTGCAAATCTTTTTTTTTGGGGTTTTTTTTTTTATTTTATTTTTTTTTTTAATGGATGCCAATAGTGCCAAACGAAAAGCCTTGAAACAAATCCAAAATCAAAATCATCCAAAATCAAGAACACCAAAAAATTTTACGATTTAATGCGCACATTAACAGTTTTGAGCGCGGAGACTGCATGCCAATGAATTTCCGCTGGATTCTTTTTCACGGCTTTTCGTTTGGCACTATTGGCATCCATTAAAAAAATAATAATAAAAAAATAAAACCCAAAAAAAAGAAACAAAAAAAACCGATTTGCACCCCCTTGTGCACGCGACGACTGCCTAAAATTTGCATTTCTGGCATATTCATGGTAATTTCATTCACATAAATATATGATTGGCATGCATTTTAAAAACGTTGCACCTGACTGGTCATGTACCGCCAGTCTATTAGTTATGGAGTGCGTTGAAAGAAAATGCGTATCTATTTGAGACGTTTAACTGTTGAAAGGTTCACAGTACAATGTTCACTGGTGCAAAATCATGTCATAAAAAATAAATACATAAAAAAAGTATATTAAAACTTGAATATAAAAAGTAAAAAAACGGAAAGTGCAGCATTCCTTAATTATTATTAGTTTGCACTTAATTTATTTCTTAGCAGAAAATATACAGGGTGTTTGGTAGAGCATCGGGTAGAGCGATGCCGACCCCGATGCCAAATGCCGGGAGGTCATTTGACATCTATATGACCCAACATACCTACATGAAAAATGCTACGTTTTTTTAATAATGCTGATTTTGTAATTTTTAAAAAAATCTCCATTTATGTAATTTAATTATCACGCATTAAGTTTATCTTTTGTATTCTGAATTTCTTTTTTATCGGAAATAAATACGTTTCGGAGAGAAAGGTAATTTTAAAGTTTCGGTTGATTAGAAAAAAATAAAAAACATACATATAGGAAAGAATTGTAATGGTAACTTAAGGTGTCGAATTTTAACGTCTTAGACATTTTCTTAAAAAGTCGTCCAGATGTTATTATTTTAAAAACTTCTCTGTTTTATCCTCTCTTATTTGGTATTATCATACATACAATCAAGTTTTATTAGTTACTCAAAATAGACCAAAGAATATTAATCGGCAACAATTTTTCTTCTAATAGAAAATTATAAGTGGATTTCTTCAGCAAAAACATTGCTATCACACTGCTATCATTTTAAAAACTATTTAAAAGGTTACAAAATTATTATTTTTTATGTTCGGAATGAGAGCAAGCTGCCCTACAATTACAAACACAAACAAGCTAAAAACGTACTCTTCGCCTCTTCACACTGAACTTTTTATATAATTGTTACACATTCTATAGGATACTCTTCGCAGTTTTCCGTAAATAATGTTAGTTTTAGACATTAATCTTATAGTATGAACTTAGTTGGTAAAAGACAGTGTAAAATAAAGTAAAAATAAAAAGAAAACTATACCATACCCCATTTGGGTTTCGAAGTCAAAAGCGTAAGAACTACACCACCACCTAATACTTAAAAAATGTAAATTTTTACATTATAAGAGGAGCTAAAATCATATTTCCACCGTTGTATATTACATTATGAAATGTATATTTGTAAAATATATAAATATTTAGCTATTAAAATGAAATATGATTTCACCAGATTTCTATTCCATTACAAACATATAAAAATCAAAAACATTTTTTTTTCAAATTTAAATCATTAATAACATTTTTATTTACTGATCGATTTTGTTCAAAAACAATAGGGTTCTTCCTCTAGCCAACACTAACTTACTGTCAAAATTTCAGTACAATCGAATTTTTCTTTCTTGAGTTATCGTGCTTACAAGAAACGTGACGGACGGACAGACAGACGGACAGACGGACATTTTGAAAGTTGTTCAGAATTCGTTCACTAACATAATGGTATGAAAATTTTTTCTCTACGAGCGATATTTACTGATTTAGAAATGTGCCGATCAAATACAATATACTCTTCATTTTTGCGAAGAGTATAATAAGACTAAGGACCACTAAATCCTCACAAAACTACAGTCGTCACCTTTACACGAAAAGGATCCTTGGGAGGCCTAAAACCTCTGAGGCTCAATGGAGTGGAAATTCTTATTTGCCAGTGAGGCTAAATGCCTAAGAGTCATTTTTTTACCAAAAACTGACATGGAATACCTACATCCAAAAAGTCACACAAAAAGCAACGATCGCCTTGGGAAGGTGCAGGCAAATACGTGGAAAAACTAACCCTATGGTTATACAATAGGCCAATGATAACCTATGGATCAGTGGTATGGTAGACCAAGACATTGCAGCTGGGAGGAATAAAGTTATTAAGTGGCGTACAAAGGCTTGATTGCCTGTGCGCTACGGAGGCCATAAAAACTGCCCTCACGGCTGCATTGGAAGTCCTCTTAGATCTGCCACCACTTCACATTCTATCCAAGAGGAAGCTCGTTCAGTGTTGCACAGGCTAGTACAAGGCACAACGCCCATAAGGCAATAACACGGAACAGAGCACCGAAAGCTATATTCAAAGCTGAAGCCAGATCCCATTCAGGAGATGCCCATGGACACTATGGTCCTAAAGCATAACTTCCAAAAAAAATTTTCTAATCAAAATACCAAACAAAGAGGACTGGAAGAACAGCCCTCCGATATTGGCACAAACAGTTTGGTATACGGACGGCTTCAAGACAGAACAGGGACTCTGAGCTGGGATTTACGAAATAAGGTCGAAAACGGAAATCCCGATAAGTCTAGGAATACACGCCACAGTATTTCAGGCTGAAGTGACCGGTATACAGTGATGTGCAAAGGAAATAATGAGGCAATTGCCATTTTTTCCGACAGCCAAGCAGAGCTAAAGATAATCTATTCCATGCAGTCGATTCACGACTAGTTTGGGATTATACTAAAGACCTTATGGACCTAGGAAGTTTGAATAAAGTTACCGTGGGATGGGTACCACGACACGAGAGACATTGCGGAGATGAAAAAGCTGATAAACTGGCTCGGGAAGGCGCGTCTAAGGCAATTGTAGGACCCGATGTGGCTAAGCCATGTAAACGGTCATCCATTAATACATGGGTAAACTCAAATCTCTAGAATGGTGGAAGAGTTTCCCGCGACAGACAGGCTAAAGAGTTCATTAAAGAACGATCGGCCAAATTCACGGAAGAACTACTATGCCAAAATAGAAAGGCCATTGGGATAATAGTGGGTTTTCTAACTGGACACTGTATGCTCAATAGGCGTATGAGTCTACTGTGCCTAGCAGACAGAATAGGCAATATGCAGATTCTGTCAAGATGAAGAGAAAACCTCAGTACGTATGCTGTGTGCCACCGCGAAGGACTAGCTAGACTTAGATTCCAACTACTTGGCGAGGAAAAACCAAGGGCAATAGCTATACCAAGGAGCCCAAGGCTATGGAGTCTGGTACAAGAGATAAAGCTGGATAAGTAACTTTAAATAAATTAGATTAGGAGAGCCACAACAGATCCACAGGAGTCGCGATGGCCAAGGCTAAGGCGTCCAGCTCCTCCCTTCAAATCTAATCTAAGGACGACTACGAAAAAATTTAGTATGAAAAAATGCATTAGAAGTACAGTAACTAAAGGTTTTAACTTCGGAGTAATGTCATATTGAACGGATTTCGTTAATTTTTGACAGTATTATAGTAAATGCTTCTTACAGAAAAGTTTCTATATTGTACGGGGGCTTGCTAATTTATAGGGGGTGGATGCCACCCCTCCTCAGAGGGTGGCACTTAAAAAATATATATCTTTATTGGAGCTGAAAAACAACCAAATTTTAAGAAGAAAAGGTTCTATGCAATTTTTCACATACATTGATAGTTTTTAAGTTATAAAGACTTCAAAATTGAGATTTTAGCTTAAAAAAAAGGTATTTCCAAAAGGCTTTCGTCAAGTATCTCGAAAAGTATTACTTTATCGAAAAAATGTTACAGACCAGTTACAGAAAGTACAAAATGGGAATTAATTATATTTTTTGTTTATTGATGTAGGATTAATAATTTCGGAGATATTTAAGTTTATATTTTGCATCCAACTGTTTCGAAATTACCTTTAAAGTTTAAAATGCATTTTTTTAAAAGCAAGTGCTTTAAATGAGCAAGAAAATTTGAGCAATCTAGCAGGGTTGGTGTTTTAAACAAATGTTTAAAACATACTTAATACACAATGTGATGTTTTAAGCAACTGTTTAAAACACAGTTTAAAATATACAATTTAAAACCTGTTTTAAACAAAAAAAAAACTGTTCAAAACAAAAAAAACAGTTTTTTTTTCCAACCCTGGCATCTAGGTAATGCTACATTTTAACGAAAAACTGTACTTGAGATTATTTTTTTTTAATTACTAGGTAATCAGAGTAACAAAAAACCTTTTTAAATAAAAAAAATATAAATACGCATATTTTTCCGTCATAACTTTTTTATCTCTTATGCTACAGAAACGAGTAAAAAATAATTTGAAAGCGCAATTAATTGTCTTTAATTTTATTTCTTAGCATGTGTGACGTAGGTGTCACAATTTCTAAGATATTTAACATTTAAACTGCATTTTTCGTATTATAAACGTTCGGACGCCATTTGTAAACAAACTTTCATATCTCCGAAACTATTAAATCTATGTAAATAAATAAAAAAACAAAATTCATTATCAGTTTATGAGCTTTATTTTTGGTCTCTACCCATTTTCCAATAAAACTAATATTTATTGAGATAGGTATTTGGAAAAGGAAAAAAAATTACGTTTTATCGAAAATAACTTTATAGTTTAAAGTGTAATTTTTTCTAAAGCAAGTGCTGTATGCAAACGAAAAAATTTGAGCATCTACGTCATGCTATATTATATTAATGAGAAACAGTGTTTAAAATTCCTTTTTTTTTATTTATTGGCTAATTACAGTAACAAAATGGCGAGTTTGTTATTAAAAAAATGTGAAGACGCACATTGCTTCGGTCATAACTTCTTTGTTTTTTATGCTACAGAAACAAATTAAAAAACAGTTGAATGCTTAATTAATAACCTATTATTCTACATATAAGCATTCTTGATGTAGGTGTCACAGTTTCTGAGATATTTAACTCTTACTCTAAATAATTATCTTATGAACACTGGGATGTCAAATATAAACTTAAATATCTCCGAAATTATTAATCCTACATCAATAAACAAAAAATATAATTAATTCCCAGTTTGTACTTTCTGTAATTGGTCTGTAACATTTTTTTGATAAAGCAATACCTTTCGAGATATTTGACGAAACTCGTTTGGAAATACCTTTTTTTAAGTTAAAACCGCAATTTCGAAGTCGTTATAACTTAAAAACCTGGGGGCGGGCGTAGAGGCGACTTCAATGTGAATGTCAGTCGATATTCCGTTGAAGCAACGTCGAGCGCGGTTAGTAATTGGATGGGTGACCCATCTTGGGAAATACAGCGTTCTCGTCCCACCTTCTAGCGGCTTGTATATCAGTGTATACGCGGAAGTTACGTAATTTCAGACGAGGATTACGTAGTGGATATACCCTCCTTTGGAGGGGATGTAAAGCAGGCGGTCCCTTGTCTATTAAATGTTAGGCAAGTAAACGATCCCTACTCTTCTTAAGGGAAGAGGTTCGGCAAAATTTCCAGGTTGGGGGTAGCTCGTCTCCTGGCGTCGGTGATAGGCCCTGGTAGCGGAAATAGGCCGACGTTAAATAGTTAAAAAAAAAAACTTAAAAACTATCAATTTATGTGAAAAATTGCATAGAACCTTTTCTTCTTAAAATTTGATCCTTTTTCAGCTCCAATAAATATGCCACCCCCTGAGAAGGCTTCCGAAATCCGTTTAATATGACATTATTCTGAAGTTTTGCATATTTTTTACCTCTAGGTACTGTACTAGTGATGGATCTCATTTCGAATATAAAAAAAAATAATAATTTTGTAACCAATTTCGAAAATTATAAACAACTGCAATAAAAAGGGTTTAAACTTTGAAAAAAAATTCTCTCTCCGTGATCTTACATTACTTGGAAAAAGCTACAATTTGAACCATCGTACAAATTTCTTGGTTTTGATGGCAGGATGTCACAAGGGTGAAAAGTTTTAGCAACAATTGTTTATTTGAGCCGTTTTAATAATCATTTTGATTTGAAATGAAAAAAAGTGGTGATTGTACTTTATAAGAGCTATATTTCTCCAAAATTGCAATGAATATTATCCATTATTTTTGAAATATTTGATTTGTTTAAAAACGCATAATTTTGCAATGTTCAATTTTTTTTAAATAATAATAACAATTGGAATGAATTATTATATAGTTAATGTAATTTTATTGTACAGCTCAAAACGAACATTTTCTTTCTTTTTATTGTTTTCCATAGGACTTACAGATTTAGAGATATTCAAAGAAAACCGAACACGTTAAAACAGAAAACTGCCCTGACCAAACAGTTCACATTAAAATCCTAATTTGACTCCACTATTTAAATAGCTCGGAGTTTCTGGAACGACTACCGAGCGTTTGCAAGACAATAAAGCGAACGCAAAACAATAAACTTCTACCCAGGGATCGAGGATATATATCACTTGATATATATCATGATATATATCATGATATTTATGGAAAATATCACACCATAAATATCACCATAAATATCATGATATATATCGCAAATATAAAAATAAAACGCCTATGCCTATGGTGCGCGATTAAACACCTACGCCATTGGTGAAAAATATATATGTATATTTTTTAAATTAGTTTCATTTTAATACTTATAGGTACTTCTTTATTGTCCTTATAATACTATTATTGAACATCTATAAGAGAAATTTTGTTGTTTTTTTAAGCCAAATTCTTTTCAGCTGCTTAGCTTTACAGTTGGACGGGGCAAGATCGTCATTTTAATTTTGATGTAACAAAACTCATGATTCTCTTCCCACTTGTACGAACCCAATGATACCCAAATGCAGCTGGGAGGACAGAGGAGGTAACCCGGGTAAAGTGATACATCATTGGGCCGTGAGAGAACTTTCGGGCGGGTGCCTTGGGCACCCGAGGCAGCTGAACAGAATGACTTTATTTTAAATTGTTAGAATTTATGTTTTGTTTGTTACATTTTCAGAGCCAAGACATAATAAGCTTAAAAAATATTGAATAAAAACGATTTAAAATATGATATGCACACTTTTAAATTCAATCGTGGTTTTATTTTCATGAATAAGTTACATGAATTAAAAAAATAAAAATAAATATCATAAATATCAAAAAGTGATATATATCACGTTTTTTGTGATATATATCAATTTGTCTGATATTTATATAAATATCATGATATTTTCGATCCCTGCTTCTACCTGCTCCAAAAACGAGTTGAGACCTTTTCTTACCAAAATCTATTTTGGCTTGTTCGACAATTATTTCAAAACGATTTATTTCCTATAGTGCATACAAAAATGTGTACCTGCGGCGGGTCGTTAAGTAGAAGTTCTAGCACCCGCAGAACGGAGATCTGCATCACATAGCTTAGCGGTAACGAGCCCGGTTATTAACTAAATTAACGAATTTTCGCAAAGAGGTTCCAACAATTTCCAGTAGCTGCCCATTTTTTGTTATGACAATTATTCACATTGCAATAATTTGTAATTACATTTTCAGCACTTGCAGACCTGTCCAGAGGGTGCTATAAATTTTGCAGAATTTACTGACAATGAAGTGGATTGTCCTGAGGTCACAGTAACACCAGATGATGTAGCACTATTACCATATTCAAGTGGGACAACGGGGTTGCCAAAAGGTGTACAGCTAACACATTCGAACATCGTTTCAAATTTGTGCCAGCTTGTACACCCTTTAATAGGATGCAGTCAAAGAACCACAGGTACCTAATAATAATACATTATCATTGTCTTTCTATATTTTTATATTTGTAGCGCCTCTACTGTTGATAAAAGTCTATATTTTACTTTTTACTTGCAACTTTTTTACACCGCCCCTGTTAAACCGACTGTCCCCTCTACCTATACTCCAAACATCTGACTACTGCAATCGCCACGAGTGTTGGCGAGCAAAGGGAAATCTCTATGAAGAGTGATATAGGTTCAGCGCAACCCAAGATTGTTGCACCCTGATAATTATAGGAAGTGCACGCACATTTCCCGATAGGCCGCTATGTTCCCCTACAGTCCCTGCCGCTCGCCAAGATCCGTGGCAGGTACAGTACGTTACTAGACATCCGCGCACCTCCAAAAATATTTTGGTAAGGTATATAGACTGTAATATGTGTGCTCTTAGAAATGTCTCAGCTACCTAGATTAGAAATTCTAGGACAGATTAACAATAGATAATCCTAATGTTTGTTTCCAGCAAATCACCAAGATGTTACTCCAGCTGTTTTACCAATGTTTCATATTTATGGATTAACAGTACTTTGCATGTATCACCTTAGACTCGGAAGTAAAATTGTTACATTGCCCAAATTTACACCAGAATTATATGTTACCACGTTAAGAAACCAGAAACCTGATGTTCTTTATGTGGCACCTCCAATAGGTAAGCATAAAATTATTGTGACTTAAATTCAGTTCGCAAGACTACCGGGGTGTCAACATCATATAAAATAGCCTCAAACTCCCAAGAGTTGTTTTTCTTTATATTTTTTACACGTAAAATACAAAAAACATCGTGATAAAATCATACCAGTAAAAATTAGAGAGCATACAATTCTACACATAAAATACACAGCCCGAGACACAGCCACACAAAATAAAAAAAAGTTCAGACCCAGAAACTAGACCTACCAATCTTTATGTATTTTGACCTCCTGAATTCGATGCCGCCATCAGAATTTAATTTTATCGTGTAATTTTTTCGTAAATCGCGTGGTTTTTTCTCATTTTATCTGTGGTGATACCGAAAAATTGACAAGATATTGAAAAATTTTATTAAGAAAAAGTGCTTAGAATCGAACGAGGGCCCTATATATCATTTTTGAACAACACCTGAGAAAAAAAAATAAAAATATATAGGGTAAAAATTTGTTTTATTTTTTCTCAGATTGATTTGGATTCTAAACATTTTTTCTCTATAAAATTTTTCGATATCTTGTCAATTTGACTCATTTTTCGGTACCACCACGGATAAAATGCTAAAAACACGAGATTTACAAAAAAAATGACACAATAAAATTAAATTGCATTACAAAAAATTTCGTACCTATAGTGCAAGCATTCGCAATAGTGATCGACGTACCGCCTATCTAGGCGTTGTCATTGAGACACATTGGCTACAGAACGCAGTCTACGCCTTCCTACACGCCAGATAAAACCGGTATCTTTCTTCACTTAATGTAAAAACTGTTGTAAGTGGCAGAGGCGTAACTATGGCAGGGCAAACCCCTCACACCATTAAGAATATTTCAACTATACATGCATTCATTTTGTTATGGGATCGTGAGTCAATGCGCGAGAGTCAAAATTATCATTTTTCCACGCGTACTTTGGCTATTTCATTATCATCGAGATTATCATATAAATCAATTTGTTACAGATCACCTATTGTTGCAAAACAAATGTTTCCATGATAGATTGTGGTATGCGACTTTAGTGTGAGACTGGTCTAAGGACTTCTGCAAATACAGATTCGGCAAATGTATTTTTGTATATCCTAAAATAAACGAGTACAAGAAAGAAAACAAAGAAATTAGGAAAAGAAAAACGGATGTATTGCTCCCAGCACGTTCCACACTTCGTGAAATCTTATTTTTATCGCCTTGTGTATTAACGTATCGGTACTACATGCACAGGCGCTTCAAACCGCCTGTGCATGTAGTGGAAGTATAGTAGTCGAAGTCGCATTAGTAGATCGACGGGTGAGACGCAAGACGCAAAACCTTTTGTACGCGCCGGCCAATTATACAAAATATCGTACTGATATACGGTAAAATAAAGCACAAAACTGCATAAACAACATCATATAGCGAATTGGATTATTTCGCTAAATGAACTCTACGCGAACGCGATCTTTAAGGAGTTCATAAAGTGTAGGTACAAGTGTACGGCACAAAAAGTACAAACTAGACAATAACTAACTGCTATTAGTGCTATTGTACCCAACTTGTTTTGCTGTCCTCTGGGACACCATATAAATAATAGATTTGTTTTCCAAGCCAGCTTCGATTTTCAAGCACACGAAACAATTAATAATCACAAACGAAAGCGCTTTGAGAAAACAAAATGTGGGGTTACCTACCTGGTTTTCTTCAAAAAGTGTGTTGAAATTGATGAAAAACACTTTTCACTATCACAAAATACACCTATCACTTGCACTGAAAGTGTGAAAGTATCGTTCGCAAGCTGAAACTGACACAAACTTGTTCTCGTCAAAAAGGATAAGATAGAGTGGAAGGTTTCATATGGCCACAATGTATTTTTCCGTACAAGGTTTTCCTGCGCCACCTGGGCGAGTCCTAGGCAGCATGAAATCCCCCCACTACCACACATAGCGGGAAACTGAAACTCAAGGTCCTCAATCCATGCACCCTGCGCGGGTCGGGCTCGTAAAGGAACTTTCAGCCTTCAATTTTTAGCGGGAAATTTAAATTCGGAAGTACCGAGCCGGCGCCCTCTGCAGGTCAGATGCGTAACTAAATCCCCCACTGCCCACTACCGCCATTACCGGGAAATTTAAACACTCGAGGCACCGCACTCGTGCCACTGGATTTCTTAAAAATTAAGGAAAAAAGAAGCGATAAACGTGAAAAAATTACTTTATTTTAAGAAATAGCCACTGCACCTTTAACAAAACAAATATTACTAGTAATAAGTGAATATAAATAGTATAAATAATTTATAAAATATTCTACAAATGACACTGTATAATAACTTATAATAGAAATTTGTATAACACATCAATAGTTATGCTACAGTGTTGTATTGAACAGAAAATAAAAATTCTAGCCGTAATGAATTCAACGTGTGCAATTGAAAAAAATTAATCATACAAAATTAATAAATAAAACGGACACAAAACTGACAGAAAAAATAACAAATATAAACATGTCAGCTCCAATAAAAAAAAAATCGTATATCGTATACTAAAAATAAATTAATGGGTAAAACAAAAATCACTAATTGGTGGTAGCTCAAAATACAACCATTACAAATTATCGAAAAATATTATTGTGTACTAATTCAGCAAATAACTTTCAATGAAACCATTCATTCTTTCCATATACTATCGATCCAAGTCTGATCATACCAGTATATCAACAAAAAATGACTCTTACGAGACATCTTATCAACTGCTTTCATCTAACAATATCGATATCAAAAACAAGAAAATTATATTCTTTCTATATACTGATGATCAAGGTCTGATCATGCAGTGGCGGCTGGTGATTTTTCAATTTTTTTTTCTCGTCTGTGGCGCGTGGGACCCATACGATATATGGGAAATAACATCTCAAGCTGAACTTGGTTTGAACTTAGTTGGTACAACTCGCCCTAAGTGCTAGCAATTTGCAAGATTTGTATGCTAAGTACATGATAAAGAACTTCGTAAGGCGGAGGGTACCAAGCTGGTAGCATATTTTCATAACAATTTCAAATCAAACTGGCATCTGGGATCTTACTCACATTTCGGGTTCCTTAGGGACCATAAAAAACCCATGCCCTTTATCTTTATCGTTTCTTCTACGACAGTTTGAAAAATTGCAGGCCACAACCATTATATACTTTATAACTATAATCAAAACTATAATTTTTTACACATATAATACTCATTTGCTTTTTCTACATGTGACATTTTATTATGATCACCATTACCATTGCATGATTGTAAGGTTAGGTGCGTTTTTTTGTCCACGACCGGTAGAGTTAGAATTACCAGAATGATATTTACCAATAAAACGACAAAACTGAAATTCCTAGGTGGGAGGCGACAAATTTCTTAGGATTCTTAAATAACGAATAATGGCATCGACATTCATGTGTATGGAATCAGAATGGCGAGCAAAAAACGACAAGATTTGATATTCCGGTGTCAGAATTGTAGCAAAAAAACGCACCTGTTGATTATAGACCAAAATAGTATAGACGACAATCTCTTACTATGATGCCGATGCCTGTAAATATGTTGTTGCTGCCTAAAACTCGACAGATGGCATATGTACGCGAGCCTTCAACTCTATCTTATCCTTTTTGGTTCTCGTTATGCTCTCAGTTTACAGTGCAGCCAACAACCAACCAATCCAGTGTTGCCAATGAGTAGATTTTAAATACCCGCAGATCATAAAAAAAATCTCTGTATTACCCGCCAAATGTATGAAATTCCCCACCAAAATCCCCTCACACAGGAAAAACAGATATTTGTTGCAATTTTCTCTTATAAAGGTTGTTTGTGGCCTGGCTGGGTGCTAAAATTTTACTGATTCACTAGTGATGCTTGTAAGAAGAAATAGAAGATATCTAATATATAAAAATCTCGTGTCACAGTGTTTGTTATCGAACTCCTCCGAAACGGCTTGACCGATTTTTATGAAATTTTTTATGTATATTTGATAGGTCTGAGAATAGGTCGTAGGCTATTTTTTATACCCCTAGGTGATAAGGGTGGCCCTATCCAGAAATTTTCTTTTTATTTTTTGGACAAAAATTTATAATTTATATGGCAAAACAACGTTTGCTGGGTCAGCTAGTAAAACAATATAAATATATAATTTTATGGGTATTTTAATAAAAAATATGTATAAAACGTGATGTAAACTAATGAAAAAATAGGTCAACTCTAACAATGTAATAACAACAAAAATATAAATTTATAAAAATAAATATTGTTTGAATAAATAAAGTGAATATGAGTTGAGTTCATAGCGTCGCGAACAAAACATATGGCGCCCAGTGGCGGATCTACAGGGGTTCCGCGAGTTCCACAGAACCCGGGCCCGGGAACTTTAGGGGCCCGGAACGGACCAGCCCAGATACTTCAACACTTCACAAAACGAAAGTCAAGTCAAATTAATCACAAAATAAAGTTCCATAAAATACATATATTTGGTAGTCAAACAAGCAAAAAACATGTTTTACAGGGGCTCCTCAAAAGGCCCGCAAGAAAAGTTTGAATTGGGCGCCTGCGGAAAAAACCATTCGAACCCAGGCCCGAATAGCAACGCTCCGCCACTGATGGCGCCAATTTCAAAACAGACAATGTCCGGCAATATAATTTTCGTCATAGGTACCTCCCTTCGTAAGTATACTCTAATTCCATTGTTTTGTCGATCGTATCGTAAGTGACGCTTTATGTACCAACCGTTGCCATTAGCAACGGGTCGTTGTTTTTTATAACATCCTTAGGGAAATAAAATCAATTTGGGAAAATTTTCTCTTTTATATAACAAGTATTAAATGTTTTAACTTATTTGGAAGTAAATCCAGACAAGTGTCTTACTTGCTATATCTTCTATATCCGACATTATTGTTAAAAATATTCTAAGCTATTTTCGTAATATGATTTAACTTATCTTGACAGTAGTTATCATTTCTTTGCGTCCTAAATTTATTTTATTGACGGTTGCCATGAATATTCTAAGCATCGCCACCTTTACTACCTATTTGCTTAGCAAATGTGAATCTGACTCAAATAATTATAGTTTTTCACTAGTTTTCTCAAGTTTTTCTCTAGTTTAATGATTCATGGGTATGACGAAAAATATAATATGCACTGCGGGTCGTACAGTGTGCGATTTTTTGGTCTCGAATACTTGCAAACCTCAGCCCTAAGGGCCTCGGCTTGTAAACTGTATTCTCGACCAAAAAAAAGTGCACTTACGATCCTTGGTACATAAATAATTATTTTCTTCAAACGTCAAAAAAGCAGCCCTAAGGGCTTCGGCTTGTAAACCAGCGGCGGCTGGTGAAATTTCAATATTTTTTTTCTCGTCTGTGGCGCATGGGACCCATACGAAATTTGGGAAATAACATCTAGAGAAGCACTTCTCTAATGACCCCTAAAAAATTTTGAAAAAGCAGTTTGCGAAAAAATTTTTGAAAATTTGCTAGCCTCCCCTGGGTCTAGGGACCCCTGTTTACTTTTATTTTTTTTTGTCATATGCATTTGACTTTTCATAAAAATGCATCGACAGATTTTAGAGTTTGTGAAAATATTTTCATTACTAACTGAAATACAATGAACTGAAATTTTGTAATTTACAATTTAACAAATTACAATATTTCAATTCGTTGTATCTCAGTTAGTAATGAAAATATTTTCACAAACTCCAAAATCTGTCGATGCATTTTTATGAAAAGTCAAATGCATATGACAAAAGAAAATAAAAGTAAACAGGGGTCCCTAGACCCAGGGGAGGCTAGCGAATTTTCAAAAATTTTTTCGCAAACTGCTTTTTCAAAATTTTTTAGGGGTCATTAGAGAAGTGCTTCTCTAGATGTTATTTCCCAAGTTTCGTATGGGTCCCATGCGCCACAGACGAGAAAAAAAATATTGAAATTTCACCAGCCGCCACTGTTGTAAACTGTATTCTCGACCAAAAAAAGTGTACTTACGATCCTTGGTACATAAATAACTATTTTCTTCAAACGTCAGAAAAACATGACATTTCTTAACTCATTCCATGACATTAAAGTTTGACTTTTTAGACAGCTGTGCGCTGCTATTAACAATGGAGGCAAGTACTCTCTCTGACGCTGTGAGCGGCAACGCCTAGTCAACGCCGGTCATGCGTTATTAACACAATGCGTTTTTGGTGGTGAAATTCGAGATTTTTTACCTTTATTTTTTTTATAGCTTATCGATGTTTGAAGAAAAAATAGCGTGTTTTATTCGGAGTAAAAGCCACTTATTATGACTCGTCTATAATTGCCGGACTCACTTCGCTTGTCCAGCAAACCTACACATTCATCACAAAAGTATCACTTTTACTCTTAATAAAACAATATATTATTATTCTTGACCATTCCCACACATCATTAGAATCTCCTCAATTTGGGTAAATACCCTCCAATTGGTAATACTGAACCAGCCGTAGAATGTAGCCACACTTTTAAATTCACCCAATTCACCGCTGGGAGTACCGGTGCATAAAATACGAAGCTGATTGGTTATGGTTATGTTATAGCCGATCATATAATTTTATTGCTTACCGGTGCGCTTCACCAGTGAATTTAGAAATTTGCAGTAGGTTTCGATAATAATAAACTTATGACCACGAAATTTTAATGAAACTAGTGGTTGAATAAATGAATAAAAGCGTAAACATAAGAAGTTCGATTTCAATGATTGTTTGGGGAGGGGGGACAATTTTTTGTGGAAATGCAATTTGTATGTTATCAGTAACTTAAGTACAGTAAAGTTTCGATATTTTTTTATTTTATATCTCGGGTTGTTTTCATCGGATCAGCCAAACAAAAAATTAAAATGTATGTAAATAAATTATAAATAAAGCTGCATAAGTGCAAATCTGATCTGCCATTTTGTTTATTCGCAAAAAAATAAAAACCTTGAAAATTTCTAATTTTACATAAACCGAAAATTACCAAAAAATAATAAATCTTTTTTAATGAATCGTGGATGGAATTGTGGGTCTTGTGGATATAACCATTATTACAAATGAATATGTTTATTTTTTTCTCTAAAAAACGAGATTTATTTGGGATAAAATTTCGTAAAAACTGTCATTTCATCACAATCCAATATTTTTTCTTAAATTGTAGCTTCTTAAACATGCTTTACAATGGTGATAAAAATCAATTTTTTTATTATTTTAAAATTACATTTCGTGTGTTTTTTTATAATACTTCTTTTATCGAAAAAATGCTTCAAGAAGCGAACAATTTTAAAAAAGAGACCCTATATGCTAGGATATAAGCTGAAAAGTTAAAAAAAAAAAAAAATTCCGGATTGGAACCGCGTATTTTCACATGGGAATTCTCAAAATTCCACCAATTCAATTCAATTCAACAAGGATTTATTTATATTGAAGTTGCAATACATGCGCTTCCCTGAATCCTGGCCCGGACAATCACACTACGCAGCACCGTGGTAAATGTAGGGCTGGGCGAGGCAGGTCCGGTTTAGCTTTAACGATAGTAAAATATAAGAGAAAAATTATCAATCACCAATTAACTATACCACTGGACTCTGGGGCCATAAAGTGTGGGAAGGCTGCATGACGTACAGAAATAAATGTTTGAAACGCAAAAGATATGATATCTCATATTCTCATTATTGTAGAAGTGTTGTTTTGGCTTCTAAAATGTTTCGAAAATCTAATTTTCTAGAAAAAATAATAAATATCTTTATTTATAATTTTCTATAATAGTTTACTTCCACCAGACCATAATTCCACCACTTTTCATTCAAAAGATATTTATAATTTCGGTTTATGTAAAATTAAGAATTTACTTTAGTGTTTATTTTTTTGGTAAAAAAACAAAATGGCAGATCAGGTTGCAGTTTTATTTATAACTTATTTATAAACATTTAGATTTTTTGTTTGGCCTTTTTTATTTTTTTATTAAAAAAACAAAATGGGTTTAGACATATATGCAGTTTTATGCATAACTTATTTATAAACATTTTGAATTTTTGTTCGGCCTGATCCGAGCACAGAAGGTATTCAAAAAAACTAGACAAAAACACTTTTTCAAAATTAGAACTTTCAGAAAACACTCAGATCTCTCTCGGTAGCATAAAAAAGATCTCAGATTGGAAAAACGTTACTGTAACTTCTTGATAACATACAGATCTAAAAGTGACCTCACCGCCATCCAGACAATCACTGAAAAAGACAGAGTTTTATTCGATTATAATGCTTATCTTTTTATTTAATTTCTCATTTTTATCAAAGTATAGGTACTACATTTCATTTTATTTTTCAACAATAATCAAAATACTATACAGTTTGTCATGAATTTTAGCAATATTTTTGGCTAACCATCCGTCGGTAAAAATGGAAGATTTCAGCAGTGTTCGTACCATAACTACTGGAGCTGCCCCATTAGGAGTTCTAGATGCGGCAAAATTGTTGAAAAAGGCAAACAAACATATTCCTATTCTACAAGGTAAGTTTTTGCTCACTTAATCGCTTTCTTAAAAAGTTATACCAATAATTTTTGAGATTATTTAACAATATTATATTATTTCACAATACCAATAAATGTATTGCCCCGAAGTGTTATCTACAATAAAAATGAACTTTGCAAAGAAGAAGATCATCAGCATTGCAGTAAATAATGTAACTTTAACATATTGTATTTTTACCTAATACTTACTCAATAAAATTATTCCTATAGTAGGTACTAGATATATTGGTGAATTATCTTCAGGGGAGGATTTACAGATATATGTTTAAGGCACTTTAAGCGTAGGGCTCCAGAACAAATAGGCTCTTTTAGTTGTTTAATATTCCCATTGAAAATGTATTATATGAAAAAAAATTTAATATATCGCTACATTATTCTGAATTCTTAATTTTATTTTTCGAATTGGTGATGTTGATTCTTTTAGTTTTTAAGTCTCAATAATCGTTTTTATTATTACTTATGTCACTTTTATTATTTTCAGTTTTTATTAAAGTTTATACATATAATAAATATGCAATAAAATGGAGATACCTTGGTAGCAGATTAGACGAATATTTTCGTTTGCCTACCTATATTATTTTCACGTCGGAAAATAGCATAAAAAATTAGGGGGCTGTGGCCCCTAAAGTTCTAAATCCGCCCCTGACTATCAATACTTCTAGTCAACACACAATTTTTCAGAGTCTTCTTGATGGTTGCCTACATTAAATATACAAAACTTATATTTTTATAGAGCATTCAATAAGTGTGTGGTTATAGCGAAGCGCCACACTTGAATGGTCTGAGGTATAAAAACATTCACTCATCTCTCATGAAGAGAGAATGTTCTTTTGTATAGGGCTATTACCTATTGTCTACTCTGACGACAGCCAATAAGTCACAAATTGCAGTATACAGATGGTATAATATTGGCCACACAAGACAGGATAAATATTTCCAATGGAGCTTATTGTAATCAGTTTGTTTTGTATTGCACTTTGCAACAATGTGCATTGTTCAATATATTTTGCAATAATGGATCATTAGTAGTAGTAGTAGTTATTTGGTGTATCCTTATTTCTTTATAAGTATGCTCAAATTTGAGGTTCTAGACACAATAATTAATGGCATGCAATTTATTTCCAATGATATTTTAAGGATATGGTCTGACAGAAACTTCGCCAGCGGTACTGTCTACTCGAATTTCAGATTTAAATAACAAAAACGTAGTTGGTGCCTTAGGACTGCCGTTACCAAATACTGAGGTAAAAATAGTAGCACCCGATGATACCACTGGTACTCCTCTAGGCCCTAACGAAATTGGTGAATTATTAGTGAGAGGACCACAAGTAATGAAAGGCTATCTTAATAGACCAGATGAAAATGTATTTCTTGATGGATGGCTCAGAACCGGAGATATGATGTATTATAACGATGAAGGATTCTTATTCATTACTGATAGGCTGAAAGAGCTAATTAAAGTTAAAGGATTTCAGGTGGGTGGACAGTTTAAAAATTAAAAGTAGTTATCCTTCTATAAATAAGGGAATATAAATTATAATATGGTATATGCCATTAAATTCTGCATATTATATGTAAACTTCTAAATATAATATAGACTTGGTCTAATCCAATTGGAATATTGTAGCACTGTGTATTATATAAGGTTCGAACTCCTAATAGGCCATGAAGTTCCTTGACTTCCAGGTTTTCTATGACTTTTTTTAACTAATTTGCAGGTAACATTAAAATAATATAAATAATAATTTTCCAGCACTCAACTATTCACCACTGGCCAAATTTAGCCATCATACTACAGCTCCTTTTCTTGTAATAAAATAAACATTGAATGCTCCTTTGCAATTGATAATTTCGTCAATATAAAAGAAACTATGACTTTAATAAATTTTCCAGGTTTTTAAATTTTTTTCCCTGGCATTTATCAATATTTTGAAAATTCCCAGACTTTTCCCTCACTTTTTCACATGTTGTTAAAATCCCAGACCTTTACAGCTTTTCCAAGTTTTTCAGGTGAGGCCGAACCCTGTTATAGTTTCTAATCCTAGAATTTAAGAATAGGATCCAGTTCGACTGTGGTCGAGAGCCGAGAAAGCTTGACTCTCCTTACATGGCATACATTTTTTTTCATTATATTAAAAGTTTTAAAAATCTGTATAGATGGCCACCTCCGGAGGCACTGCAACTATTGACGCTTGTTGTGACACACCCTGTACTTTTATCCACTCCCTCCAATCATTACATACCTACAGCCATGACAGTTCTACGACCAATCGGTATGCAAGTCTACAATGTGGTACATTCTGGCAGCAACAGCTTCGGCACACAATATTTCTGGTGGCCTGGTCACCCATTCAAGTGCTAACCATGATCGATGTTGCTTAACTTCAGTGACCCAGTCTAGGTCTGTTTTAATACCTATCTCACTTCTCACAGCTTGATTCTTACTTTGAGATCTCCGTTTCAATTTTCAATCGTGGCATTGGGATTTTTTGGAAAAAGGAATGAATCCTAGTATACTCGAATACTGATGAGTGTGTGTTCCTTGTCTCGAAATCAAAAATCTCAATTGAAGCCTTCGGGGATAAGGGGGTTGTATTACCTGTGGTGTTAAATTAATTAAAAAAGTAAATGCAAAACATATATATTATTTTATTATAAATAGTCTTAACCATGTCACCCTCTTCTAGGTATATGCAACAAAGTATTCTAAAAATTTTCAAAAAAAAATTTGCTATGTGCTTTTATTTTTAATATTCTCTTGTAAGACCCCAGCATATTTAAATAATATTTACTTAGGAATTAGAGACACACTTTCAATAATTAAGATGTAATACTCTCAATATATTAATCACTCTACTGTGAAATTCGAAAATTCCTACAAATATTTCGCTTTAAAAATTGTTAATACTGTTAATTCTGTAGCTAATTTTAGGCGAAAAATTAGACATATGCTCACCAGTCAAACTATAATTTATATAGTAATTATTTATTTATATCGTGTATGTTTAACTCTTGGAAGGACGTAATTGAAAATCACCTCTAATGTATAAGTTGCTATATATTTAATAATGAACTGATTTAGTGTACTTACAAAATTTTGTGTTGCTCCTGCTGTAGATCAAAATCTTTAATTTTTCACTTGAAACTTTTTTATACTGACTCTCCTCCCCAAACAGCTGGCTACACTAGTGAGGTAAAATTCCTATTTTGCAATTTTTATACCATCTCCCATTGATGTTCCATAAAATTTTATCTATTTGGGTACCCTCCTCACCCATAAAGAAATACAGATTCACAATATATGTGCATAATGTACATAAAGGTTTACAATAATACGACAAATTAGAGAATGCGCTAGGACTCGTGTGTGTTGTGATTTAACTAATTTCGGAACCTGCATGCATATGTCAAACTAAACTAAACTGGTTAATTTAAGGATGACACCTTATTGGTATAATTGTCTACATTTATATGTTATAGAATATTGTCATGATTTTTGTTAAACTCATCATACATATATTTTTTTTTTAGGTTGCTCCTGCCGAACTGGAAGAAATTATCCGAGATTTTCCAAATGTAGTGGATGCTGCAGTTATAGGAATTCCACACGAGTCTCATGGTGAGGTACCCAGAGCATATGTGGTGCCTCAGCAAGGCACGAATATCCAAGCAGAAAAACTAAAAGAATATGTAGATAGTCAAGTTGCACCCTATAAACGTATAAAGGGAGGCATTAGTATTATTAAGAATATTCCTAAAAATGCCGCTGGAAAAATATTAAGACGTGAACTGAAACAGTTATATGAAAAAGAAATGAAGAATTAACATTGGTTATACCATACCCACCTCAGGAATATTATCTGGCACTGTATTTTTGTCTTGGAAATTAGAGTAATTAATGACATTGTTATATTGTTTGTGGATCTCATAAATTTAGATTAGCTGGAAGTGGGCAGGCCTTAGTCAATATTCAAATAAGGCACCAGCTATGTTTATGTGCACAGTATGAAAAAAAGCTGGCTTTGCAACAAAGCGATGAAGATGAAGCACGTAACTTCACAGATATGCTCCTGGCTATTTTAAGTTTGTGAGATCTTTACAAAAATATCGATATAGTCTGAGAGCTCGGGGATCATAAATTAATCGCCTTTAGAATGAGATTTTATACTCTATTTGACAATGAGTAATAAATTATTCAGGCAAAGACCGCTCGTGGGCGTACTACTTTTTCTCATTTCAAATGAAGTACACGTCTGTCGTTTGAATTATTTTCAGTTCTTAGTCTCATCCACGTTACACGGTGGTTATGGTGTTTGTGAATATTTCTTAAGCAGGTACATGAGAGACATCAGAGATACAGTTCAGAGCAGCAGAAACAAGGACAGTTTGCCTCATATCGAGTTTTTAAAATCCAAGCAGATAGTAATCTACCTAAACTGTCATTGTATGGGTATTTTCATATAAAATATAAATGAATATTTAAAATTTCTGATACCATCCTGACTACATTTTTAGACGATTTGCATCTGTAATTACTCTCTATTTTTACCAACTAGAATATAGTGTTTGAAAATTGATAGTCCTCAAGGAAATTGAAATCTTTGGTGTAGTTTCCACTAACACCAAAACATTTAACACTACACTCAACACGCGTTTCGCCAATCATATTTTCAACGCCAGATGATGCTAAGATGATTAGTGAAACGTGCAACGAGTAATAACATTCAAGTGAGCAGAAATAAAAAATATTATTTCTAAATAGCATTCAAGTGTTTTGGTGCTTGTAGAAACTATTTCAAAGGCATTTCAGATAGTGATATGCAAACCTATTATCTTTTCACCCATGAGCATCTTTAGAGAAAAATCTTTCAACTGGTCCTAGTTGTTACTTATGCTTCCTATATTCCAGATTACACACGATTAATTGACTTGTTCACAGCACAACTTTCTACCAACTACCTCGCATTTTAGCACAATTGGCTAAATAACGCTCATCCTTATGTGACAAGTGATTAGTCTCTCCCGGACTGAATCCCAGCTATGGTAAATGGCAATGTAGGAGGAAATGTTTGTTGTCAGTATTTTACAAAAACCCGAAAAGCTTTAGTATTGAGAGTTGTAACTGATGACCAGTTTACACATTTTACTCTAAAACTTTTCTAAAACTATAGTTAAAGTGAAATAACATGAGCTCTTCGTTATCAACAACATTCAAAGTGCAGAAACCAGTGTTCTTTAAATTGTAAAAGTATACAGTATGTCTTTTCCATTCGACAACTTTGCATAAGAAGTAGACATAGTATAAGTGAGAGAGCAATTCATTGATGTACACGCCGTTCTGCCTCCTCGATCCCAGTCTTCACAGAATGTATAATGAACTTACTTTTACTATTTCATTGAGTAAAAAGTCTACTATATGTATGTTTCTTATGGAAAGCTGCCAAATAGAAAAGAAGATATCTCTGATCAAAGAACTATAAGTTCTTTAATTGGAGGAAGATATATTTTATGTGTGACGTATATTTAAGTATATGTGGTGGTGGAAAATATTCTGGATGAATCTGTTTTTAAGATTAATACGGTTATAGTTTTTTAATATGTCAATGTTAAATTCTCAATTTTGTAATTTTATCTTTTTACATTATTTTTACTTTTAAAGGTGACCAGGTAAAATGATCTTCTCCTAGCTCTCAAACTATACCCCTAAAAGAAAATTATATAAAATTAAAAAGTATTAAAGTTAATTATATGAAATCAATTTGGAATTAAATTTTAAAATTAAAATATTTCAATAACAAATAAATATACCTTGCAAAAATTTTATTAAATATTGTTTTATTCATTCATGAATTGAACTGCAAACCTGAGTTAGCAATACCAAATTAAGAGGCTCGAAAGAAAAAAGGTACCTACTGTTACTTCCTTACCCAGTACATATATAATGAAGCATATTTGGATAATGTTTATTGAAAAGGAACCAAGCGCCAAATTGAAGAAAATCTATGAAGGGTACCAATTTGTAAAGCAAGATGTAATTTACTTTGTATAAAAAAATCCAAACTCTAGTCTTATATTTTGAGCCATCTATGGAGCAATAACTCAAGTGACATTTTTAAAACGCATGATTCATAATTACTCTAAAAGGACCATCCACCAAAAAATGCAAAAAACTTAAATAAGTAGAGCCAGTATGACCATCATATAATGTCTATTTTAATACTTCATCCTTTTCTTATCGACAGCGTCAAAAGATTTGTCATGTAGTTAAGGATATATTTTACAGGTAGTCTTACACTTTGATGGCTAATTACTCAAAATGACGATTTGGCGGTTGGTTCCTTATCAGTAAACATTATCCATTTTAAACCCCAATAAACCATTTATATTTACCAAAAATAGATATGTTTCTGTTGAATTATTTAATAAAAATTACCAGGCTGTGAAAAATAATTATATCACCGCATAAACTATTAGGCCCCACCAGGCCCAACCGAAACTGAAAATGCATACTAAACCGTGATCTCCGCAGATAGCCTTCAGTTGCTACCAGTGAACAACAGCGAGCAGAAGTGCCTTCTCCAGGGAACCCGCCAGCAGACGTAAGTTACAATATTTGAATTATATTTCCGCGACACTGTACCACAGTAGAGAAAAGACCAGTAGTTCTACTCGCAGCGGTCCCTTTGATATTTGTTGTACTCGATTTTATTTTTTTTAATCCACTGCGCATCTACTGTTTGTATCCCACACGCATTTCGTCGACAGTGGCGACTGTTCAGAAACGTAAACGTAAACAAAAATAAACATCCGCCCCACCCTATATCATCACTGCCGTCCACTGTTGTCGTGCCGTCCACTGCGCATCGAATAGTTTAAGCCCACGCGCATCGCATGCGCACTGAAAATCGTATACAACTGTTCCGGCTGAGTCGGACTACTGGTCTTTTCTCTACTGTGACTGTACTAAGTTGCGCCTACGTCAATCAATATCCACGCGCACTGCTCCCCCGTTCATTACCGCGAATAGAGGGGATAGTGGACGAGATACCCGATGCGCTGAGAGCAGACAGTGAGCACAGAAGACTAAACAATCAGAATGGAAACTGGCGGCATATCCTTTGTACAATTTAACTCCAGATGTTGGAATAGATATTAGGGGCGTATTTTGTAATGTTGTAGTCAGGGTCGCAATTAGGAGTTTATAATTTAATTTTGCACAAATCTTCAACTTTAATCAAATTTGCAAAATCACTCTTTCTGAATTGTCTAAAAGTTGTCTTGGTTTGACATAATGCTGAACTTGTCATTTTGTTGATTTTTTTAATCAATTTTCAAATTACAAAGTATGTAAATACTAAATTATTGTACAAATCAGATTTCTTTGTACATCTGGCAACTCTGTATTGAGTACCAGATTATTTGTTGTTCTCAATCTACCAAATGTGGCATCGCTGTATTCTATTCCAGGAACATATGGGGATTCGATGCGCGCTTAGAAATGCGCGAACCTTCCCCCTCCCTGAAAGATTCCATTCTGAGTCTTCTGTGCAGTGAGTTCCTCACGAGCTCCAACAGCGACCAGACGTGCCCACTGCAGCCAGCTCCGGAAATAAGAGTAAGTGAAATTTTTCTAAGACCGGGAGACAGAAAATAATGGTAAAGTCCGCGATTTCTGACTTGTAAAATATTTTTCATTTAACCGTTTCACCTGAAAATAATACAAGTATTCATTTACCGCTACGCACCGTGTCTGCACATTCTCCCACTCTACCGGCTTGTTGAAAGAGGAAAGTCTTTATTAAAACTCGTGATATAAAACAGTCGTGGTCGGCCGTTCCACGACTCTAGACGTACCCAGCGGTAAGTAAACAGGAGCCCCGCCAACCGTGCAAAGACCGATCCTCGAAGATTGCTCCTACCGCGACTACGTCATTACCGCACGCAGCAAATATAGAGTCCCCCAGTTTAACCGAGAATCTTCTGTTATAATCACCGCCATTTTTATCGTCATACCGCTGCCTATCACTGCCTGCTGTCAAACTGTACGTCACCGCCATTTTTTTCGTCATACCGCTGCTTCACTCCTGCTTACCTTAGTAACGTCACCGTATCGCATGGTAGCACTTACCGTAATCATCAGCACGTCACAGCCTGGGTTTGCTCTTTTGTGCGTTATGAATGTACTGTATATATTAAACTAGTTAAGCTGTAAATAGTTTCGTTATCACTGTAACTTATAGGAAATAAATAGATATTCTGTTTTACCGAATTCTGTGTTTTACTGCTGTTTGTGTAACAGTCCAATTTTCCCAAATTGACCCACTGGAAGTTACTGTTTTCTCCACTGTAGCTATCCCAGCCCTACTGTAACAGGCTGTGTTAAGAGGCTAGTGTGGGACCTTTGCCCCACGTAAAAAATTGTAAAGGTGGCGCCCGAGTAACCGAACCGTTGCTAAGGTGCCAAAAGTGACCACTTTCCGGCCTCACCGGAAAGTATACGTCACAAACTTGGCGGCCCGAGCAGGGACCGTATTAAATTAAATTATATTGTGGGAAAATTTAATTGGACTTTCGCATTCAGCAGTCACCGGACGCGACCAAAAAAGTACCGACCGGCCTAGAGAGACATCTGAGGTGTCATTTTCGACTAAACCGACCACGAGGAAGCGATTGCAACTATTGCCGAACCGCTCCGACCACCCCCGAAGACGTTTTTGACCGTTTTGAGAAGACTGCTAGATTTTGGGAATTGAGCATAAGTTCCTGCGGTGTTAGCATACGAAGAGGCTGCACTTTTAACCGAAAACCCGAACTCCGACCGAACGTTTCCGAAGTGTACCGAAGGGATCCGAAAAGGAACGACCTCGTATGAGGTATCAAATTCAGGGTAATCGGACCCAAGGAATCGATTGCCACCAGTGTCCGGCCGATCAGACCAACCGGTCCGGAAAAAAGTGCGCTACGGCCGAAGTAAGGGTCGAAATTGAGTAACTCTGATACTAGGTTGTAGTCCGGACCCAGATACACCTTCTGCACCGAATTTTACCGACCAACCGGATTTTACCCGGAATACTTGGAGTCCCCGGAGTCCGGAGTTACTAGGCAAGTGACCCCTCGTGAAATAGTAACTTTGGGACGCTGAATCGATTGCCACTGGTTTCAGACCGCTCCGACCAACCGTTTCGGAAAACCGTGTACCACAGCAACCTGGGAGGTCGAAACTGAGTAAGACCGATAAGATTGGGTAACTGGCATCTCAAGACACCATCTAATTTGATTTCGCCGATTCTACCGATTTTCTGGATTATCCCCGGAGTCCTACCAGTTCCGGTGATAAATTCTATCCGTTTGGTGCCTACCACTACCAGTGGCCTTCCAGTGCGTAAACCATCTGCGCATAACTGCAATCGCTTATATCCGCTGCCAAGAAGTCAGAACGGAGAGTTCTGCTTGAGAACTCGAACGGTAAGGACGTCTCCGAAGAAGCACTACCAGATACCGCCTGATACCTGCTTCCTTCACTGTCACCGTCCTCACCACTGTCACTGTCACCGCCACCGGTCACTGTTGTCCGTTACCGTCGAGGGAGTTCTGCTTGAGAACTCGAAGGGTAAGGACGTCTCCGAAGAAGCACTACCAGATACCGCCTGATACCTGCTTTCTTCACTGTCACCGTCCTCACCACTGTCACTGTCACCGTCACCGTTCACTGTTGTCCGTTGCCTTCGAGAGTTCTGCTTGAGAACTCGAACGGTGAGGACGTCTCCGAAGAAGCACTACCAGATACCGCCTGTTACCTGCTTTCTCCACCGTTACCGCTACTGTTACCGTTACCGTACAACAGAGTTCTGTTTGAGAACTCGATCAAGAAGGACCTTTCTGAAGTAGCACTACCAGACATCATCTGTTACCGACTGTCCCAACATAGACCGTCCACCGTCACCGTTCATCGTTGGTCGTTACCGTCCAGAATCGCAGTGTTTGAAGTCACCACAGAGAAGCAAACATGTCCGATACCGAGGAAGAACCAAAACATGAGTCAGAAAACCCGGAGGATGTCCGCCCACCAGAAACAGCTGATGTCCGTCTGAGCTGGATTTATAAGCTCAGGAAGGAACAACTGGATACCGAACTAAGCAAATTCCGCCTGGACCTGTCTGGCACCGTAGAAGAAAAGAAACGGCGCCTGATTAAATTCATCAAGGATGGGCGTACGTCACCGCTTCCAACTACTTCACGACTCACCTTCCCATCACTTCTGCCGCCGCCACTAGTAATCTCACCGCAAGCCCAGACCATAACATCTGTCCCGCCTCCGCCCACGACTACTGGTAATCCGATGCTGATGGACCCTCTCAAGATCCGTAAATGGGGTATCCACTTTAATGGGAAAGGAGACCCTGCCGCCTTCCTAGAGAGGCTAGAAGAAGTATGCTCCTATACGGGGATGCGACCGGAACAGCTGTTACCCGTACTACCGGAGCTGTTACAAGGAACGGCAGTATTATGGTACCGCAATAACCGGGCACGTTGGACAAGTTGGAACGAATTTACAAAGGATTTCCGCATCTTCTACTTCCCGGTGAACTACCAGGAGGAAATAGAGGCACAGATTAGCCGCCGCTTACAGAAACCGGAAGAAGCTGCCAGCACCTACCTGATTGACATGCAGACTCTGATCCGGAGACATGGCGATTTCTCCCCACAAGAAGAGCTCCGTTGGGTGTACAGAAACCTGCTCCCCGACTATAGACAGTACATCCCAAGGACCACGGTAACTGACATATCCACCCTGACCGCCAGAGTGATGGAATACGAAACTCTACGCCGGGAAATGCAGCAGGTGTATCGTGCCACCTCCGCTACATCACACCCAGGTATGCACACGACTGCCCCCCTCACCCACCGGCCAGTACCAACCTACCACCCGGATCCACCGCCACCAGTACCGTCAGGAGGAGCGCGAATGTCCACACCAGCATCTCAACCGCCTCCAGGAAACCGCAGAGCCATTGAACCGGCACCAACACCGTCAACAAGTGGCATGACACGCGCCGGAAACAGACCGCTGGAAAGTAGATCACCGGAAAACAGACCACCGAGCCAAAGACCGCCCGCCAACAATGGATCCACACAGAACCTCAATCAATGTCGGTTTCCGCCAAAACTGTTCTGCTCACGCTGTGGCCGACCAGGTATCATGACACGGGATTGTCAGTGCCAAAGGACGGAAAACTAGACCGGAACCGCACCGCAACGAGGCCAGTACGGTTCCCTCCTACCTCCGCCTCGCAAGATACCGACTACAAGGATAACAGACCGCACATACCAGTAACCATGTATGGTAGAACGTTCTCCGCCCTAATAGACACCGGTGCCGTCCGTTCCTACGTGGGAAACCAAGTAATGGAACTCTGCAAGCAACAAGGAATACCTTCGGTAGCAATATCTACCCCTTCCGCCCAGCTAGCCGATGGAAACCTTTTAAACGTCACCAGTGCCTATGATCTCGACTTCATGGTAGAGGAAAGTTCGTTTTCCGAAAGACTACTCTACCTCCCGAATCTGACATCCGACATTGTACTAGGCATGGACATCCTGAGTACAAGGGAATTTACACTGGATCTAACTACCGCCACCGTCTACCTGGATCACCGCCCTGTCTCACTGCCGCTGCCAACTGCTCCGCTGACTGGAATCGCCCTGACTCTGTCCCAGGATGAAGAAACCCGCCTTCAGGAATTTTTGGATATGGAACTGCCAAGTTTTCAAGACATAACCGGAACCACTAAACTAGCCCAACACCACATCCGCCTGTCGCAACCGGAACCAATCAAACAGAGATACCGCCCACAAAACCCTAAGATGCAGGAAATTATTAACACCGAAGTCGACGAAATGTTAGCTAATGGAATTATCGAACCGTCCAACAGTCCATGGAGTTCACCTGTGTGTGGTGATAGTTCGCAAAAAGGATGGAAAGCCCCGTTTCTGCATAGATTTTCGGAAAGTAAACGAGGTCACGGGAAAAGATGCCTATCCACTACCGTACATCAATGCAATACTGGACAAACTCCGAAAAGCTCGTTACATTTCTAGTATAGAACTAAAACAAGGATACTGGCAAATACCACTCTCTGCCGAAAGCAAGCCTATCACAGCTTTCACCGTACCAGGACGAGGACTGTTCCATTTCCGAGTTATGCCGTTTGGACTTCATTCCGCACCTGCTACTTTTCAACGACTCTTGGACCGAATCATTGGACCTGATATGGAACCATATGCTTTCGCATATGTGGATGACATTATAGTCCTGGGTGAAACTTTTGAAGATCACCTGAAGAACCTACATGAAGTATTCCGCCGACTGAGAATGGCAAATCTACAGCTGAACCCCGAAAAATGTCAGTTCTGTAGAAAGTCGCTACGTTACCTAGGACATGTGGTTACCGCAGAGGGCATCAATACCGATCCAGAAAAGGTAGAGGCAATTGAGAAGTTCCCCACACCTCGAAACGTGCGAGACATCCGTCGTTTTCTTGGTGTTGCCTCCTGGTACAGACGATTCGTACCAGCATTTTCCCAAATTGTGACTCCGTTAACCCGACTCTTGAAAAAGAACCATCGTTTCAAATGGGACACCGAACAGGAAGAAGCTTTTGGGCAACTGAAGAAATGCCTTACTAAGGCTCCAGTTTTGACCTGTCCCGACTTTAAGCAGCCGTTTACCCTACAAACCGACGCGTCAGACCAAGGACTTGGAATAGCCTTGACACAGGAAATTGAGGAACATGACCGAGTGATTGCCTACGCCAGCCGAACCTTAATTCCCGCCGAGAAGAACTACTCCGTAACGGAAAGGGAATGTTTGGCCATCGTGTGGGGAATAGAGAAGATGAGACCATACCTCGAAGGGTACCACTTCACCGTCTTGACCGATCACCAGTCCCCCCGCTGGTTACGCTCTATCAAAAGTCCGACTGGCCGCCTAGCTCGCTGGAGCATATTTTTGCAACAGTATGACTTTGAGATTAAGTACCGTAAAGGAAGCTTAAACCGTGTAGCTGATGCACTGTCACGTCAACCATTGGAAGGACCTTCTCCCGCCACGGGTACCGAAGAATTATGTGCTGTGAATGAGGCACCAAACTGTTCTTGGTACAGACGGAAGAAGTCGGAAGTTGAAAAGAACCCAGAAGCTAATCCGGATTACTGTGTACGTAATGACCGGCTGTACCGCCACTTCTGGGATTCCAGTGACTTAACCGAACCCGACCAATACGACCCGTGGAAGTTATGCGTACCAACGCCACTCCGGACCACAGTTTTGCAAGAAAACCACGATGCTCCGTCCGCTGGACACATGGGAATTGCCAAGACTACAGCCCGGATCACACAAAAGTACTACTGGCCAGGGATGTTCCGCGACATCGCCAGATATGTACGTAGCTGTATGCAGTGCCAACGTTACAAGATATCCCAGCAGCAAACACCAGGAGCCATGCAACCGTCCATCAGCCGCCAACCCTGGGAAACTGTTAGCACCGACCTAGTAGGACCGCTACCTAGATCTAGTAAAGGGAACAGCTACCTAGTAGTGTTTCAAGACCGTTTTACGAAATGGATCCAGTGCCGTCCCCTACGAAGTGCCACCGCCCGCAATGTCAGCCAAGCTCTCTATGATGAAATTATCACCCGTTTCGGATGTCCGCGTACCGTGATCACGGATAATGGTACCCAGTACGACAGCCGTATGTTCCAGTCATTATTGGACGAATTTGGTATCCAACACCGTTTCACGCCACCGTACACACCACAGGCAAATCCCGTTGAACGAGCAAATCGCACTATCAAAACTATGATAGCACAATACTGTGATCAGGATCACCGAAAATGGGACCAACATTTGAATAGCTTTCAGCTAGCTATCAACAGTGCCAAACATGAATCAACTGGATTTTCACCCGCATTTCTGAACTTTGGAAGAGAACTGTCGCTACCAGCCACCGTATACCAAGCCAAAACCAACGAAGCTACCGAACCCAACGAAGATGAGGATAATCAGATCCCAACCGTTCATACCGACCGCCTAAAAAAGTTACAGGAAATGTTCGAACTGGTTAGGATAAAGCTTGCCCAAGCATATACCTCCCAGAGCAAATATTACAACCTACGACGCCGGGATATCCAGTATCACGTGGGCAACCGAGTTATGAAACGAGAACATCCCCTCTCCTCGGCTATTAAAGGTTTTGCGTCTAAGTTAGCTCCGAAATATTCTGGACCGTATACCGTGACCCAAGTCGTATCACCCGTGGTTTACAATCTAAACTCTGATACTGGAAAGAAACTGACCCGTATCCATATTAAGGATTTGAAACCACATGTAGCTGTCAACGAACCGCCAAGGACAGAACAGATCGCCAAGAAGAAACCTTCCAGGAGACCACCAACCTCGTTTCCTGGCGAAGAAAATCGGCCGCCCGTCCCGCCCGAGTACGTTACCCGTCGATCTGCCAGATTGAGACAACACTAAGAAGTTCAGCGTAACCTACTCCCATAGGGACCTGATCGCCGCAAGAATAGAAAAAGAAATTCAGCATCAACCTCAGAAGTAACCGTTTAATTTAGGTATTTTAGGTATTTTTTTTTTAGGAGGACCCTCCCTACCAGGATCTAGTATGGTATCCAGACGTAGCAAGAGGACCTCAGAAATGTTTTAGTTACTATTTTTTTTTATTATTAGCATTGTTATTTTTGAAGAATCTAGTTTTGATTTTTATTTGTAAAAGGTGTACGTGCCCCCAAATAAAGTTTATGCAACCGGTGTGGGGTACGCGCCTTAAAATCAGTTAGGGAACTTGAATAAATTTTCTTTAATTTTTCCAGTATCGAAGCAAGAAAGGAAAAAAAAATAATTACATTATTTTTTTTTTATGAAGTAAGAGGGGGGTGTAATGAAGCATATTTTAAACCCCAATAAACCATTTATATTTACCAAAAATAGATATGTTTCTGTTGAATTATTTAATAAAAATTACCAGGCTGTGAAAAATAATTATATCACCGCATAAACTATTAGGCCCCACCAGGCCCAACCGAAACTGAAAATGCATACTAAACCGTGATCTCCGCAGATAGCCTTCAGTTGCTACCAGTGAACAACAGCGAGCAGAAGTGCCTTCTCCAGGGAACCCGCCAACAGACGTAAGTTACAATATTTGAATTATATTTCCGCGACACTGTACTAAGTTGCGCCTACGTCAATCAATATCCACGCGCACTGCTCCCCCGTTCATTACCGCGAATAGAGGGGATAGTGGACGAGATACCCGATGCGCTGAGAGCAGACAGTGAGTTCCTCACGAGCTCCAACAGCGACCAGACGTGCCCACTGCAGCCAGCTCCGGAAATAAGAGTAAGTGAAATTTTTCTAAGACCGGGAGACAGAAAATAATGGTAAAGTCCGCGATTTCTGACTTGTAAAATATTTTTCATTTAACCGTTTCACCTGAAAATAATACAAGTATTCATTTACCGCTACGCACCGTGTCTGCACATTCTCCCACTCTACCGGCTTGTTGAAAGAGGAAAGTCTTTATTAAAACTCGTGATATAAAACAGTCGTGGTCGGCCGTTCCACGACTCTAGACGTACCCAGCGGTAAGTAAACAGGAGCCCCGCCAACCGTGCAAAGACCGATCCTCGAAGATTGCTCCTACCGCGACTACGTCATTACCGCACGCAGCAAATATAGAGTCCCCCAGTTTAACCGAGAATCTTCTGTTATAATCACCGCCATTTTTATCGTCATACCGCTGCCTATCACTGCCTGCTGTCAAACTGTACGTCACCGCCATTTTTTTCGTCATACCGCTGCTTCACTCCTGCTTACCTTAGTAACGTCACCGTATCGCATGGTAGCACTTACCGTAATCATCAGCACGTCACAGCCTGGGTTTGCTCTTTTGTGCGTTATGAATGTACTGTATATATTAAACTAGTTAAGCTGTAAATAGTTTCGTTATCACTGTAACTTATAGGAAATAAATAGATATTCTGTTTTACCGAATTCTGTGTTTTACTGCTGTTTGTGTAACAGTCCAATTTTCCCAAATTGCCCCACTGGAAGTTACTGTTTTCTCCACTGTAGCTATCCCAGCCCTACTGTAACAGGCTGTGTTAAGAGGCTAGTGTGGGACCTTTGCCCCACGTAAAAAATTGTAAAGGTGGCGCCCGAGTAACCGAACCGTTGCTAAGGTGCCAAAAGTGACCACTTTCCGGCCTCACCGGAAAGTATACGTCACACATATTCCGCGATACTAATGGTAATACCCAATTCTATTAACACTGATGCTGGTATTGCAGAGTCCATGAACTGTATGTGGGTCACGTAAAGAAATCGATTAATGGAAAATACAATTAATAATAATAATAATAATAATAAAGCATTTATTGTGCATATATACATATAAATTAACATACACACAAAAGGACTAGGCACATTTAAATGATTTTAACCTAACCCTAAAAAATATAGTCAATAGTACAATAAAATACGATAAGGAATAATAAAATACAGCAAATACACGGAAACTTGTTTTAAAAAATATAAATATAAAATATTACTTAAAATTTTGTAAAGTCAATATTATTTAAACTATTATCACATATAGCTTGATTTAGTTTGGACTTCAGTGAAGCAACAGAGATGTTGTGGAATTCAGTAGGTAAATTATTTAGGATATAAGATGAAATATAAGAAAAGCTTCCCGAAAAAATAGCACTATGATGTAAAGGTACTGTGACTCGGTTAGCAATGTTTCGTAAGTGTCTGTCGTGAACTTGATCACGTCTTATAATTTTATTAGATAAGTACTCAGGTAATCCTGTTTGTAAAATCTTGTTAAGAAAGCATGAGTAGTGTACGAATCTAGCTTCATTTTGTTTAAGTAGGCCCAAGTCTCGAATGTAAGGTGTAATATGAGCATAACGTGGTATATCAGTTAAAAACCGAATACAATGATTTTGCATTCTTTGAATACGTATTTTATTTTCAACCGACAAACACGGGCCATATACAATATCACCATAGTTCATTTGCGATATAACTAAATTATTAATTAGCATCTTTTTTGTCTCAACATCCAAATATTCTTTGAATGGGAAAAGCTGTTTTAAACTTAAATATGCTTTACGGCATATTAGATCAATATGCTTGGTAAATTTAAGCTGATTGTCAAAGGTCACTCCTAAGTTTCTTACATGCTCAACAGTTGGTATGTGTTCATTATTAATCGTAAGTGAAAAATCTCTGACTTTATTAATATTTTGGTTAGAACCAATTAGAATGTGTTGACATTTATTTGGATTTAGCAGCAAGGTATTATCATAAGACCATTGCTTTATTTTATCTAAATCAGAGTTAATTTCATAAACTGCATTTTGTGCATTGTCAGGTGAGAAACTACTACTAAGCGAAATGTCGTCCGCAAACATATAAATATTACAATATTCAACAACATGTTGTAAATCAGAAATAAAAATAGAGAATAGCAAAGGGCCTAAAACAGATCCTTGCGGTACGCCAGAAGTAATAGAACGAGAAGCTGACATATCAATTTTTTCTGAAGTTTGAAGAATAGTACATTGATTTCTATTAAATAAATAATTGTTTAGCCATTGTAAGCAGTTATCTCTAATACCGTAGTAATGAAGTTTTGCTAAAAGGCAGTTTAAATCAATTGAATCAAAAGCCTTGGTCATATCAAGGAGTGTTAAAGAATTAAGTTTATGGTTATCGATAGCCGTGATGAAATCGTCTGTCATTGAACAAAGAGAAGTTATTGTACTGAATCCTTTTCTATACCCTGACTGTTTAGGTGGTAAAATGTTTAAAGCCTCAACGTACCCAGTTAATTGAATATGTAGGGAAGCCTCAGCGATTTTGAGAGGTACAGGCAATAAGCTAATAGGTCTTAAATCAGATAAGTTTTCAATGATGGAATTAGGTTTTTTGGGAATTGGTTTAACAATTGCCGTTTTCCACAAATCAGGTACATTGCCGATTTCGAATGAATAATTAATAATATGAGTAAGTGGCTCGACTACCCAGCTAGCGTGAGAGCTAGCTGCAACATTCTAGCAGAAATCTTATCATAACCCATTGTATAAGGTTTTTGTTTTAATATCAATAGTTTGATAAAATCTGGATCAACAGGAACATACTCAAATTGGTTTTCAGAAAACACTTCAGAATAAAATTTGCTTAAAGAGTTGGGTTGGGTAGATAAATTAGGTATTGAATCAAGAAAGAAGCCATTAATATCATTTGCATTTCCCAAATTTGGTGGTAAGGAAAGAGATTTACTTTTGTTATTATCATGTATATTCCACCTTTTCAGATCAGACCATAACAGTTTGCTGTCAAAACGATGTAACTGTAAGGTTTGTGTGAAATACTTTTTTTTTTCTAATTTTAACGAGTAGTTATAGTGATTTCGTAGAAGGCAGTACTGATTTCTGTTTTCACTAAGTCTAGTCTTTCTGTACTTCAACCAAGATTGCCTTTTTCGTTTTCTTAATTCATGTAGTGTCTTGTTAAACCAGGGTTGAGATTGTCTTCTACTATTACATGTAATATATTTAACAGGAGCATGAGTATCAAACAGTTTTATTAAACAAGAATTGAAATATTCCACTTTATCATTCAAATTTGGTATGAGATACACATGACTCCAGTCAACATGTTGAAATTTTTTAATATCAAAATTCTTAAAACATCGTATTGGTTTCTTTAACGAATTCGGAGTGCTATGTAGTAGTTCTAATGTACATTCAATTAAATTGTGATCGGCCAAACTAAAGCTAGTTACTTGTGTTGTAATATTAAGATCAGAATTTGATACTATCACATCAATAAGTGTTTCAGTTTCATCGGTAATTCGTGTAGGAGTTTCAATGTGTTGTTTACAGTCATATTCAAATAACAATCTATTGAAGAATTTAGTCATTATATTATCATTCATTAAATTAATGTTAATATCTCCTAAGATAACAAAATTTTCAATATTTGATGCTGCAAAGTTAACAAATATGTCTGACAGTATTGACAAACTAGCATAGTTCACATCAGGTGGACGATAAATGACCCCCAAACCTAATAAAACCTTACAGAAAATCAGTTTTACCATTAAAAATTCCACAAGTGATGGTTCCTCCAAGGGAATCTCAATAATGTTATATTTTATACTGCTTAAAATGTATAGTACAAGTCCTCCACCCCTGGTAACACGATCATACCTTACTATATTGTAATTTGGAATTTGATACATTGAATCTGGAAGATCAGCATTAAGCCAAGATTCACTAATAGCCACTACATCCAGGACTAATTCACTAATAGCCACAATCCGGACACCTCGGGGGCCATCTAATTGGTAAAAGTGAAATATGAATTAATATTCTACAAATGGATAAAATTTAAAATTAGTGTTTCTATCTTAGTTTTTATGATTTCGTGGATTTAGTCTAGAGATTTTTCTTTAATATAAAAATTGTACAAAGTCTCTTCGGCTACTGGTTAGAACAAAACAAATATGAAACACAAAATTGTGTACCACGGTTCTTTTGATATTGCAGCACACTAAGCATTAATTACCGCTACATTTCACACCATAGCCAACTTGACTTAATACAAAAAATGGTTTTCAGTAGCCATTTTAAAAATGAATGCCACCTTGCTATACATATTTGAAAAGAGGAATCTAAGGAGAACCAGATAGGAAAAAAATATATACAGGGTGCCATTTAAAATAACAAAGTAGATGTCACTTCCGGTGAAACCGGAAGTGGAAAAAATTTCTTGTTTGTACTAAAAAAAGGACAATCACATGTTATATAGGTCTACCAAATTTCAAAATAATATCTTTTTGAATAAACATGCTACGGGGTGTTACATATCTCCTGTGTCACCCGGTATATACTAATCATCAAGATTTTTATAATCAGTGGTAGATTAGGATAACGACGAGAAGTTGGAGGATATGTGAAACTTTACGCCATGCAGCGAACACTGCTTTTCCCCAAAAAAAGCTTGAAAAGAGAAAAAAAAAATCTTGGTTTAATGATGAATTGAGAAGTATGCGAAAAAATCTCAATGAAATGAGACGTAACTTGGACATGTCGGACGAAATAGCCGCTAGAACGGAATATACTCAGAGTAAATATTTGTATAGAAAAAAAATCAAAGAATATAAAGCAAAAGTACATGACGACACAATTAAAACGGCAAGTAATGTTAACAAAGCTGCTTGGAAAATTATAAACGGATATTCAAATAAAAACATAAATAAATTGACTACACCTAAATCTCCTGAGGAATTTAACGATTTTTGTACTACAATGGTAGACAAGTTAGTTCAACAGATTCCACAAAGCAATATTAACCCTATCGGCATTGTAAAAAATACAGTTGCGGACTCGCTGTTCATGTATCCGTGTACGGCAGGGGAAATATCTCATATTATTAGCAAACTAAAGAACTCTTCTAGTTCAGACGCCTATAATGTTAGCGCCAATATAATCAAAATAGCCGTAGATATTCTAGCAGAGCCTATTGCTTATCTGGCAAATGCCTGCTTAGACAAGGGAATATTTCCCCACGCCCTAAAAATCGGGAGAGTAATCCCAATATTAAAAAAAGGAGATCCAACGCTCTGTGACAATTATAGATTTATAACAATCACTCCCATTGTTTCTAAAATTATCGAAATTATTTTTAAATCAAGAATGACACAGTTCTTAGAGACAAATAATATATTACATGTGAGACAATATGGCTTTCGGGCATCAAGGTCGACGGGTCAGGTTATCACAGACCTAACACACTCCATACTCAAAGACCTGGATAATGGTATTGGCACAATGGCTGTCATGTGCGACTTGTCAAAAGCCTTCGACAGTGTGTCCCACGACATCTTGATTGGTAAATTGGACAGGTACGGAATCAGGGGCCAACCACTTAAATGCATAAAATCTTTCTTGCTAGATAGACTACAATTCGTCGACACAGACAAAGGAACTTCAACCACGAAAGTGGTTCGGCATGGGGTGCCCCAGGGTTCTGTACTTGGGCCACTACTTTTTATCATCTACATGAACGATCTGCCAGACTACCTTCAGAAGAGCGAGGCCTTCCTCTATGCAGATGATACTACTCTACTGTGTAGGGGTGGGAGAGGCGTAGATCTGGAAGGGATGTCTGGGGATGCACTGTCGGAGGCGGAGAACTGGTTCAATGCTAACCGGCTTGCCTTGAATCATAGCAAAACTAATAAAATGGCGTGGGTCGGTAGAAGGGAAGTCACCTCTACGGAAAATGTTAATGTGAAACTTCTTGGCTTTCATTTAGACTCCAAACTAAATTGGCGCAATCATGTTTTTACAATTATTACTAAATTATCTAGAGCCCGGTTTGTATTAGGGCGTTTAAGGGAGGTTGTATCCATGGAGATATTAAAGAAAGCCTACTTCGGGATTGCCCACTGTCACCTCGCTTACGGTGTCTTAGTTTGGGGAGCTAGCGTGGCCGCTACCGATGTTTTAATTGCTCAAAAGAAATTAATTAGGACAATGTGTGGAACAGCGATTGACCAACATGCTCGTCCTTTATTTAAAAGTTTGAAAATCTTAACAGTACCTTGTACATATATTTTAGAATCTATTTTGTGGGTTCATAAAAATAAAGATCTTTTTGTAAGGGGCTCTGATATGCATGAACATAATACTAGGGGTAAAAATCAGTTGAGGTTGCCCGGGGTGAATCTGTGCCGAACAGCCACCGGGGGGGAATCACTACCAGTAAAACTATACAATAAAATTCCCATGGAATGGAAGAGACTCAGCAAAGGGGCCTTAAAAGGAAAAACCAGAGACTTCCTCATCACCCATAGCTTTTATGCGATCAAGGAATTTCTTGATTGGACGGGCGAATGGAAATAAATGCATTATCTTCATGTTCTTTGCATTTATTTTAATTGTCCATGTTATAAATTATAATATACTAAAATTGTACTTGTACACATTTACATTGTAATGTTTTTTATTATTTCTTTAATTCTATGTCCTTTTTTTGACTTGCCAAAACAGTTGTATGGCTCTAGCTGTGCCAATTGTAGTAATCTTCTGGTGAATAAAATTATTATTATTATTATTATTTATGGTTTTTTTCCAGAACTTCACAAAAAACAAATTCATCAATAAATTCACTATTAGTAGTCGAATTGAATTAGTTCAATTTTTTTCAGCGACAACATTCCACTAGAAATTTTGTTGTTAATTTTTATGTATTATGATCTCCTGATTACAAAAAAAAATATTTTAATTATTATTTTATAATTCCTGGTGCGTCAAAAGTTACATACACTTTTTGATGCTTTTTCACGGAATTTCTACTGGAATGGGAATCTTAAAAATGCTGTATTATTTAAAATAAAATTCTTAGAAAATATAGACCTCTCCGATATGTATAGGGTAATCCGCAATCTTGGAAAAAAATAAAAAATACCAAAAATGGTCGAAAAAATCAAAATTGAGTATCTTTTCGATAAAAATGAGTAATTTCACCAAAGTTGGCAAAAATAAAACCAATCTATGATCAAATATGATGCACCAAACCTGGTTACTAATAATAATAATAATAATAATAATAATAATATACATTTATTCATCTTTAAAAATTGCACAATACAAATTATCAGACTTGTCACTAATTACTATAACCTAACATTATTCAAAATTACTAAAAAGAACATACAAACAATAAACGCTAAAAAACAAACTAAACAATACAAGTTAAAAACTCATCAACAGAATAAAAAGCCTTACTTAGTAAGTACATATGTAATTTATGCTTAAACATCGTGAAGCTTAGTGTATCAACATCCTCTAGTATTTGGATGAACTTGTAGCAGGTGTGTAGCAAGGTAAATATGCGAATTTTGACCCACGGACAATCTTGAAAATGGCATATGTATTTGGTTTCTTGTATGGGTATTGTAGTCGTGTAGACTGGTAATTCTTTGAAACTGGCTATTAATTCTTTTTATATTAAGTGTAAGGTTATAAATGAATAGTGATGGTAGTGTCAGTATACCAAGTTTTATAAAAAGGGGTTTACAGTGGGTTTGTGGATGGACGTCCATCATACATCTAATTATTCTTTTTTGCATAATAAACACTTATCAACGTGTGCCGAGTTTCCCCAGAATAGCAAACCATATGACAGAATTGATTGTGCCAATCCAAAATATGCACGTTTTAATATCTCAACAGAAACAGTGTCGCGAATTTGTCTCATAACAAAGCATACAGTGCTTAACTTTCCAAGTACTGTAAGTCAAATGGAACTGTCAAAAATGGCAGGCGAAATAATATATAATATTAAAGATGGAAGATACCTTACTCTTTAACTAAAGGTCAAAGAAAATGCCTGTTTGAAAATTGTAAAAAATGCACTTTTTTCGAAAATTAAAAAACTTGAAATACCTAAAAGAACCTACAATCGAAAAAAAAAAGTGACACACAATGTCTCCTTGATAGGTACTTGACGAAGAATTAAAAATTTTTATTTCGTCTGCCATCTTTGACTGTTCCATTTGACACAGCGTCCAGGTTTGATGCATTTTATTATAGACGAGTTACATTTTCACCAACTTTGGTGAAATTCTTTTTATCCAAAAGATATTCAATTTTGATTTTTTTTGCCACTTTTTATGTTTTCTATTTTTCCAAGATGACAGACATGCCTATACATATCGGACAGGTCTATATTTTTTTAGAATTATATTTCAAATAAGACAGTGTTTTTAAAATTCCAATTCGATTACTAGTGCAAGATATATTAAGCAGATAAGTAGAAAATCCGCGAAAGCGCGTCAAAAAGTGCATATAGCTTTTGACGCACAAGGAATTTTTGGGCGCAAATATTTTTTTTGAATCAGGTCATAATACATAAGAATCAACAATAAAATTTTCAGTGGAATTTTGTCACCGAAAATAATCAATTTAACTCTATCAGGGGAATCGGCATCAAAACAAAAGAATTGTGAAATATCTGGAAGTTCACTTAGACACTCTACCGACTTACACCAAACACAAATGAGATTATATGCAAAGTTTATTGTTTATTTCCTGCCTAGGAGTCTGTATGCTTTGATGACAAGGAATGGTAATAATTATTTCAATATTTCCAGCATTTTTTTTATTCCTAAACGCTTATATATTAAGAAGGAGCAAGGCGATCAAATCAGAGGGAAGCAGGCAGCAATGAGGCAATGTGAAGAGAGATCTTTGTAATAAACAAATTTTAGCTAAAAACTTTCTTCAATAGAAGTAGTATTCATTTACTTATAAGACTATCTGTTCTTCAGTTTAATAATGCCAGCCAATGGCTCCCCCCTTGGCTGCGCCCCTACACCTACAGCACTACAATGGGGCATCTGCATCATGAAACCAACATAACCTTAAATTTTAAGTGTTTCAAATTTATTCTCATTTTTAATGTTTGTATACGCATTTTTAGCTTGGAGCCGTACTGGCTCCAACCAAATATTTAAAAATTCACGTAAATAATTTTTCAACATTGTTGAATAATAAAAATAGACTGCTAATTACAGGTTAAATTTCCAACCTATTAAAAGTATTGTATATTTAAGTAAAAATGTATTGCTCTTTATTATAAATATAAACTAACACATAAATTGTGCTGAAACAGTTACAGGGTCCACATCGTAATGTTGAAATATGACTTTGTTTGTATGAGCATAGGCCATCAAAAGTACTAATCATTAATTTCAAATTTATACCTATAAGTAATCTGAAACCAAAATAAACAAACGTTGACCTATTTTATTTGAGAATAAAAACTGTAGACTTGGACTTGTAAAATCTCCCTGCTAGTAAAAGGTTGTGTTTAATAAAGAGTAAATATAATTACTTGTTATTATTTAATAACCACCTACCCTTAACCTCTGCCAAAAGGTTATAGGCCCAGATAGATTGTGATAAGTGTGAAGTGAAGCATAAGCATTACACTGAATTACATAGATTTTAGTTGAAAATACGGGAACCAGGCAGAAATTTTAATAACAGCTGCGAAATACTCTTAAACCTTAAGAAACACATATTTTTGAGGTTAGCTGTGACGTCACATGCAGATGACCTATAATAGCCACACTGCCTACCCTTCGCCCCGCTTTAGCTTTAGCTTTCCCGATGAAACTTTGTGATTGGCGTTGTCTCCTCTTAACCCTTTCACTGCTACGGGGTGTGTGCTTGGGTATTTTGGTTGGCGGCCGACCACGCACCTTGTGTGTGGTGACGTCCATTATTGTAATTATTATAATTTGCCTCGGCAATCAAAACAGAGCAAATTTTAAAAAACATGCACAATACTCACATGGGCCAATTGACCATTCTTATCCTGCTACACTCTTTCAATAATTTTCAATAAAAACAAGGTTAATTAAATTTGTACAAATTTTATTGCTGTATCTTTTCGGTAAAATAAGGGCAAAAACAATAAGCAAATACTTAAAAATATATAACTACACTTTTACACATGGAATTGTATTATATTGGTCGTAGACTATCATACATTATTACAATTTATCACAAAGCACATGTATGTAGTTATTTGGATTCATAATATCTGTTCATGGTCTTGAAAGTTTTTCAAATATCGCTTAATGTTTTCTAAAAACTACTTATTGAGATATTATGCAGTGGCAACAATAATCATTTCCCTTGATTTTTTATTAACAAAAACTTTTGCTTTATATTTTATAAAATAGAGAATATTCACATGGTTGAGGTACGGCTCAGAGTTGATACCAGAAGCAACTCGTGTCTCCTAGAAGATTCACTTCCCACCAACCTGGCATGTTTCTGTTTGTCTGTTCAGAAGGAAATTGTAGTGTTTTGAAATCAGCTAGGTTTTGTACTACCATTCTTACTTCGAAGAATGTATTCATTTTGAGTTGTAATTGCTCGAATATAAGACTAAACCGATATTTACATCTGCAGAATGTGAGTAAACTGCTTGCGTGGCTGTTGGCATTTCTGAATATTTTTTTCAGTTTTTTTAAATGATTAAATTCAGCAAATATATATTTGAAGTCAACTCCCACTACATGACAAAAAGCATAATGCCTTGTGGGGTTCACTAAAAGAGAACATTATATGAGCAGCAACAGGAACACAAACCGAGATACACAGAAATGTGAACCAATTTTGGCCCGAAGGCCAAGATGTCAACACTGCTTCGGAAGAATATAACAGACTGACATGAGGAATTTAGACTCTTCGTTGTAGATATAAGAATTTTTATCCACAAAATGTCTGTAAATAGCTGGAGTCACATCCTGATCACAATAAGAGCAAAGATCTTTTCCAAAGTTTAAGGTTGATCACACGTAAATTTAAACCCAAAATTGGTCATTAAGGACTTCACTAATATGCTAAGAACTGACAGGGATTAGATTATTGAGGTTTAACACCAATACTGCGAAAAACTTTTTCAAAAGTGAGCAACCTGCGGTAGAAGCCACTTGGCAGCAGGACTACGAAAACGAACATTGAGTACCGAACTTAGAAGTAAAGGCAGCCATACAAAAACAAAAAAACTGGCAAATCAGCTGAGATCAACGTTATCACGACCAAGGCGTTTAAGTTAGTTCAGACAACTGTGACAGATGGAATAATGCCGTCTAACGTGTCATACAGCAAATGGAGGCCAACTAGAATAATGCATAGCTCACAAAACATCTGCCATAACATTGTGAATGTGAACGAGAAGAAAACCAATAAAATATGTTTTTATTTACGAACTACATATACCAATGTTGCAAACAGACAATATACGACTAAATTTAGAATTCTTTTTTAGCAGAGGGTTGATTATTTTCTATTTGGGATATATTACGAGAACATTTTCTTTTCCTTGGTTCCGATTTGGTTGGTTGATCAGATTGCATTTTCTTCCCACTTTGTAAACTTCCTTCTTTCTGTCTATATACTGAGGTCGGTTTAATCAAATTTTCTGTGATCCTCTGATGATATTTTTATTTTCCATATTATATTTGATGGCATTGGTACTCATGACAATGAAGAAGTAAATTTGGTAAATACATTGGTATTTGTTAGATTCGTGTCGTTTTAATAACAATTTTATTAGTGCCATTATACATTTGTATTTAAGGACATTATTTAATCTTATAAATTCAAGTTGAATATTTTCTATAGCATTGTTATAGTTTTAATGAATATTAGTGTTAGCAGTAGGAAGATTCTGTGGAGATTAAATCTATGTAACACCACCTGTAAATGTTAGATCAGAACTACATTCTACACTCAATAGCTGTTTTATTCTCGAAAAAAGAGGAAAAAAACGATGAAGATGCCTCCCCAGTGCCAATCTTGCTAAATTTCCATAATGCAATTCCATCAGCAATAAGGAATTTGTGAACATAATTTCATTTTTCTGTTCTGAAGCACACAGGTGCTTATAGAAACGATTCCTCTGTCAAATACAGTTATTTAAACACAGTACTGTAAAGCCTATTGTGATGTAACACAAACGTTGACAACATGAAATAGACGCAGCTTCGGAAGTAAAAATGGCATTATAAATTCGGGTTGATCTCAAAATAGGGTAATTCACTTCTGGCCACCCAAACAGAAATACGAAAAAATGGTATATGGTAGATTTATGAATGTGATATGAAAGGTGGTACAAGTTGAAGTCAAAAAGCACACTTAAAAGTACCTTAAAGTTTAATTGAAATATTTCACTTTTTTAATTTTGATTTTTCGGCTTATACGGATTAATGCACAAATTCATCACATAAAGTAAAAGTTTACTCTTTTTAAAAATGTAATATTAAGTGATATTCTTTAAACTATCTATATTAGATTGCAAAATATATTTAATAAGTAGTTTCCAAGTGATTGCAACAAGACAACAATAGTAATTAAATATCTTATTAACTATAAAATTGCTTAAAATAATACTATATTCGATATCTTATTTATAAATAATATGATTAATTTATAGTTGTTATGACATGAAGAGAAAATCCAATTAAAAAATGGCTATTGATTGTATTTACATATTAGTCTAGTCGCCATAATTGCAATTTATACATATCCTCGTATAACTTCTTGTATGGCATAATTGTGCCTAGTCTATCACTTTTTTCCTCTGCGAAAATTTTCGAAAACGCGGCGTTCCTCCTCGACATGAAAAAGACGATTTCCACGCATCGGACTGGAAAATTGGCAAATATATTTTGTCGGACAATTTGAGAATTCGATTCTACTATATATATTTTATATATTTCTACAAACTGCCCGACAAAAATTTTGGAACGTTAAGGGTGTCTACCACCCTAAACACAACATAACCTAACTTTAAAACGTTTATTGATAACCAGCTGATTTTTTCAAGATTGCTTAATAAAAATATGTAGACTCCAATTTTTGAATTGTCGGACAAAATATATTTGCCGATTTTCCAGTCCGACGTGTAGAAATCGTCTTTTTAATGCTGAGACGGAACGCCGCGTTTTCGAAAATTTTCGCAGAGGAAAAATGTGATAGACTAGGCACAATTATGTCGTACAAGAAGTTATACGAGGATATGTATAAATGACAATTATGTCGACGGGCACCTAGACTATATGTACATAGCGATCTAGAATTTGAGATTACTGCTTATGGATTTTCCAAAAATAACTGTACTTCTGTTCATAAATACATGCCCCTAAAAGACATAATAATAATAATAAGTATGTATAAAGATAGGGGTTGGGGGGATGAATATGATTTTTTGCAATATTACGAATCTTGATTGAAAGATTTGTTATTTAAATTGACAAACATTCTGTATTTTTTTAAATAATACTATATTATTACTTCAATCACTAAATTATCATACTCAAATTTCCCTCAGACCTGCTTAAGATAAAAGGCGAGATTTAATCAAGTTATCAATAAAAAAGAAATACATTAATACACTTCCCTTACTATGACCAGTAGCTTGTGCTAGCATATATCTACAATAAAATGCAATTGTCTATGTTAAAATTGATTTACATCAAAATCAATTTAAGATTCATAATTCTGTACACCAAACTAAAAAATATGGACCAATTCATAATATATTAACAAGAGGAGCAGAGTTAATGACAAAATTAACATTATTGATTATATTTATTTTGAAAATATTATTCTCTTGAAAGAACCACTAATGACAAAAACACAATTATAATAATAGAGCACACAGGTTGGTCAACAGATTTGGGAAAATTCCAAAGAGCAGCTTCACCTCCATCTGTATATAGCCATGCAACAGCCGTTTAACTATAATTCACATGACATTTGATGCATTATCCTTATTACATTCTTCGTAAAACCAAAGATTATATTGTATTTGCTAGGCACTTCTATAAAACCATAAATATTGCTTGTTGAGAAAAAAATTTTCATGTCATTGTGTTAGTGTTGAATTCTTTTATTTTATTTATTTATTTTTTGAATCGTCTTCTTTATATAAATGTCGGCGGATTTTTGCTGTAGGCACATGCACACACAGAACACATAACACCCGTTCCTTGCAACATTGAAACTCGAACTCAGGAGACATAGCAATTAATCATGTTGTTTCATAACGGATTAGCCCACTGCTACCGTCTCAGTAATACAATGAAAACACCATTAAACATCCATACCCTAACCCCGAGACCCACTGATCTCAAACCTAACACATAAGCCATTGAGTCGGTAATTCGGAACAGCTTTCAAAAAGTTCATCTGTCTGATATGTTTCTTGTTAACACGATAACTTAAAAAGAGAAAGTCGAATCGTATTGACATTTGGACAGCAAGGTAGTGTTAGCTCGATGAAGAACCCTATTGTTCTTGAAAAAATCGATCAAATATAAGAGTTATTAAACACTTTAATGGAAGAAATGTGCACGAAGATGATTGCATCCTTTGATAAGATTTTACAAAAACGGAAACATTTACAGTATATTAACGAGTGTTTTGTCAAACAAGGTGGCATCATTGGATGATGATTTAAATGAAAAATATAAATACTTCAATAAACTAGCAAAGAGCATACATTTAGTTCATATTGCTGTTATATAATAATTTATTAATATAACCTAACACACCACATACAGTTGTCACTAACATTATCAATGATAAGGCTGGGACTCGAACCCATCAGACAACATACAGTGTTACCAGCATATGTATACACCACACAATACACTTTACTACACTAAACTATTGCAAAGTGAATTATTTATTTATTTTTTTTACAATCTTATTATAACAAGTTAGGCTTCTCTATCATGCATATTGAAACACTATATGTAGGTTGTGTATTTGCAAATTAATTTTCTAAAATTTTCAATAGAATTTACGTATTTCAGAACTTTAAAACAATTCAAACCAATATTAAATATTTTACGATAACAATTAAACATATTTCATTCATAATTTCTTCGAATACAGAAATATTATTTTATTATATTTCGTGCAGTATTTTACTAGGTTTTAAAATGACGTTGAAATCCACGTTTCACATGCAGTGCATCTCCTGAGAAATTCGCTACATAAATAAGTCAGAAACATAATCAATAAAGAACCAGATTCATATAGTTAGAGCCGAAATTTTCTTATTAAAGTATAATTTGGATAAGCAAAGGGTTGTTCAAGTGTTAGAGGCCTACGTGAGAAACCAACTACTAGCTATTCCACTCACTTTTTCAGTTTAAGAACTTTTGTTTCTTTTTGAGAGTCCCTATAAAACATACAACAAAATTGTCTTTATTTCATCGAACTCCAAGAGTATACACGTCCCGTGTCTCAGTCAGCGATTTTATCGTAGTTCTTTTAGAACACTGAGATACACAAGAATCACTTGAGGGCCGTGAACGCTTTACAGGCATTAGGTTATTCCGGGGCATATTTTGTTTAAGTTCATCCAGCGACCACCATTTGTGGCTTCATAGCACATAAATTTTACAAATTTGTGTGCGCTGAACGAGAGTATTTGCCATTATAGTTGACAAGTTTTCTAGTGTTTTGTTTCTGTACAGCCGCTCGACCGCCCTACTGGAGATTGCAAGCCCGGACGACTTACGTCTTTGTCAGTGAAATTCACGGTTCGAAAACAAGAACCCATATGAGATTATTATAGTACCTGGGGGAGAGGACGTCAACCTAGCTTTGTATCAAAACCTAAGTATAAACTTTACTTAACTATTTATTCTCCGTTGTCATTTTTCTGTCTTAACTTTAAATCATAATAAAATAGCAAAATGAGATTACTTTTCCAAATTCACCTAATAAAATAACAACGTTCAATGAAGTTCTATCTCATGAAATTATCTGCGAAGTTAACGCTATATTTAACTCGACTATATATTAAACTGGGGTACTTTGATTATAGCTTATTTATTTAAAGTTAATATTATTTTTCAGTATTCAAATTAAGTAACTCATGTTTGTGATTTGCAACTATTTTTAGTTGTTTAATTAATGGAAAGTTTTCTTTGGGTTTTTAAAATATTATTGTTGTTTTAATGTGATTAAAAATACTCCGATCAGCTATGTAAACAATATTTTATAGTCGAGAATGGTTTATTGCAGATTTTGCAGTTAATTATTCTTTAGCATTTGCAGATAAGTTTTCTTGATTGCCATTTCTGTAATTTATACCTCATCAAGTTTATCATTTACATATGATAAGATTTGAACACAGTTTTTTGTTATCAGTTTTGTTTTCGAAGATTTTTGAAAGGTAAACACAAAGATTTTGTTGGTTGTCACTTCATCTATATATAAATAACAACGATACAACGAAATGGTCAACTGATCTCAGCTCAGTAGCAATTGTAACTAGCAATACTGCGAATCATCGAACTATATACCACAACTGGGATTCTGATTGTGCTAAAAATAATACTACGAAACCTACAGCAGTTGTCATTATAATTTGATAAAATCTCTGTGATTGCAATTGTAATCATCTTACTACTGGGGAATTCCCGAGTTAGTGTCAAATTTTACGTATGTCGATGTCAATTATAAAGTTTCAGGATAATGACAATTGTCATTGTAAAAAGTTTATTTTATTGTTTACGTAGCTGACCTGATTATTCTACGAATTAATGTGACGATTGTCCCAACGAATATTTCCCATCTTTTCATGTAAACTGTGGCAACTGCCCCAACAATTATATAATACAACGATACAAATGAATACGACAATTGTCTAAAATAAACGTATTAAAACGTTTTCTGTGTACTTCTTCAATATTCTACCTTTTCAGGAATAAGTGAGATTAAATAAAAATATAATGCTTTAGACATAATAAATCAGTTACAAATTCAATTTGTAATTACAGTTAAATCAGTATTAAATAAAGTAGTCAAATAAAAGGTACAGAAGTAAAATCAACTAATAAATGAGTGTTGTCAAAATTAATATAAAAAAGAATCTACAGTTTAACAAAATTACTATCACAACATACATTTGGGTCCTACTTTTAAAAACGTAGACGATCACGTAAACTACCAACTTCGTATATTTTTCTGCCTCACTCAAAGAGAGATAAATATATGACTAGGGTAGGTGCTGTTTCAATATTGAGAAGTATTGTCGGGTAAGTTAATCTATATTAAATTTTCCAAAATAGGTTTATGATTTTAAAGAACTTAACTATTTTTTTCACGTTTTCAATTGATTGGCCCAGGCATAAATGTAGCTGATCTAGAATTCATCAAGTCATCTTCGGTTTTAGTTATATACAGGACATTCCAATATATGTTTTACTGTTAAAATTGTATTGCATACCTGACATATTGGTTAATGATTTCCTGCTAATAATATGTATTTGTTAAATTAGTTCGGCCTATTCGTAACCTCGTGAGTACCATCTGCTCACTTCTTTAATATACAGGTGTTTTTCATTTGCTCACTTTCGTTTTAATTTTCTTTAGTTTGGCGATTTCATTATTACATTCGTTTTGCCATTGATCAATAACCTATATATTTTTATTATGCCCATATGACAAATTGTAATAATATCCTGCGTATTCTCCAGAGATGGCAATGGGTTTTTACCTCATCGGGAATTTTCCCAAAAATGTTTTTTCCTGGGAGGGTTAAAACGAAAATTTTAACTAACTAACTTCCTCAAAAATTTATTATTATTTCATCATTTGGCGTTGGTGTGAATTTTTTCTAAATACCTAATAATGCCAATAATGCTAATGCTTATTAATAATAATTAAAAAAATAGTGAAAGGAATTGTTGTTTTCAAATATGGCAAGAACTAAATTCGTTATTTGGGAAAGTTTTAATGAATTTACTATTAATAAACAGGGTAAGATTGATGATAAAAAATAGGTCCAATGCATTTATTGCAAAAAAGAATATTTTGGGAATTCATATTGATAAAAAAATATTTCATCAGGGAAAAAAACTGGATTTTTCCCCAGCAACAAACTCAAAAAAAATAAAAACCTGGTTTTTATCCATCTCTATTGTCTAATGCTGCTTCTTATGCCGCTCTGTCTGAGAGTTCATTTCCACGAATACCTACATGACTAGAAGTCCAAATAAAAGAAATCGTTTTACGCAGATTTTCCAGCCAGTGACTAATGCAAGAATATTTTGTATTAGCGGATCAATAGTATTACTATTGGTCAGTTCTTGTAGAGCATTAAGAGACTTGCTGTAAATGAGAGTATCATTCCAAAAATTCATCTCTATGTATCTTAATGGTTGCCATATTTCATAAACTTCGGCACGGCACGGTTAAGGAGTATTGAGTGGAGAATATGCTGACCGACTGTCTATCGTGCTCTGGATTCGAGCCCCAGCTCCGGTATTGACAACACCGGTGGTATGGATGTCTGTCTGCGTTTTTCCAAATATGTAACCCCCTTCTGCCTTGGCTTTGGATTTGGGGATGTTTACTATCTGTGGTGTGAGTATTCGATTGTCATCAAAGAAGGAAGTCCCCACTCCTTGATCTAATTTGGATCCATTTGTAAACTCTTGCAATGAGTTTATTGTACTATTGAAATTTGATGCTAATTGTTCTCTGTTGGTCTCTTCTTTTCTATTTGGTTCATTTTTTAAAACAATATTTGGAACTGTTAATTTCCATGGAGGAATTTCGCTTTGCTTTATTTTATATATTGCTGGGAATTTTCCTCAAATGCTTCCATAATTTCATTTAACCTAACCCCCACCGTTCTTGTTATTATTAGTCTAGTTTCATAAGGAAATCATGCCATGACATTAAGATATTGCTACTATTGCTACATTATTAAAATAAAAAATACTTATTGGATTTGAAAAGTCTCAATTCTATCTTACTTTTATTTACTAAAAAAAAATACTTGAAAATTTCCTTTAATTAAATAACATCAGAAATTAAAATTGTATAAAATAACACCTAAACTAAATATAATATACATGGTGCGCCACTTAAAACTCCCCAGACTTGTAACTTTTTTATTTTTTAAGCAATGACCATGTTGGGCACATCAAATTGTAGACATTTTTAAAGCCTTTAAACATGCATACAGAGTGATTAAAAAAAAATTAAATTGTTAAGGAAAAACCTAATTTCTTTGAATATTTTTTTACCTCACCCTGTACATGAACTGTGTTAATGTTTTCTTATAAAGGTTTTAATTTGCTTCATTTTATGTTAAAATAAAAATTTTGTAACTTCCTATTTAGTACATTTTAATATAAGTTTCTTTTTAAAAATATTTATTTCTTTTGTTTCTTGTTGCTGTTTTGTTACGTCGAATATTATTTGTGATACAAATAAAGCATAAAATAATTATTTATACTCTTCAAAGTTATTTTAAAAAAATCAGTTTGGAATCGGAAAGTGTGTTTTTAATTTTTGTCTCTAAAGCCAAAAAGAATTTTGAATACGACGTAATTACATAAATTGAAGCTAATTAAAACCTTTATAAGAAAACATTAACACAGTTCATGTACAGGGTGAGGTAAAAAAAATATTCAAGGAAATTAAGTTTTCTTTCTTAACAATTTTTTCAACAAATATTTTTTTAAATCACTCTGTTCACATATTTAAATGCCTTAAAAATACCTACAATTTGAGGTGCCCAACATGGTCGTCCCCTTAAAAAATAAGAAAGTTACAAGCCTGGGGAGTTTTAAGTGGCGCACCCTGTATACCTCATATTATTGGAAAAAAAATTTTAAATACTGCAGTTTACTTATTTAAGCTAAATATCTCAACAGCAAGTCATAACAACTCAAATTAATACTAAAATATCACATTTCTACGTAATAAAAAATTACCAAATTACATGGAATGAATACACGTCTAGATGTATATTTACAAAATAAATTAATAGAAGTAATTGCAGGTACTTTTAAACAATATACATATTATTTATATTTATGCAGTGAAGGCACCTAATATATGCGAATACTTCTAGTCTTTATTTAATATGGCCGAATAATGCAAAATGCATACAATAGCTTTACAAATATATGTTTCGTAAACATATGACTTTCTTAACTTATATTCTGATAAATAAATTTTCAATTATAACATATAGTCGAGGAGCCCTCTCAAGCTGTACGATCCTTTAGGACAATGTTTTTCATAAAGATTAAAGCCTAAGGAACAATTTAAGATATGTCCTAAAAAAAAAAAACTGGCTGAACTTTTAAAATGGCGGCCATATCTTAAAAAAAACTGTTGCCAATGTCGTTTTTGTCATTTAACACAAAAACTAAAAAAGATGGACAAAAACTTTTTTCACAAAAAACAACGTGCATAAAATTTTCTACAATTTTGTACCTATACAATATTTTGACAGGAGTTACCATTTTCCAGATAAATGAGTCCAAAATTAAGAAAACATGGAAATTCATATATCGGTAAATCATTTAGAGGAAATAACTGTGACAATTATTGTAAGGCGTATAATATAACTTTATATTATTAACATAAAATTAAAATAAAATAAACTTGAAAAAACTAATAATAATAATAATATTATAATTTGCAGACATTTATCTCGAAAACGGTAACAGTGATATCTGGAAAACGGTAACTCCTATCCAAATATTGTATACGAACAAAATTGTAGAAAATTTTATGCGCTTTGTTTTTTGTGCAGAAAGTTTTTCTCCATCTTTTTTAGTTTTTGTGTTAAATGACAAAAACAATATATGCATTTTTTTTCAAACGGACGCCATTTTGAAAGTACAGGCAGTTTTTTTTTTAGGACATGTCTTAAATTGTTCCTTAGGCTTTAATCTTTATGAGAAACATTGTCCCCAAAGATCGGGGGGGTGCACGGACAGTTAGGGTGGGCTTCCGTAGTGTTACGTTTTATATTGAATTTTATATTTTACTTTAAGAGATGAATCATTTATCTGGAAAAAGTCCTAGCAAATATTGTATAGGAACAAAATTGTAGAAAATTTTATGCCCTTTGTTTTTTGTGTAGAAAGTTTTTCTCAATTTTTTTTAGTTTTTGTGTTAAATGACAAAAAATATATTTGCAATTTTTTTTTTAACGGACGCCATTTTGAAAGACATGTCTTAAATTGTTCCTTAGGCTTTAATCTTTATGAAAAACATTGTCATAAAGGATTGGGGGGGGGGGGGGGGGTGCATGGGCTCTCGTAGTAATAGAAATAGGTTTTTCTCTAACATACCATTATGTATCAGAGAAATAATCAGAATATAATACATCTGTTTGACAAAATTGTCGGGAACACATGTCGAAAGATGATATTCACATTTTAAAAGTAGTTGATATTTCTTTACGTCAATTTCTTTAGAATTATAACGTTATCCACATTTACTTTAAGTTTGCCATATTTTTCAAGAAAAAATTCATTTCCCTTCTGAGGATGGTGCAAAAATGTAAATTTACCGTTATACCACATGATACTATGAAAGAGAGATGCTTTCACGCAGAACTTCCTTTGCCATAGTTCCCACTGTTACATCACGTATGAGTCAACTAGTTCAGCGGTCAATTTATATTTTAGATGTAAACTAAAGTTACCTTAATTGAAGTGTTTAGAAGCTTAACCTTTGATGAAATAAAAAATTATGACTCGTTTGGTTGGTCGAGACAGGCTGTGCGCACTCCCATTGTTTTTCAAAACTGTTTAGTTTTTCTTGCATTCTTGAATCATACAACGGCTGCGCAATCTGCATCTTGCTCGACTTTACTACTGTCAGTTGTCACGCCATTATTGTTTACATATCTGTGCTTTGTGTTCTGGACATTAAGCTAATAATTATGAAATCGATAATGCAGCAATCCATTTGCTTATTTGTAAATAACGTGAATTTCCAATGAAATTGGCTAGAAACGACGCTGTTCTGTTGAATATTAAAAACTGTAACTGCAAAGGGTTTTTAAGTGTTGTGACTTCTAGAAATGCTAACAAGGACATAAACATGCATTGGTATTATTGATTTGCAAAGAACGTGAGTCCCAAGAAATTGACTAAAAACGAAAGACTGATGGTTTGTACACTTCTGTGTAATGAAATCCCTTACACCCATTTTTCGCTTGATTAAATCATTCTTTATTTATTTGTCAGCGTCGGTGTCATATTTTCGCAATGCCAAAATTAACTGAACATGAAAAAATTTTATTTCTCTCTAAAATTGAAGAGAGATGGTCTATCAGAGCAGTTGCTAACCATTATCAATTGAATAAAAGTACTGTTGAATGTGAAGAAAATAAGTGGGAGAAGAAAGGTAGCATAAAGAGAAAAGATGGTTCAAGCTGATCGAGAAGTTCAAATCTTATCCAAGATGAAGCACTCCTTGGCTATTTGAAGGAAAATCCGACATCTGTTTAAAACAGTAGGAGATGCTGTGTTCATGACAAATTTTCCGGCATCGAGTTCAACAGCTAGCCGAAGGATAGGAAAATTGGAAATAAAAAACTGTACAAGTGCCAAGAAGACCATATTAACAGAGGCAAGCCCGCATTATGTTTTGTTTAAATTGTATCTATCGCCCCCCGTTGGAGTTTTGGAACAATGTTGTGTTTACCGATCAAAAAGTTTTTCAGTCTTGTAATGACGGACATATGCACAAAATATTAGGTCACATTATTTACACAATAAATACAATCTCAGTTATGTGCGTTGTATCTGTGAATTTTTCAACGTCAATTTTTGCATTTGTTATAAATCAAAATCATTCCCATCGAATCCTGTAAAAAAGTAAAAAAAAAACAAAAATACGTATGTTTTTCTTCTGGATTAACATTATTCAAATACATTACTTATGACGTTTCACAATCAATGTCATGTCTTTTATAACCTATATGATAATAAAAAATCTAAATTTCAAAAAGACTGATTCACACCGCATAATATTAGTAAAAACTGGATTGCTTGATTTCTCAAGTATACGAGATTTCATTGCACAGAAGTGTACCTGTTGTGTTGCTACTTCTAAAAATTCTATCAAGGACGTGAAAATGCATATTGATTTATAAAGAACGTGACTCCCAAGAAATTGACTAAAAATGACTGGTATTATTGAATTTTAAAGACTGATGGGTTCTACGTGTTGTGTTTCTACTTCTAAAAATTTTAATAAGCACGTGAAAATGTATATCATTTAATTGTATTACAGATATTTTGATACATTAGTTACTTTAACACTTAACTTATTTCAACGCAGCTTCAACATCTTAATACTTTTGTAATAATTTTACTTACGTTAGTTACTTTTTAAATGTTAATGCATTTATTGTAATGATTTTCTATTAAGTTAATAAATGATCAATTTCTAGTTTCGAAATGACTTATTTAATTTTAAATCTACCAGACTATAAAAGTTATTTGACAAAGATCTTTTATAAAAGATATTTTATGAGTAACTTGATAGATATTTTATCTTGTAAAATATCTTTTATAAAAGGTCTTTGTCAAAGAACTTTTATAGTCTAATGATGGCCTAAGCAATTTGAAAATCGTTTCGAATTCCCGCCTGTATCAAAAAGGCGGGTATACAGCGCTGCCTGCGACGTAATGTTTACAGTTTGAAAAAATACTGAAAGTTGCCTATCTATATATAATATATGTCTTTAATCTATTGAGACAAAAGATAGAGCCAAAAATGTGAGAAAATTGTAAAATAACAATTATTCTTTCGTTTAACTCACTCTAACTCAAAAACGAGACAACGAATTGATCTCAAATTTTTACCGCGTTATGACTCCATATTTGTTAACAAAATGTGTTAGTATAAAGTTCAAACTTTAATAAATGTAGAAAATATGATTTTCTTTCTAAGGCTATGTATATGATAAACTGTGAAAATTTACAGGTGCGAATATAACAAGCAAGAAATTTTTTTATCTTTTGAAATAGATACCAAGTATATCTAGGATATATGAAGATAAAGGATGGAGATAACATTTTTTATTTGAAACTTTTTTTTCTAGGATTAACAGTTTTCGAGAAAATTGCAATTAAGTACGAAAAGCTCCTGGGGACGTTACAACGCAAAGAATGTGGTGTAAAAACTATGTAAATTAGAGTGTTGTTTAATGAAACCGAATTCAGATTTTCTTGCAGGGTCAAAAAATGAATGAGATTTTTGAGCAAATCAATGGAGAGTATATAACATAATATTTGTCATAATTACGTGAGAGAACATATTGATATATCCCGCGCTATTGAATTAAGTCATACTGCGAAAACGCTATTTTGCAGATGCAAAATGTATTTTCAAAAACATTAAAAAATCGGACAATTTATGCGCTATGTGCTCAGCAGGTCAAAAGCTGGTAATTGTACCGAGCGTATCTCCTATTTCATAGTATCATGGTTTACAGCAATGTAAAAGTGAGGAAGAAGTATTTGTTTACAGAGTTATAGTCCACAGTACATCGCCCTTTTTTTTAATGATTAGTAACAGGCTAAATTTTCGTGAGTAGCTTCGTTTTGATGAGACGCCCAACTTTTCTCTCTGCGAAAATTCTCGGTAGTGGTAGCTAATAGCAAAAATTATTTTTCCTATTTCACATGAATTAGACAATTCGACAACCTGTCAAATTATGTTGTTGTGGACAAACATGGGGCTTATTATAATTAATTCGCGTAAACGTAACCAAGGCAATCGAAAAAAAAAACTCTTTAACAAACGTTTAATGAATGAAAAATGTATTGCCAAAATAATTTGACAGGTTGTCGAATTGTCTAATTCGTATGAAATAGAAAAAATAATTTTTGCTATTAGCTACCACTACCGAGAATTTTCGCAGAGAGAAAAGTTGGGCATCTCGTCAAAACGAAGCTACTCCCGAAAATTCAGCCTGTTACTAATCATTAAAAAAAAAGTACTGTGGACTATTAACACCACTCTCCACCAGATCTCACCTCTATTAAAATTTAAAAATTAACATTCTTGATTTGCTATTCGTTTTATATGGCTTTATCAGGAAATAACAGAGGTATTTCCAAGAGTATCCTTTGTAATAGTAATTAAGTTACCTGCAATACACTGCTCAACATTAAGGACATTAAATCTGGTACAGGTAAGGTAATATGTCAGAAGTTGGTTGTAGTGGCTATCATCTTTCAAGAATGTAACATGTTCCAGACCAAGTATTAAAAAAATTGGTTTATTGGGAGGGTAAAAATTTTAGAACTGTATGTCTACAGAAAAGTGTAATGAGACTTTAATAATTTTAAATGGAAATTAATTATTTTACGAAACATATATTCATGTGTATATCTTACCGCTAATAGCACACTGGTAAAAACTGTTTTTGTAATATTGCTAAATAAAGTGAATAACATCTATGGATATATAAAAATCACAAGTCAGAATATAAAATACTTTTCATCAAAGATGAGTAGATCTGTAAAATTTCACATTTTGATAAAAATAAATAAAAGTACCTAGGAAGTACTTAATGTGCTTATAAATAATCTATTCTATCAAACTAAAGCTAGAATCCATAGAAAAGAACTCCTAGGCCATCACACATGAAATTAATCCATGGGCAGTCTCCACCTCGGAAGAAAATTTACACTACAGACGCAATAATAATCTTCTGAGCATCGCAGCTCTTCTCTACTGTCGATTTATTGTCAAAACTACCATTACTTTCATGCGTAAAATTTTTTGTAGAAATCTTAATGGTAACAGGTATATAGATACGTTGGCATGCTACGAGTATAGTACGGCACAAGTAAGTTTTCAAGTACAGTAAAGATTCAACAATCCAAATGTATAGTGATACAATATGTCTTAGTTATAGGTGCAGACACTTTAATGAATTTCCGTTATGTAATTATCCAGATATACTATCAAAACTGCATTGAAAAATTAGGCGATTGTGGCGACCGTGGCGTCAGTGGAGAAGTACTCATTTCAGAAGATCTTCGTTTAAGCAAGCTCTCACTTTCATCAGTTTTAACACTGACAGATCTTGATAAGTTCTGCTTCAGCCTGTTAAGAAAAACAATATTTAATTAAGATGATAATTAAATTAAGTAAACTAAATGGCGAATTTATAAAAAAAAAACATTAAAAGGCAATTCATTATCATAAAATGTTTTTCTTAAATTAAGGATACCTACACACACATTCCATTAATTTTTTTTTTTTTTTATAAATTCGTACTTTTATTAAAATAATACTATGATATATACAAAAATATTAAATAAAAAGCAAACAAAGGAGAAAAGACACAATTAGCACAAAATTTCTAGAAGCAAATTAAATTGAAATACTTTACCAGATAATCTACAAGATTGCATAAATTTTCTAAAATGAGTTATTGAAATAATTCTATTTCAAATGTATATTTTATAATATTGTAATTTTTTAAAATAGAAACAGACAATTAAAAAGATTAATATTACCTCTTAACCTTTCACATCAGGCGTTTTTTTGGCGACTAGCCTCACAAACGGGGATTTCTGCTGTTTATTATTTAAGCGCATTAGTGCGCTTCCCGGCTCCAAAGATAAGTGCGCTTATATGCGCAAGTTGAAATAAACGAAGATAGAAGATAAACGTTTTATTTAATACCTACCTAGGTATGCAAATTGCAAACATAATATATAGTTGTTAACAGTATACAACGTTCTTATTTCACTAATAATCTAAACAAAAGGACCTTTTTTCTTATAATTATTAATATTGTTTGCATGCATTTTTATTTGGTATAAACAGAATTTGTATACTGAAGAAAATAAGAACTAATGCCAGTTGCATCAATCTTTCAACACCACATATTCCACGTATTCCCCCCACCATAACACCCAAGCCTTTTTCCATCTAAGAATACAAATTTTTTCAAGCTCATTATCAGCTAAATATTTATTTTTTCTGTTATCAGAATATCAGACCACAATCTTGCGCCTCCCGATTTTAAGTAGTATTCATGGTGTTCGAAAGTATGCGTCTCGCGCAGATATTTGCGAGCTTTTGCGGCTCCCATCGAGAAAAGAACATGCAACATGTGTAGATAGTTTAGATTGTAGATTGTTTGGCCCTGAGTTGGCCTTTCTTTACTTCGACCTAAAAGGCCTTTTGTGAGTTACCCTACAACTAGTTATTGCACAGACAGAGGCGCAACTATGGCACAGTGCCCCGGAGCTCCGGGAGACTAAGGGTCCTTGGATTCCCCTTCCCCGCTTATAAAAAAAAAAAGAAAAAAAATTGTTGGATTCCCCCCGCTCATCAAATAATGCGGATTAGTACCTTGCATTCATAAAGTATATGTTCCACAGTCTCAGTTGCAGCTTTACAGTATCTGCATTTGTCATCTTTTGCCACGCCCATGTTCTTGAGATGATATCTCAAGGGGCAATGGCCAGTTAGAAGGCCTGTGATCAGCCTTAGGTCGAACTTTTCAAGTTCGAGAAGCCTTGTGGCATTCTTTGTTGAATAGGTTATAAACCTTTTCGCTTGTCTTTGGCCCGGCATATTCCTCTAGTAAGACGTTTGTTCCTTTTCCTATTTTTGGACCTCCATTATGTGTCCCTTAGATAAGCCACAGAACGGTTCGGGTCTAAAAAATGGGGCTTCAGCCCCTTTTCTTGCGAGGCTATTAGCAACATGCAACATAAATGCTTAATGAAAATAAAATCAGTATATAATCATCACAAAAGCTATAGTCAGTTAAGATGGATGAATCTGCTCCCGCACAAATGGTGCTCATTTTTTTTGCTTAGATTGTTATCAGTATCACTTCAGCCTTTAAATCGTTTGATTAAAAAAAATCGAAAATTTTCTAAAATAATTTTTATTGTACGGCAATCAAATAAAATTCTAACCAATTATATATAGATACTACCAGAACATAAACGTAGAATAAATTAGAACAGAATCTGACAACGGGAATATTGAAATAAAAGAAAGAAGTTGCACTGAAAGATGCCAAACATTTACTGGAGTAAATTCACTTGCATGAGAGCAGCTGGATATTTATTTGCTGCAGCACCTGTTTTACTTGTAACTTTCTGACAATTTTTCCTACTAGCAAGCAGACTATATTAAATTCGCAACATATTATAAATAAGAGGAGGAAAAAAATTGTAAAATTAACCAAATGATAATATAACAGTATACTTCAGCTATTCCACTAATGGAGTGGATGAAATGTTCTGATTTGAGTCTGAATTACACAATATGTGGAGAAATTATACTTATTAATGGCTTATTGATATAAACGCTATAGTGCAGTTTAGCCATATAGGTGTTCCACCACTCAACAAGGATAAATACACACAAGCATTCCGTGCAACATTGCCACCTACTACAGCTGAGATGTAAACTCATCAGAAGAGATATACAGAGACTAATTACATTCTCTCCCTTATTAGGATCTAGCTTACTGCACCCGATCTTCGTAATGCGTTACCATTTCATATCTCAAATATATAAGAATATGGTGTATTTGCAGCTGTCACTATATCCTCAAATTAAAAAGTTTTCTTCTATATGAACTACTTTCAGCTCTACTCTATGCAACACAAAAGCAAAAGCATTAATTGTCCTTTTAAATATTGTTTATTAAACCAGAGTTAATATATTATTTGTCTTAATAGCAAGAATATAACCGTTCAATTACCATATTAAATGGTTAATAAACAATATTAAAATGTAAAAACAGAATTTATTAATACGTTACCCTTACCCCACATTGTATTATTATCTCCATCTATCACAGTTCAAGGATTAATGAGCAGATTCAGTCTTTAAAATTAAAATATGTTAATGTTACGACCAATTTGTTCTGTCAGACAAAGTTTAAATTAACAAAATACTTATATCAAAAGTTGGAATAGTAGTAATAATACAAGTTCTTTATTGGTTACGTTAACAACCAAATGGCCATCGACCGAAGTCCTTCAGCCAGTGTGTAGAAATGAAACGCTAAATTTCTTTAAGGTCATGTGTGATGGGTACTTTTACTATTTTTTTCCTTTTGAAACTTGAATTAATGATAATTATATTGATAACTGGTAACCCAGTCATTTTATACAAAAAAAAATCCAACCTAAAATTTTCCAACGGGATTCTCTTTATTTTGGCGTCGCAAATAATTTCTCAAAAGTTCATAAAGCCAACTGGACAGCTACAATAGTTACAGCAGGTCAAATGTCAAGAAAATCGGTTTTTCTCAAATATCTCGTAAATTATCGGTTTTACGTTAATTTTGGCTATTATAGAATTTGTTCGTGCATAAAAAAGGTTCCATACAAAATGTACGTAGAACAAATAGTTTTTGAGATATTGGTCTGAGAAACTTCGGAGCAAAGTGCATACGCCACTATTATATACGTAGAGTGTTGTATATAGATAACAAGACCTATGAGGAACATTGTTTATACACATATACCCGCATAATTTCTGTCTGAGGTGTCCTTGAAATGGACACTTCTTCATAATAATAATAGTAAGGGCTTTTAGTAATAGCTTTCTAACATTCCATTGCTTTATTTCGAAAAGGAAAAATAAATGCATTTAAAACATTACAAAAAAGACCAGATTTACAGGAAGCATTGGATGCATTCAAAATAGAAAACTGTTCGAAAAATTTGCTAATAAATAAGCCTGTGCAATTGTCGTCACTTCCACCCACAGCAGCAGCTACTCAAAAACATCTATTCAGGGTATATTACCAGCTTCAAACTTGGCTGGGAAAAGATTTAGACCCTCAGCAATGGGGTTGGATTTTAAACAATAATTTATTAGAGCCAACAACCACTCTGATTCCTCCTGCACCAGATGAACTTCTCAATTTTATTTTCTGCAATTGCACAAAAGGTTGTGGCTCCAATTGTGTATACAGAAAAATAGGATTGCCATGTTCCGTAGTGTGTGGCTCTTGTCGAGGCCAGTCGTGTCTCAATACGATGTCCGAGCATACAACGGTTGAATCTGAGTTCAACGATGATGAAGATGAAGTCATTTCGTTATTTTCCGTTGAGATGGTTGTTGACGAAGATGAAAATAATGAAGAAGTGATAGACGGAGGCGAAGAAGAAAAAGTCAGCAAAGTCGAACCATAATCAACCAAATTATAATATAACTTGTAACCCATGAATTAGGCCTATAGGGGGACACCATGTAAAAAAAAACGCGCCTTGCATTCTACCTCAAAGGTGGTGCGGAAACGAATGCAGCACAAGTCCGAGTTTTCTCAATAATCTCAAAAACTATTGGTTGTATATGACCTTTTTTTATGAAGATTTATCTCACGAACAAATTTTATAATAACCAAAAACCGACAATTTACGAGATATTTGAGAAAAACCGATTTTCTTGACATTTGACCTGCTGTACCTATTGTAGCCGTCCTATTGGCTTTATGGACTTTTGAGAAATTATTTGTGCGCCAAAATAAAGAGAATCCCGTTGGAAAATCTTAGGTTGCATATTTTTAGAGGTTCATGTATAAAGTGACTGGGCTATAGCTCATAGCTTGTTAAAAAACTAATATTGGGAAAGATTATCTGGTATCAATTTTTTTTTGTGGAGTGCTTTTATGTGTTTATGTAATGAAGTTACGCATTTTTCCTTGATAAAAAATAATTAATGTTTTCATGCATAACCACCCTCCATGAAAAGCTGTTGTTGAGTTCGGGTATCTTTTTAAACTAGAACCAATTCAGTATGAGTCTAGTCTAGTGTAGAGTCTAGTACGAGTCTCGTAAAATATCATTTATCGTCAAGAGTATTCATTTGTTATATCATTTATTGTAATATTTTGCTGGGAGAATTAATGTTAATAGAAACTATTCTAACAGAACCCCAAACCATAGCTTAGATACTTATGACAAAAGGTTATGTACTCACCTACTAAGTCTCTCTTCTTCCCGTTTTCTCTTTAACCTACTAAATTCATCGTCTTCCTCATCGGTATCGGACCCGCCTATACTGACATTGTCTATTGCATCTGTATTAGTACCGTTATTAGTATCAGGAGCAGACGTAGATATTCGTGGGTAAGGTTCATACACATCGGTTACTCTAAAAATGAATAAATTATACATACATTTTTCAAAAAATTCATTAGCAATCTATATCAAATACGAAAGTTTTGTCACACTATTATTTACTATTATTTTTCAAAAACAAAATAAAAAAAATGGTGATTTGTAATTTATAACGAAATTTAGTTCAATAAGAGTTGCAAAGTATTTGTTTGCACAAAGGCGTTCAACTTACGCATCATGAAAACTTTGAGATTGCGGAACATTAATGGGATTAGATGGTGCAGGTGGTCCAAATAAATTCATTACAGTAGGTCGAGATTCATTGGCAGAACGCTGAGAGGTAATCGTTGTTTGTTCGTCCACCTAAAAAGAACTATTATAAGGGCAAAATTCAATACTGGATTATCTATTTACATAAAAGCAAAAATTAATATAATTTGAATGGGTAATATTAAAATGTATTCAATAAATAAATATTACACCAATATTTTTGATGTTGATAGGATTTTTTTTCTTGTAAAAGACATTACTTTGCATTTTGACTCGTTGAATGCTAAATTATTATCTTTTTGTATTTTGTAAATTTAAATCAAAATAATTTGAAAAATTTTTTTTAAGTGAACTTTTATATTTATATAGATTGAATCATATTAATCATTAAATTGAATATTTGAAAACGTTTCCTTATTTATTTGAATTCATCAAAAATATTTAGCATTTATTATTACCTCTTCAATAACTTGATCCGTGATCTTTTTAACACTACTCTTTCCAAAAGATTCTGAACCAGCAATCAGATTATTCATCTCGTTTGAGTCTCGGATATCTGGTCTAGTTGGATCAGTCCTACTATCTTCCCTGCTAAAGAAACGTTTCAGCATATTCGTGACTGAATTAACTCTGGATATAGAATCTGGAAAAAAGTTATTTTTTTCAAGTAAATTATGAATAAAAAACTGAGAAGTTTAATTTTCCATTTAACAAAACAGTCCAAAAAAAAATAAAATAAGGTATTCTCACTTAGGAATTGGATAATGTCCTTTGAATGTGTTGGAGTTCTCATAATTTCTGAGATATAGTTATCTGAAGAATTAACACCACCAGCGAAATTTGCAATGAAGTACTAAAATAAGATTGACATTTGATTGACTTAGTCCAACAAACAGAGGTAATTTTAAAGGTAAAAGAAAAAACAATGAAAAATATAATAATAAAATACTTATAAAATACCCATTACAAAAAGGATTTAAAAATTTGGGCTTTATAAGTACATATAGTAAAGACTTCTCATATGACACATTTAAGATACTGTACTGTTCTCTTGTCCGGTCTGGAATAGAGTTTGCCTCTACTGTTTGGTCGCCTTATTACTACTCACATAAAAATGACATTGAAAAGGTACAAAATAAATTTTTGCGAAACTGTGCATTTAAGTTAGGCTTACATAACGACCACGCGTTACATATACCAATATTTCTAGCATGTTAAAAATCTTGGAGATAAGTAGGTTTCACCAAGACCTGCTATTTTTGTTTAAGTTATTAACTAATATCGATTGTGATAATCTTATTGGCTTGATAAATTTTAATACTTGTCGTACACGTAACTCTTCTATGTTCCATTTAATTCACCACCCTACCAACTATGGTTTATATAGCCCTATGATCTGAAAGCAATGTAGCGTTGACTTTTTTAAACTAGATGCATCCGTCAGTCTTACAGTCTTTAAAAATCAGGTTAGATCACTTGAAGTTCCTCGGTAGTCTCAATGTATTACACCATTGTGAAAATTTGTGATATTATATTATAATTATTTAAATTCTATTTATACCCGTACATGTGTGTTTTTGATGATCTCTCTAATGTAAATTGATTTTATATAAATGTTTGTATTTGTTATTAATGTTTTTATATTCTATCTATTGACAACAATTTTAATGTAAAATGGAGTTTTCCATATATTCAATAAATACATAAATAAACAAATGGATGCCAAAGTTATTCATCATGGTTACGTTCATCACGGTGAGCGATCAGGTAGCGCTCACTGATTCTTTTTCATGAATGGCTTTAACCTGACTGATCACAGGTGATCGCTAAGGTAGCGACAGCCATTTATGTAGCAAAATAATTGTATGATACATGATCCGTGATCACTGATCAGTTATTTGAATTTGAAAAAATTAGACATAAACACAACTTTTGTCTTGTCCATTAACATATAAATCTAAGCAAACATTTTCTGTGTGTGTTAATCAGAAGGTCACAAAAATGAACCGAGAAAAATTGGAAATTATTCACAAATGTGAAGATTATTAAATATTATTGTCTTTTGATTTTAGTGGCCAAATAAATCAAGCTTTCGACGCTAGGACTATATTAAACTATTCTTTATTAAAACTGGATACATCACACTATTTCTAACTGATGCTTTTAATTACATTTTATCTATCAATATCACTAAACAGCCATAGTACGTACTAAGCCTCTGTCCAATGTTCACTATAAAATAACATTTCAATATTTAGTTTACTTTAAGAAAAATATAATATAAAGTTGTTGGTACTAATAATCTCAACTAATACTTTGCTGATCAATGACGTAAATGATAAGTGATCACTTAATGCTACCGCGTGATGAATGCAACCTATATCAACAACAACTGTGTCAAAACTGTGAACTTGAAGGTTATGTACCATTATGTTTATGTCATTGTAAACTCACTTGACATATACGAGTGTTGTATTAACAGAGTCTGGTTCATCAAATAGAGTGGATCATACCACAGGGCATAAAGTGATTGTTAATCAATTAAATGGTGTTAATTGGTTATTACAGACAGTGATTTTTATTTTTATTTTATTTTATTTTGAGTACTATACTTAACAGTGTAACACTCGCTATTGGCGTTATGGGCCCTTGCCGGTTAGCCCTACGAATCCTCGGACAGCTATTCACATTTGATTCTGAGTGATGGCATTTTTGTGTAATGATTAAAAGGATTTTTATTTAGGTGGGCGTAAAGCTTAGGGCAATTAGGAGCATATAATTTTGAGGGGGTGTTTGATGTTGTAGGAATATGCAGAAAAAATAAGTGATAAAAACCTGCTTAAAGAAGTGCTTGTCGCAGAATAAAAACATGGATATTTTTGTATTAATAATAATAATAATACTTTATTAGTCCCTTAGATCACAAACATGATATAGGATAAGTCACAATAGTTTAGAAATAAATAAATAATAATTTAGAAATAAATAATAAAAAATTGCACAAACAAGAAAGCTACATACACATAAGACAAACATCTACCTATTTAAAAACATGTCGACATTATAAAAGGTACCCTCTACTAAAAAATTTTTACTTTTGATTTAAATGAATTAGTTTTGTGTGGTTTTTATCTGTTCAGGCAAAGAATTGCATAATTTGATACATGCGTAAGATGGTGATTTTTCGAATAATGTAGATTTATGCAGTGGTAACTCCAGGCTCTTACTCCTTGTGTTAAATTATGATTGGAGAAATAGTTTTGAAAAGATGTAAATTTCTTTTTGCAAAGCAGACACATTTATAAATATAAATTGAGGGGGTGGTGAGTATTTTATTACTTTTAAAGCTTTGAAAACAGCTTTCCCCCAGTTTCAAGTTAAACATCAAACGAATAATTTTTTTTTGACAGATAAAAACCCTGTCTCTTTCCGCAGCTGAACCCCAATACAAAATACTAAAACTTATATGTGAATATGCAAGCGAATAGTAAATATTTAATAACCCCGTTTTATCTAATAAATTTTTCATTTGCCTAGTTGCAAAATAGGCTTGATTCAACCTCTTGCATACAATATCGATTTGGGATCTCCAGGATAGATCTGCATCCAAAACAACTCCCAGAAATTTACTTTGATTGCAAAAGTTGAAGGTTCTGCAAAGTACAGGGTTTTCTATTATAAAAATTGATGTAAGTTGTTTTGGATGTATTCAAGATCAGTTTTTTACGATCGCACCATGCAGTAAGTGCATCTAGTATATCTGTAATTTTATTACCTAAAGTGTCAGTATCAGAGTTTGTCACTGTTTTATATTATTATGGCAAAGAATTAGGATATTGCACAATATTTTCTTCATTTTAGTGAAAATGTCAATAAAAACTATGAAATAGAAATAGTGATCTCTTCAAATTTAAGCTTTCAAATCATTAGTTACAAGGATGTAATAAAAAGTTTGAGGGTAAAAATAAAAATGGTGAAATTTGATTGAAAAAATTCAACGCTTTTAATAATTCAATAAAAGTATCATATTTACGTGAAATTGGTGAGCTTGTGCTTGTAATGTAATATATGATGAGGAAATATGAATGAGTTTGATAATCCCCTGTTTTTGAGGAAAGAGAAAACCATCATTAAATATTTGGGCTGACACCAAATTTAGAAAAAATTATTAGAAATTATTATTATTGAAAGAAGTTAACAATTTATTTTAAAACAATCTCCTAAGAATCATTACATGGGCATATAAATTACATTTGATGTAATTATATATTTGTAATTATATATTTTTTTGTCATAATATCAACTTTTTCAAAACAGTCCCTTTCGAATTTTTTTTTCTAGATTGGGTGTAACTTAAATGTTTAACGGCGTTTTTATGCCCATGTTCAGGATACAAATTTCATGTAAAAATGATGCCTTGCTCGCAGCTATAAAGTGCTTGGGAGCGGTTTGGAGCCCTTTTGTCAAATGCTAGAAGCACTAGGCACCAATTTTAAAAAGTACTCTCAAGCATAAAAGTACTTAGACCAGTGCTGTTACTTAAGCAAAATTAGTCGCCGAGCATGAAAAGCTTAACAGATTTTGATGTATTGCATTTATTGTATCAAATAAAATAATAACATAAAGTGACATACCTGGGACTGAATTTCCAAGTGAATTTTGCGACCCTCTCCGAGATTTTGATGAATTGGTCCTGGGCTTAGCTGAAAATGTGATCGGCCCACCGTCAGCAAACGATTGCATATCATCAATTTTTAAGGAGGATGGTCCAATTAATTCCTGATCTTGAGGCCTTACAGCAATGTTGGCTGTAGAAGGAAGGGGATGAGTGTCTTTAAATTCTGCAGCAGCAGCTGTATACGGAAGTTGTTGAGGAAATACTTCATCCCAGTATTGATCTTTTACCAATTCTGGATGTTCATGGTGCATTTCATCTACTATCAGATAGGCCACCTTAGAATAAATAGAATATTTCATTTAAATATCAGTTATTTATTTATAGCTCAGACATAAACATGCCATAGATACCAGATACTGTTAGTGTGATAGCTGATGAAAGAAAGAAAGAAAGAAAGAAAGATTTATTGGTGCTAAAAAAACAGAGATTACACAAGTCAAGAAAAGTTTACAGTACACATTACTTAATGCAACGAATCACACTACTTGTAAAACAAATTAATTATGACTAGATCATAAATATTTATCAAAATTATAAAAATTGTATTAAAACCTATCTTATGATGAAAAAGTCTGATGTATGTATAAAATTGCTATTCTACAATTTTGGAATAAAAATTATGTAATTAAAATTGACTAATCGGAAGATCCACTTTTACAACAAATATGACAATAATTAACTTAGTTATACATATAAGATCACAACAAACACGATATGCTGTAGATACATATTAATACTTTAAATGGTTACAAATAATTGCCAACAAATAAAATCCTTGTTTTCAATCCTTTAAGTGTATATCTTTAATTGACAAAGGGAAATTAAAAAACAAACATGTGCATGTATGTGCTAAGGTACCAGATTTACCATATCTGTAAAATCATTATTACAAAAATCTTCCATAGAGTAAAAACACTTAGATATAAGATATTTTTTTACTACATTTTTAAAACTTTTAGAAGGCAACAGTTTCACGGGGGATGGTAGCAGGTTAAACAACTTAGGACCAAAGTAAGATATTCCCGATTTAGATTTGTTTATTCTGTGAAAGTCGATATAAATGTTTGTCTTATGTCTTGTGTCATACGAGTGAATTTCATCATGGGTAACATAACTTGGTAGATTATCTCTAACGAACATGAGGCACTGTAAGATATATAGTGAGGGTACTGTGAGAATTTTAAGTTCAATATACGCTGGTGTACAATCTTCCCTATACTCAAGCTTGTTTATAATTCGTATTGCCTTCCTCTGTAACCCAAATACGCGTTTCATGCTTGGAGCATGGCCCCAAGCATGAATAGCATATGCTATCTTTGACTGAACAATTGCATGGTAAGTTATTAGAAGTACTTGCCTGGACACTATTGAGGACAGATTTCTAATTGCAAAGATACTAGAAGTTAACTTATTACATAATTTGTCAATGTGAATATTCCATGACAGCTTAGGGTCTATCTGTACCCCAAGAAATTTTACTGACTCTGAGTTATTTTTTAGGTTCATATTACGTAAGCTAAAAAGCATGGTTTCTGTTTTGGTAGCATTTAAGCTTAGTCGATTTGCGACGAACCAGGCAGTGACCTCTGACTGCGTTTCCTCCATGACTAACTGGAGCGCATTACAGTTTTCGTCTCTATTTACCGCAGTTGTGTCATCAGCGAAGAGGATAAAGTCAGCTCTGGGGCCAGCATATACCAAATCGTTGATATAGATGAGGAATAGTACTGGTCCCAGTACCGACCCCTGTGGTACTCCGAATTCTACTGTTCTTATTTGGGAGCGACTATTACCGGTTTCAACCAATTGCATGCGGTCTGTTAAGTAAGACTGTATTAATTTCAAACTCGATTCAGAAAATTTGTAATAACTAAGTTTTTTTATAAGTATACTAGAGGAAACACAGTCAAAAGCCTTGCTTAAGTCGCAAAACAAAGCCCCTGTGTGGACACCAGTCTCAAATCCAATGTTTATAACTTCAACTAATTTGTTGATTGCCATTGTGGTTGAACGTGCATTGCGAAAACCATACTGATTTGCATTAAACAAACTATTACTTTCAAAAAAAAGACATATTCTGGATTTTAAGGCCTTTTCAAAGACTTTTGCTATAATTGGAATAATTGAAATTGGTCGGTAGTTATCTAGCAAGTTTATAGGACCTTTTTTGTGTATAGGCACAACACGGGAAATTTTAAAAACTTTTGGGAAAACAGAAAGTTTTAAACATAAATTGAGTAATTTTGTAAGAGGAATAACAATGATATTGGCTATCCTTTTGAGTATCTTAGTGTTAAGATTATAAAAATCTTTGCTATTTTTATTTTTTAAATTGAAAATTATGTCTCTAACTTCAATGAAAGTTAACTCACCGAAATTAAAGTCAGGTTGGCCTGCTTGATGTGTTGTCTTATCATTGTTATGTAGAAATTCTTCTGCGGTAAAATCACTATTAGGGAGCTCATCAATGATATTCTTAGCAATTTCTGCAAAGAAATTGTTGAAATCATCTGGACTTATGTTAGTGTCGCTGTTTAAATTTTTTGGCTGCGAGATCGTATTTTCTCGTACCACTTGCCAGATTGCACTAGATTTGTTAGTATGAGATTTAATGTATGTATCATTAGCATTACGTTTAGCATTTGCAATTGCAATGTTATATTTTTTCCTGTATTTTTGCATAGTTTGTTTAAGTTCAGGCGAGTTTGTAGCTTTTACTGTTTCTTGCATAAAATGTAACGTGTCCCTCATATCCCTTAGTTCCTTCGTGAACCAGGTCACCCTGAGTGTGTCTTTTTGTTTGAATTTTTTCTCTGGAAAGGCGAGCTCTACTGCATTGCATAAGAAGGTTATAAACATTTCTGATTTCACCTCAATATTTATGTTTGGATCGTCCACAAAGTCCCAACATACGTTTTCTACAAGACTATTTAAGAAAAATAGACCCTCATCTGTTACAGGTCTACAATTAAAATTTGTGGTACTCTCAGTATTAGTACTATTGACAGGAAAATTTATTGTAATCGCCATATGGTCTGATAAATGAGTGTCAATTACAGAAGTTTGAAAAGTATTTTCTGAGTTGATTAAGAAGTTGTCCAGGCAAGAATCCCCTCTGGTATTTGCATCTATTGTTACAGATAAACCATACGTTTTTATTAGATCAGTAAAGATGACAGTATGATTGTTATTTTTATTGTTAAAGTTTATATTAAAGTCCCCATTTATAACGACAGTGTATTGTTTGTACCGACTGATAATATTTAAAACCTTTGTAAATGTATCGAGAAATATATTGAAATCTCCTAATGGAGATCGATATACAGTAATTATTATGAGCTTTTGCTTTTCACATTGTACTGCACATATTTCACAGTGGATTTCAATTGACAGCCGACAAATGTCATCTCTTGTAACAAAATCTTTTGCAGATTTATGATTAACTAGAATTACCACACCCCCATGAATATGAAGCTTCCTGCAAAAACAACTTATAACATCGTAATTATCAAATTTAATTTGAGAGATTTCATTTTCGAACATCCAGTGTTCGCTTAAACACATGACATCATATATATGGTTTTGTGCTTCAAGTTCCATCTTCTTGTTACGCAGACATTGGATATTTAGATGAAAAATAGAGAAATTTAAGATCATATTCAATTCGTTAGTGCTGTTTCCTATAGATTGAGCATTCTGATGGATTACACTTATTTGTTGTGTATTTGTTTCACGGCTTATTTTATTTTTGCTCTTTGTATATTTACTTGATTGTTTCTCTATGCTAAAAAATCTGCACCATTATCTTCTAAAAAATCTTTGTGCCTAGTGAAACTAAATCTTTTTATGCCAATTCCCTTCGGCCAGAATTCTGGGTTATACATTTCATCCTTTCTAGATAGCGGAGCAGTAACTACAAAGCATTTTAACCTATTTGGAATCCCAGGGAGTTCTTTAGCTTCGACTGGCAGGTCCTTGTATCCTGGCTTCTTTAGTAAAAATTTTTTTATCATATCGGCATTTACATGCCTCTTTACTCGGTAGATGTAGAGCCATACTTTCCTTTCTTCTCCCTCAAATTCTAGGTTATCCTGATTATTATTTACTGCTGCCGTTCCTATTCGTTTATTATATGATTTACGTTGATGTCTTTGAAATTCAAAACCAATATCTGTTTCTCCTTTGGGTTTCTCTTCGAATTTACTAGGTTGCCCAATGTAATCGATTTTATCCTTAGTGAGATTTATTATCTCGTTCATTTTTTTACTCTGTAAATTTGCGAGTTCATTATAAGCTTCATTATCATCATCAAATTTGGAACACTCTGTATTAGCCACATTGGAAATTCCTGCTTTCTTGGCATTTGGCCCCTGTTTGAATTTTTGACTGACTACGGCACTGTAGGATTTATTTGTATTGATGTTTTTATCTTCTTTTTTATGTGACACTTTTTGTAAGGCTTCAATTTTTTCTTCTAGCAGTTGGTTATTCTTTATTAACAATGTATTATTATCTTTTAATAACTTATTATTATCTAACAATAATTTGATGAACGAACTCACTAAATAGTCAATACAACCAAGCATGCTTGCCACACAACACATTCTAAGTCGCTTCGCTACATACCAGTATGTAAATGATAATGACATTAGGACCAGTGCACAGTGGGCCCAGAAATCGAAAAGCCTGGTTAAAATTCTGAACATGGTTAAATCGCCTAAAAATGAGTACATCAATCATAAAAAATATTTAAAAAAATTAAAAGTTGTTGCGGGGGTGCAAAAATTAAAAAAACGTGATAAGAAAATGAAAATGGACAAATCGGGTAAGTATGCATGCATTAAGCATAGATAAAATATTGAAAAAAAAAATATTTTATTGGAAGGGATGTTTTTGGGGGTGGAAAATGCGAAAGGCTACGTCTTTCGCATTTTCACAAAATAATTTAACAATGGGTCAGTTTTCTAAAAATGAGTATATTTAGCATGGCAACATTATTTAAATAAAAATAAAAGTAATGAGGGTTAGTTTGCGGGGATGTAAAAAGTAAAATAAGTGTTCAAAAAAATAAAAAATGGACAAGTCGCCTAGAAAATAGTATATTGAACATGTAAAACACATATTGGATTAGATTACAATTAGACTATTCTACAACATAAAGAGTTCATAATCAAATTCATATTTGTTCATCTTCGGTATCGGTACTGCTGCCAGAAGACACTTCTGTCTCAGTATTTTCAGGCGATTGAGTATCATCAGCTGATTGAGTATTATCAGCCGATGATATTCTGTCTCTTTTAATAACTGGAGAACTTCCTCAGGAAAGGTTACCATTTTCTTTTTGGGTAGATTTCTCATAAAAAAAATTACTAGGTCTGAAGACACCAATAATTTATTAAGTAAATCCGTGTTTGTGAAAGATATTAATCATCGGCAGATAACTACCAAATTTATTTGTAGAAATTTCCATGGAAAAAATTAAAATAGTCATTCGAAGCAATTACCGAGCATCCGTCATTGCGTCGTACGTATATTTAACTCCTCGTACTTGACCAATTATTACTCATTACTTCCAAGCCGGGATGATCCGGGTTCTAAATTGTGTACCATAATTTGAAAAAACTATAAGAAGTCGACAGTAAAAGAACCATGCTTGGAACTCGTTGCGCTTTTTTGTAGCTTAAACAAAAAGTACCCAATAATTTTTATTTCTTTATCTTTGTAGAACCCCGTTTAACACAATTTTATGATCGAATGTATCACATTTCGCAAGTAATCAATGTATACAAAATAAAATACTTTTATCTACTCTTATTAGATTATACAGGGTGTAACGCAACTTACCCGAAAAATTTTAACCATACATGCACCTTTAAAAAAAAAATTAATGTTTTACCTATCCCAAAAATATCTATACCATTAAGCTATAATGATTTACGACCCATATGCATACTACCGACATTATCAAAACTATTTGAAAAAATAATATCTATTCAAATAAAAGACTATTTAGTAATGAATAATATACTACCCGAAACTCAATCTGGTTTTCGTGAAAAGCATGGAACAAACACTGCATTATTAAAGGTTGTTAATGATGCCGCTACAGCACTAGACAAGTCTTGCTGTACCATTTTAGTGTTACTGGATCAGAGTAAAGCTTTCGATCTAGTTAACTTTAATTTACTTGCAGCAAAATTAAAATATATAGGTTTTAAAAATGCAACGCTTGAATGGTTATGTAATTATATTAAAGGCAGATATCAAAGGGTTTTTCTTAATACACATACATGCTCTTCAACAAAAGAAACCTCATCGGGAGTTCCACAAGTTAGTGTTCTGGGCCCTATCCTTTTTTCTATATATATATTTGATTTAGCCGCCTCTCTATCAAGATGTCAAAGTCATCTCTAAGCAGATGATATCGAAATGTACTTATCTTTCCCATATAAGGAAATACAAACATCTATTGACTATGTAAACAGGGATTTACAGAACATCATTACTTATTCTGAACGGCACGGATTGCGTGTAAACCCCAATAAGACAGTAGCAATATGTATAGAGCCAGAATGGCAAAAACTTGAGATTGAAACAAAATATAACTTGAATATCAACAATGCAAATGTTGAGTGGGTTGCCTCAGCAAAAAATCTTGGTGTAGTTATGGATGGAAGTTTATCATTTAATGACCATATTGAACATATCTTTAAAACATATATGTATAAATTAAAAACATTATATTCATTTAAAAGCCAATTAAATCAGAATATAAAACTAAAACTGGTTAAAACATAATATATCCTCAATTAGATTATTGTTCATCAGTTTATTATAATTTTCTACCACAGTATAATAAAAATAAGCTGCAAAGAGTACAGAATGCATGCATACGTTTTGTTTGTTGCATTCCATATATGGCTCATGTGACTCCCTACATCAGAGAATTAAATGAATTAAATGTTGAAAAGCGTATGCAATATCTAATCACGATATTTTTGTATAAATTAATTAAGAATAAAACACCCCAGTATCTATTTAATTTGATTCAAAGAAGATCGAATACACATGATGTAAATATAAGAATAGATACATTTACAATTTCCAACATCATACAAACAAATTTGAAGGATGTTTTTCTTATATAGCACCAATGTACTTAAATAAAATTATACCCAACTTAGATTTGCTGAGGTACAGTTCAAAAGTAAATTAAAGATAATGTTAAATAATTAGGACACCCTCTGGGAACTGTTAATTGTAGACTAATTTGTAGCTAGCATATAGCCGTTTGTTTATATTTATATGTATTTTATATATTAATATTTTAATGTGTATATTTATATTAATTCATTTACATTATAAGGTTTTAAAATTTGATTTTTATACTTATAATTTATAATTTAATATTAGAATATTTAGTTTTTAAATCTTTTAGGAGAGGTGGAAGAAAGCTTTGCTAACCTCATCCTTTTGTGTAAAGTATGCATTTCCTTTTGCACAATAAACAGTATTATTATTATTATTATTATTATTATTATTATTATTAAATAAAATAAGTTCAACACAGAAAAAGATACACATTGTTAAACTTACAAATTGATGAAAATGGTAATTTATTGAACTCTGTTTAATTGAAGAATTGCTGTATTAAAAAAAAAATAAAAAAATAAAAAAAAATTTAATTAAAAATCTTAATTTTAAATAGTAGGTTATTTTAACATTTCCATTAATTTGTAACTTTAACAATGTGTATCTTTTTCTGTGTTGGACTTTTATTAAATTTTTTTTTAAGAAGTCGACTTCTTATTTAAAAGTGCATGTATGGTTAAAATTTTTCGGGTAAGTTGCGTTACACCCTGTATACTAATTAATGAACTGCTTCTGAACAATTAATAGTATCCATAAACAAATAGCGTGAGTTATAATGAGTGAGTTATTATAATTAATTAAACTCTATCCTACTAAGAAAAACAGTGATGTATTTCAGGCTATTATTCAATTAGATAGAAAATCTTATGATAATGTCATCAAATCAGGTAACTTATTTGTAGGTTATGACAGTTGCAGTGTGTTTGACGCTATTCATGTCTATCGTTGCTTTAATTGTAATGAGTTTCACCACAGCTCCAATAAATGCAATAAGCCAATCTCATGTCCCAAGTGCAGCTTGAATCATGACGTGAAAAATTGCCAATCTCAGTCTTTGTGTTGTTCTAACTACCTATTATTAAAAAACAAACATAATATTGAAATTTCCACTGATCATGCTGTGTGGGATTTAAACAAGTGTACGGCGTATATGAGAGCGCGTGACAAACTTCGCAATGATATATTAGTCGGTCAATAGCAATCAATCGCGAGACTTTCCCCACCTGCTGTAGTTTGCCCTACCCACTCTGTCACCACTGAGATGCCTACTGAGCAATTCAATAAAGATTTTACCATTTATTATCAAAACACTCGTGGATTACGAACGAAAACCTCTGATATCTATAACTACTCTGCTCATACTGACTACTCAATAATTGCCTTTACAGAGACTAACTTAAACAATTCTTTTTCTGACAGGGAATTATTTCCTAATTGTTACACAGTATACCGTTCAGACAGAGATTACACTGCGTTAAACTGCACTAGAGGTGGTGGAGTTTTGCTGGCTGTAAATAATATGCTTAAAGCCACACAAATTAATTTTGACTCTGCCAATTTCCGTCAGACATTACCTTTTATTGATATTGTCGGGTTAAAAGTTACTTCGCACAGCTGTTCCTTGCATATCATAGTAATTTATATACCGCCTAACACATCGGCGGTGTTATATGAAAATCTATTTGATTTGCTTCTTTCTTTAATTATTATGTTTAATATTAGTATAAATAGCGGCGCCCTAATATTAGGTGACTTTAATATCACGGATTATGCTTATTTCCTGCAAACTGGTTTAGCCAACAATAAAGTTCTGGCTCTAAATAATTTTATGGGCATCTTAAATCTGTCGGAGCATAACCGCATTTTTAATACTTACAACAGAATTCTAGATTTAGTGGTTCATAGCGATATGTGCTTAGTAGAAAGGTCTGTGGATCCGTGGGTACCTGAGGATGAGCACCATCCAGCTTTGAACATTATGATTAAGATGAATCTAAGCACCAATCTTAAAAATAAATTTCCGTCTGACTTTCACAACTGTTTTAATTTTCGTAAAGCAAATTTTCCGCTACTGTACGATATGCTTCTGATTGTCGATTGGTCTGTTCTTAAGAATGGAAATAATGTTGAAGACACTTGCGAAAGTTTTTATGAAATATTGTATAAAATTTTTGAAGCTTGTGTACCGAAATTCAGACATAATAAGGCCAACAAATATCCTCCATGGTTTACTTTCGCTATTATTAAAGACATTAAATTAAAAGCTAGGAAACTGAAAGAGTATAAAAATAACGGCGATGTCGCTTGCTATAATGAGTTTAAATACCTTAGAAGAAAAATTAAAAACAACATTGACGTTTCGTATAGAAACTATGTTGCAGCGGCTGAAAATAATATAAAGAATAATCCTACTAAATTCTGGACGTTTTTAAATGCGAAAAAGGGTTCAACAAACATATCAAATGTTATGAAATATAATGGCAATGAAGTTCATGAACCTATAGATATATTAAACGCATTTGCCGATTTTTTCAGTAACACTTTTGCTCCTAGTAGTCATCTCCCTGATAACTTAGTTGCACACAATATTCCCAACAATAATGCGACAATACATATCTCGGAATTTAAGGAGGAAGATGTACTAAAAGCTCTACAAAAGATAAAAAATAAAATGACAACCGGTCCAGACGGCGTACCCGCGTTTTTACTAAAAGATTGTGCCCATATTTTTGCTTCTCCTCTGACAATTATTTTTAATTTGATTTTAAAATATAGTAGCTGTCCAGATGTATGGAAGCGATCTAAGGTGTGTCCTATTTTTAAGAAAGGTGATAAATCTGACATTTCCAACTTTCGGGCTATATCTATAATATGCAACTTTGCCAAGGTCCTTGAGATTCTGTTACATGAAGTTATACACTCGCAAGTACATAACCAAATTTCAATTCACCAGCATGGTTTTATGCGGGGGCGTTCTACGACAACAAATTTGCTTTGTGTGACTCAATATGTATCAGAAGCTATAGATAACCAATCTCAAGTGGACGTTATTTATACGGATTTTTCCAAGGCATTCGACAGGCTTGACCATTCAATGCTGCTTATGAAACTTGATGAAATCGGGCTATCCCATAATTTATTATCACTAATATATTCCTATTTGTCAAACAGGACTCAATACGTGGCATTTAATGGTCTCAAGTCTGCCGAATACATGGCCACTTCTGGAGTACCACAGGGGTCTGTTCTTGGACCTCTCTTTTTCATTATATTCATTAATGATATTGTAGATGGTTTAGATAATGTTAACTACTTAATGTATGCTGATGATTTGAAACTCTTTTCTGAAATCAGCTCCCTGGATGACTGCATTCGATTGCAAAAAAACTTAGACAAAGTCAGTGACTGGTGTATTAAATATAAACTCCCGTTAAATTCACAAAAATGCAATGTTATGTCCTATACACGCAAATTGAACACAATATCCTATGACTATACCATAAATGGTACCATACTTCACAGACCTGAAACTCTGCGAGATTTGGGGGTCATATTTGATAAAACTCTATCATTTAATGTACATATAAATACCATTGTCACTGAGTCTAATAAAATGTATGGACTTATAGTTAGATATTCCCGTGATTTTTCGAACTTAGATACACTTAAGTTGCTCTATTATTGTTTTGTTAGATCAAAACTCGAATATGCCTCACTTGTTTGGACCCCACACTACAATGTGCATGTTAATAGTTTAGAATCAGTACAACGTAAGTTTTTGAAGTTATTGCATTTTAAATCTGAAGGTTTTTATCCAGCGATAGGTTTTCCACAAGAGGACTTGCTGCGTTTGTACTCAGTTGTTAGCCTGAGCCGTAGACGAGAATGTTCTTCACAAATATTTCTTCACAAAATAATTAACAACAATATCGATGCGCCACAACTGCTTTCAAAAATTGGTTTTAATATTCCCCGAACTTCTCGTTACGGCAATGTTTTTTACTTGCCTACACCACGTACGAACATCTTAAAATTCTCGCCAATTTATGTAGTTTGCGACAACCACAACGCAATCTGTACTGATATTGACATTTTCAACTGTAGCCTCACTGCTCTAAAAACTTATTTTTATCGTAGAGTTTGATTTATCTGTATTTTCTTTTTTGCGTCTTGTTAACTGTGTTTAATTGTTTTTTTGTGTTTTTTTTTTTCTGTTGTACTATTTGTGCTTACGTAATTTACGTTAACTTACTTTGTATTTTCTTTTAATCTCTCCTTAAATTTCGATGTATATTTTTTATATATTTTGTATATTTTTGTATATTTGTATATTTTTTTTTCTTAGGACTTTCAATATGCAAACTGTATTTATCTAATGTTATAATACTTTGCTATACCTCCTGTCCTGTAGTTGGGTAGTAACCTGTAGGACAGTGTAAATAAATACAAATACAATACAATAAATACATAAATCACTAGGAACAGAGCCAATCACCTATATCTTCATGCCTAGCATGTTCAATTGACATAAGGCGCGACAGGAAGGTGGCTCTGTCCGAGAGAAATTCTTTTCCGATACGGTGAAATAGAACGGTTCATTATCATTGAGGGGAGGAAGGTGATTTATCATGTTTGAATAGTTTCGACGTTTTCAAATCAAGTTAAGTAATAATTGTGCCAAAAATGATGAATTCGGTTAGTGAAGATGAACTAATATGTACACCGCTAGAATGAAGACAAGTAGCTAATGATACAATACATAATTTATTATCCGAAAAATCGCAGAACAAATAATATAAAAGTGTGTATAAAAATTAAATTTTACCGTTAATTTTATTAATAAACAAACTGAGTAATTTAAACAAAATTTTCTCAATTTAATATTTATTGTTAATAAAGTATAGTATTCAACTTGCGGTAATAGTAATAACTCACTTGATGAATTACTTCAGTGAGTTATTATCAGAGCCCGTATTTTGGATGACATTGACGTAAAATGTAGAGTCGGCATGGGAGGATAGTACAAAGTAATAATAATTCTTATCTCTTTTTGTAGTTAACTGCTCATCCAATTGGAAACAATAAATCAAACTGTTACATTGCAGATTAATACCACGTAATTAACAATAGATAATTAAATATGAGTCTAAATATTCGGCACGAAAAGAACGCCGCGCGCTGTTTCTCTAAGAATATAACTTGTAAATCCCTATTTTCCTGTTGATGGGAGGGGACATGCCATGTAATTAAAAACTTGCACGATCATAACGGGGTAATATTGCACCTTTGATAGGTACTTGAGCTTTGCATCATTTAATGTTAACCCGGCGTCTTCACAAATCCACGATTGTACCGTTTGTATTACGGTAATGGACGCGCCATTATTATACTAAACTGCCGAAATAGTCATTGGAAAGTTTCCCTTACCCATGTCTGGAAATAGTATATCAGCGGGTATTCGACGCATAGTGAAGCACTGAATTTAATTATTATTGTTTCATGTTAAATTAATAAAGAAATACCAGCATATAAACACGCCAAACACAGCGTATGCAATGACAATATTAGAGATGCGGGTAAACGAAAATATACAGTTCGAGAAGAAAATATAAAAGCTCTGAACATATTATGATTTAAAAAATAGCTAGCTAAAAGTTAGTACATAAAGTGGATGACTCGAGATTTCTGCAAAAATATTCAACTCTGGCAGCCCTTCATTTTTAAACTCGGTGTGCGTTAATCGAAAATATACACACGGAGAAGAAAATCAAAAAGATTTGGATATATTATGATTAAAATAACAATTAAAAAGTGTATACATAAAGCTGATGACTCAAGATACCCACAATAATATTCAACTTCAATAATATATTCAACTACATTAGCGGTTGCGTCGCGATTTCATTACCTACTAGTGCTGTTTTCTCAATAACAGTTTAACAGCAGTTAGCAAAAACATTTTTACTACGTCGTGTTTCTTATCTGTTGTTTTCTCACCTGTTATTTTCGAACAGAAATAACAGTCTGTTAATGCTATTTACAAATAACAGTTATAAAATAACAGGTTGTTAAATAGCAACTCATCTCTAGTTTGGCTTTGGCAGTGTGCGTTGGGTTTCAGCCCCAATACTTCTTTATATAATAATAATAAAATCCAATTTATATCTTTAAAATCTAGATATTGTCTAAGGCGACAAAAGAATAATATTTAGAACTTGCAATATTTAAGAATAACTACTTTACTGTGTAATGACACCATATAATACGACTAATAATTTTTTACCTGTCTGGAGGGTCAGGGACTCTTTTTATCTGTAGAGAAATATAAACATCTCAATAAGCGTTCGCCTGGACTTTCACTAAGGTTTATAAAATAAAAATTTTTTGGTTCGTGTGGCAATAATACTTATTGTTAACGACCGATGTTTCTGATTGTAACTTTACAAAAGTATTAGATAGTATCGTGTAATTCAGAGTCCGTCTCTGGAATGTGATCCGAAATACGGGCTATGGTTATTATCTTTATTACCGCTCATTGAATAATATACTAATTTCATAGGTTATCTTGGTAAAGTTTCACTATCTTTTTGTTGAAATTACACAAATTACAGGCATGTTGAATAGTACGTGCGAATGTGGCAATCAACTATTCACAATTGTACGCTAACAGAACACTGTGTTTCTTAGGGTGTATCAGGTGAAAATGGGCAACAATATGGTTGGAATTTCCGGTACGTAATGAACTGAATATTTGTAACCACAGAAATATTACTTTGAATCTCCGATTAAAGAACTTATATCTAGATACATAATGGCATGAATTTTATGATCCCGAAAGACTCCCATTCTAAGGCACTTCTTCCCATAAGTTACTGATTGGCCCATCGGCGTATTCGCGGCCACTCGTACACGATCGGCTTCAGTTCGATTATCATAATATCAGTTTGACAGTTCGGCCATTAATGTCAATAAATGTTTTTCGTGTTCTCCGACCAAAAAGTGGTGAAAAAGTAATTTTATTTTAAGTTGTGATTTGCTTAATACCTAAATAATATTCTCTATTCATATTTACACAGTTTAGTGACAATATATTTTGTGCAAATAAATAGTGAAGTGCTGTGCTGTTTGCAGAAAGCAGTTTAGAAAAGAAGAAAATCGATCGTTCCATAGTCGTAACATGATGAAGTTCAGTTTACAGTTATAAAGTAAATAGCAATTAAATTTTAATATCCTTTCAATAGATATTTATCTTACTGTTTTATCTTACTGTAATATCGTATGCCTACATCACGTTATATAAAGAGCCGGTAATGCAGGAATTGCAATAATTCATTTTAATGAAAATATTTACCATTCTACACATTTTCTACACACACAACGCCACTGTTGCCTATGGGATGTGATGTTCATCTATCCATTTTAATGGACATATAATGTGACTATGTTAGGAGCAAACAAGGTATATAGTGAAAAGATAGCCTGTTATGTATCTAGATATAAATTCTTTAATCGGAGCTTTGAATACAATTAAACCTCTTTCAAATTTTGGATCTTTGACCAGGTTTTTCGATTTTGTGGCTCATTGTGCAGGGTTGATAAAAATCATGATTTAAAAAAAAATACACAAAACAGTTATTTATTAAAAAAAAAAAACAAAATTATTTTAACAAAAGGGTTTATTTCAATTCTTGACTTTCCGTATTGTATTTTCTTCTAAATCGATTTGGAATATCTAGAAGGCAGGATTTTTTTTTAGTACATGATACTGATTGTTGGTTTATTTTCAATTTAGATGCTTATGTGAGCTCTTTCATGTGCCAACATGATACGAACAAATGTAAACAAGGGCCATTATAACAGAGGAGCCCAATAGGGGATTTTGAGATTTACTCAAGCGCGGCAGATTAACATATGGAGGATACCTTGCACCGTGTTGAGTACCTCCACCATATCTAAGCCCTTTATATAGGGCCGCGCGTGTAGGGCAGCCGATCAGAATAGTAAAAAAAAATCGATAGTTGGAAATACTCGAGCGCGTCAGAGTAAGGTAAGGGTTAATTACATGCTGAAAAGTGTGCATTTCAATAATCTGACGACTTGAGCGTGACGTAAGGGACTGGGAGGGTCACAAACTTGCAAAAAAACAAACGTCACCTCGACATTCTCGAGCGCGGTCGATTTTTTTTTAATTTTGAAGGAAATAACTCAAGGATAACGGGAAAAATATAATCTGCCGATTTCCACAAGCCGAAGTAACAAAAATCGTGAATAAAGTTTAGCGCGTGCAGCTGCAGTGAAGCATGTATTCCCCACTCCGCGCCTCTCTCTCCCTTTCACTCTTTCTCTATCTCTCACTCTCTCGCACCGTCCCCAGAAGCCAGCCATCACACCATCATAGCTGATCACAGCACTAGTGGTATTATATGTACAACACTCTGGCTTGTTTGTGATTTAAGTTCTGTGAATAAAATTTTGTGAATTTAATATCTGCTACGACGATGAGTGACAATATTATGAAGTGTGTGTTTTGTAGACAAAATACATCTCAAAAGATTGTTAAATTTATGTCAGAAACAATAAAAAAATGCAGGAAATCACAGATATGCAAGCTGTGGATGAAATTGATGACTAAATCGAACCAGACTTGCTGTATGATGATCACAGCACTAGTGGTATTATATGTACAAGGCTCTGGCTTGTTTGTGTTTTAAGTTCTGTGAATAAAATTTTGTGAATTTAATATCTGCTACGACGATGAGTGACAATATTATGAAGTGTGTGTTTTGTGGACAAAATACATCTCAAAAGATTGTTAAATTTATGTCAGAAACAATAAAAAAATGCAGGAAATCACAGATATGCAAGCTGTGGATGAAATTGATGACCAAATCGAACCAGACTTGCTGTATGATGATAATTCCACGGATGAAGATGAAGATTAAAAAAAAATTATTTTTAACATTTTTATTTTATTTTACTAATTTTTTGTGAATTCTGTAAAGTTATTACCCATCAATAAAACTATCAAAAAGTTAAAAAATATCGTTTTTTATTAACCTCGGCCAGCAGGAATCGTGGTAAGTGTTTTGACTGGACACGGCTCTTTCAAAGAACACCTGCATAGGGGTGGTTGATAACCCCGACTGCAGGTTCTACGGGGACGAGGAGGAGACGTCCATCCACGTCCTTACTTCCTGCCCTACTCTTATGAACTTGAGGCAAACACTTCGGCATTGGTTTTCCGGTGCTGGAGGAAATAAGGAATGCCCCTATAGAAGGATTCGGGCCTTTGGGTTAGAATCCGGCCTGAATGGGGAATTCAATAAATTCGTAGCGGTAGCACAATGGGCCACAAGGCCTGAGTGCGGCGACCCTTCGTCGCCCCGCTAAAAGAAGAAGAAGAAGAACCTCGGCCATAATTTTTTTTTTTTACCTCTTATTTAACTATTTATCATTTGTAATTTTATCCGAAAAAGAGATTACCGAAAGTATATATTTATATAATATATGTGTTTATATGTATTATAATTAAAAGAAATAGATTTACGTGTGCAGAAAATAAAATAACAAAAAATTTCAACAAAAATTGTTATTTTTTTTTTAATTTGCATGCTATTTTCCGTGCATTTTATTTGATTAAAAAAAAAATCATGAAAAAAAATTTTTTTTTAAACCGTCAGATTAAGAAAATCCCTCCAAATAATCGTCATATTATTGATCAGCACGACCAGGACATCAAGCTAAACCGTCGGTATGAAAATCTGACGCGCTCGAGTATTTCAAAATGGCGATTTCTTTTTGCATTTTCAAAAAGCCGCCACGAGCTTGCGTCACATCCGAATCGTCAGTCTTTTGAATGGTAGCTTCGTTCGAGTTCACTTAACATCCCCTCTGAATATCTGACGTGCTCGAGTAAATTTTTTTTTTCACCATTTTTTAACCCTTCCGTACGGCCGCCCCCACCATGCAAACCGGCGGATTAACATACCTCCATCATCGGAGACACGTGGGGCATATACACTATCAATATCTGACGTGCTCAAGTATTTCCATGTGACTGTTTTTTTACATTTTTGAAAGCCTATAGCCCCCACCGGTGAAAGGGTATACATCATATAACCTTTTTTTTCTTTTTACGATCTAATCTTCAAAATCCACGACGCTCAAGTAAATCCCCATTTAGCATCGTTACGAGTATTCATTACTTACTATGATATTTATTCGTAAGGGGACAACGAGACTATGCATACTGGAATGAGCAGGAATAAAGAGCAGCTATTGCTGCCTTTCAAAAAATATAGACAGTGATTAAGTTAGGGTGGTCCTTAGCTATAATTTTTTCGGCCTAAAGTGGTTCCAATTATTTAAAAAATGAAGTATACAAAATTTTAACTCGATCGGATAATGCTAACCCATGCAAGGCAATTAAAATTCACCATCAGACACAATTTTCATCTATTTTCAATAGTATCTCGTAAACTGTTGATTACCTACATCAAAATGTTATACATACATAATTATTGGAAGAAAATTTATTTTTATAAAATGTCATTTCTTTGTATATTTCCCATACATTTAATAGTTGAATGGGAATAATTGAAGTTTTGGTTGGCATAAACAGTTACCAGAACATTCATGTTCTCGTTGAAATGCCAGGAGTCATGTTTTGAGTCCCATGAGTTATTCGAATTAACTTCCCTTTATTGTAGGGGATGTCTTATAGCAACACGGTATCTGTCATGGTTGCCTTCTAGGCGTACAACCTCAACAAACTCTTTTTCATTGATCGTTTTTTAACAGCAAAGATTCCCTGTGATATTTTCATCTGCTGTAGCTGCTCGAACTCAGTAGAGATAACAGCGACCAACCACGTTGTTCCATCTGATTTTCCATGAACCATTAACCGTTTTATGTTTTCCATTTCGGATGATGTGGCCAAAAATCTCATAGGATGGAAAGTTCTCGTCAATAGGGAGATATAGTGGACCTCCGATCACCTTCAATTGTTCACGATTAGGTCACATATTACTGAATTCACCGGCCACAAGTCTTCACGACGCTGCTAAAATCTCTCTATTTAGAGATTTTACTAAATCAAATTATTGGCAGTAAAATAAACAGACAAGTTTTAAGTGAGTTTATTTCAAATTATCAGACAAATTAAAATGGCAATTTGTAAAAGCATTTTGCATATTATTTGCGAAATATTAATATTTTGGCAAAAAGTCTGAATATTGACATGTAATAAACAACATTGTCCAGAGATAGAACCTTATATTTGAGATAGAGATTGTCTATAAAAAACATTTGAAGATGAGGTTGAAAGTACAGCTAAAAAAGAAGAGAAATTTTGAGGAAAATTAGATAAACTCTCATTTTTTGGTCACATCATCCACCAAAGCGTGGACAATATAAAACAGTTGATATTTCAGGAAAACTAGATAGCAAAAAGAGAAGAGGCCGATCTGCTGATATTGTTGTAAAACCTTCCAGAATCGACCTAAATCGAAGCCAGAATAAAAGTTCGACTTAGGCAAAAATTTCATTTAAGGACATTTTCAAGAGTCTGAGGGACTTCAGAGCCACAGACTAGTCCAAAAGGACCGTTATGAGTTCGATAAGACATTAGGCACAACTGGGTAAAAATTTGAAGAAACACCGAATTTTTACTGAGGAAAATATATTTTGGTTCAGGATATAAGAGTGAAAGTATATGGTGGTCATGGAAAAATGAACCACATACTTTTTTAAAAGTACGCCAAAAAAGTACAATTTTAATTTTTTAATTTAATGTTATCAAACTTATGTAGTCCTCTTGAATGTCGTTTTAGTACGTGAAATCTCACGTTATGAGAACTTTAAAGCTAGGTAGTCTCTAGTGAAACTAAATTTTTTTAGTAAAACATTTTTATGTTATTTTCAGTCAGACGTAATTACCATAATTACAAAAGTCATATAAATCTTTAAAAAGGCTTATATTTAATTCTGGGAAGGTTGCGTAACTCTTTTCTACCAAATCGATTCTTAGCGTACGCTCTCACTTGTATGGTTAAAAAGTCATTTGCCTTAGTTGGGGAGGCGTGATTCTTTCACAAAATACTGTATTATTTCATACTTATTAAATAAATGGTATTCTTTGAATCAATTGTATTTTATTGATGTAAGGATTTGTTGCTAGTCTTAATCCCTGGAGTTTTTGTTTAGAGGACCTAAACAACTGAGTTAATCGGAATCTCATGATTCCTTAAGTCTGATACTCAGTGTTCTGTTCGCCTTGCGGGAGCTTGATAGGGATTCTTTTATGCGATTTCTCCAGAAATCTTTAAGTGCCATTATTAGTAGGTAAATCTATACAAATCACGTCAAATTCCAATCCTGCCGCGTGCCGGAGAGAAATCTTCGACAGGGATTTTTTTTATGCAAAAATAGCAGAAACCAAAAGATGTCAGACCACTTATTACAGTATAAACAGATCCAAATCATGTCAAATTCCAATCAAATCAAATCAAATCATTTATTATTTAGTTCATCACAAAGCTAAGACTTCTGAACACGTCAAGTTACACAATACATTACAATACAGAAGATAATAAAAGTATTAAGCATTCAAAAATACAGATTAAAATATCAAAAGAATAAAGCACAATCCCATCAGAGAGAAATCTTCGATAGGGATTTATGCAAAAATTGCAATAATCCAAAGACGTAAAAGCCCTTATTGTAAGTGAATAATTGAAATCACGTCTTGAGAGAACGTCGTTGATGATCTGAGGTAGTGCAGCCTTGACCCATTACTCGTCTATCGAAGCATATCTTATCTCGAACCCGCCTGGGAGTGGAAGAACGGGGCAGAACGCGACTGACGCCCTTCTAAAAATAAATTGGTGTCGCTTCACCTAGACGCAAGGTAGTGTGTTCTTCCACAATATCAGCAAGGAGCTCATGAGAAAAGTTTTGGTAAGCTTGTGTGGCACTGACAATGCTGGTGGGTTTGGATGTATGTCTGCGGACAGCTTTGGTTTTGGATTTGTCTAGTTATATGTGGTGTGCGTGTTTGTGCATGTTACTTCAGAGTTAGATTTGATGTAGATAACTGAAAACAGATTTTTTTAATTTCAAGCAATACCATACAGCCTTGCTAATCCGGACACTCCAGTAATTCGGATCCTTCTATTTACCGGACACTTTAAAAATTTTACCTCTATACTCCGGACAAAAATAAGTTTTTTATGTTAGAATCATAACCCATTTCCTGATAAAGTGAATTATATACCAATGTAAACAGTGCCTCAGTCTACAGTTAAAGGAAAGAAAGAAGTTGTAGTGGACTTAACGGAAGAAGAACTGATTAATGAAGCTGTAGGAAATGCAAACGAAGAGAACAAGGAATTTAGTTATATGGATGATGAAATTATTATGTCTAAAGTAAAACATTCCGATGCCGTAAAGTCGTTTTCTTTATGTATTCATTGGGCTGAAGAAAATGATTTTTCAACGCAAGATGTACTGTTCTCAAAAAAACTAAAAGAAATTGCTTCTGATATGCTTAAAAGCAAAGTGATGCAAATAAAATTTGATGCCTTTTTTAATTAAGAAAGCATGAAATTAGATGTACATACGTACATATGTAAATGTACGTAACTACCATCTATTAAGTTTTTATTAAATGTACTTATGTACGAGCAATTCACAAATTTGAAATTCCCTGACTTTTCCAGATTTTTCAAGACTTTTCAATTAAAATCCAAGTTAATTTTTCTGCTCGAAAATGAAAATTGATAAGCGGGAGAGGGGAATTGGAAAACGAAAAAGATAGAACAACCCATGATATGTGGTTTTAATAAATTTTTCCTGACTTTTCCCTGATTTCTCTGAACAAAATCAAATTCACTGACTTTTCCAGGTTTTCCCTGCTTTCCAGAAACAACAGGGGGTGAAAATGGAGGGTGGGGGAAAGTTTCGTTTGGGGTGGAATCGATTAAATATTGTTAGTAGATATTAAAAAAATGTTTTCCGAATTTTTTCCTCAAGAAATAAATTAGGCCGAAAACCGGCCTTAGAGACCCTCCTCCTTTGAGAGGCACATTTTATATGGCCAGTAGTGTACAAAATTTTGATTGTAAGGGTATTATTGAGAAGCCAATTCGAATAATTCAAGAGATTTAAAACATCTGCTAAGACGCCAATACTGCCCTGCTAAGCAAGAAGGTCGTAACTGACATTTTGTTGCCTTTGAGATAAACGCATTTTTCGATTATTTACAATGCCATCCACATTTTCAATGGGAAATTCTTAATTTTTTGAGTGAGAGCTTTTTTTATTAGAACAATTTTTATTGTTTAAGTTTCTATATGAAATATTAAACGTTTTTCAAAAAAATGCAGATACATTTTTTAAGAAAAAAAATTGAGAAAATACAATAAATAAAAGTCGTAAGTGAATAAAAAAGTAGATTTCTGAAAAATATTACAACAAAAATTGCTCTGATTAAGTTAAAAGAATGTTATTTATTAAAGAGTCAGTCGTTAAGGAGTTCATTAATTAAGATAAAATATACTTTTTTCAGGACCACACTGAATCGTCAGATGTAAACAATCCCACATAACTGTACATTTTTATTTTGTATTGCCAAGCTAATTTGTCGTATCTACGATATAGATATGACATTTATGCTTGGTAATATCAGATCGGACAATTTCGCTTAGTAAAATCAGTATACTTTGCAGATATGACAAATTTTAAATTGAATTTGTATCGTTTATTATGAAGATATGACCTTGAAAATATACCAGAAGTTGCTTGGGTGGCTGTAGATGCGATAAATGTCAATAACTCAATTTTCATGAAAATGTCAGTTACGACCTTCTTGCTTAGCACGGCAGAATAGTGAGAATATGAATGTTCTAGTACCTATTTACGCCAATCAAAACTCCATTATTTTGAAAAGTATTAATTGTACGAGAAAAATACAAATAAGCGAGGTTTTAGAAAATGAAATTTTCATTCGATTAAAAATGTAGATAATTTCGATATGATCAACCGGTAACGAGATAATTTTGAAAATAGGTGAAAATTGCATATTTTAGTGTCATTTAGTGGCCTTGGGGCACAGGTTAGCATTATCCCATCGAGTTGAAATTTTATATAGTTCATTTTAAATAATCGGAACCACTTTCGGGGGTGAGACCGAAAATAATCCAATGTCGCAAAATAAGAACCACCCTAATGCCCATCTCATACAACATGTAGATTTTAGATCTCAATATCAGTTACAATTTTGAACAACGTTCACAATAATCCTCATCAGCAATCAATTGTAGTTGAAAAAGCATAAGTTATATTATAAATACCTGTAAATTTCTGTCCACCATCCAGTTAACCTCAAAATCATCGTCATCATCTCCAAACGGGTTTATTAATGATTCTGCCACCTTCAACCAACCAACGTAGAAAAAAAATTGTAAAGTTGTAAAGACGGGGAAGTAAAGGTCAAATTTATATTTGCCACCTTCCACCCATTGATGACCCATTATGTTAGTAAGAAAATAACTATAAACAGCTAACGTTACCACCTAAAAATAAGTAATTCTGTGTTTCCTCCAAGTCACCATTATAAGCATGAAAATTAATTGTAATATTCGCACCTGCGTATATACTAATGGAACGCTTATATGATCATATCCTAACAGTAAACCACATTGGCCTCTAATTTTATTTAATTCATCTATAATGGTTTTGACGGCAAAATCATCTCTTATTCTACCCTCTCTCCGAGCTCTTGTCACTATACTGGATCCCCAAACTAGTGGTATCCTAAAAATATGTCTTCAAATAATAATTTCAGGAAGGTGGTTAAAAGTCTGCTTATTACTTAAACCTCCTTATAATTTGGTAGAATATTATGACGATACATTTTAATGTAATGTAATATTTTATTTTTGTTTTATATATAGATTCGGTTTGTTGTGTGAACATATACATTTTCTAACTACGGTCAACTTTAGGAACCAGATGGTGAAATTTACTTTATGGTAAAAGTAGAAGGTGACACTACCTTTTTAGTAGCTGAGCACAGTGAAGTTCAGATCTTCAGGTGGCAGTAACATCATAAACATTAATAAATATTACTTATAAGTTCCACGACTTTAAAGGAAAGTTATATAGAAGTCATAAAACTATAAAGTAATCATTAGTGGTAGAAACTATGAGACAGTGGCTGCAGATTTCTCAAATAAAATTATTTATACATCAAAGTCGTAAATTTAGTGAGGGTTATATAATGGTTACTCATTCGAGATTCCCATCTCAGTTACTGTTACTTTGGTGCTAGTTGGGTTGATTTGAAGTAATATGTTGCAGTAATATAACTATGTTTTACCAGCTTACATATTTGATATAAATTCAAAACTTGGCAGTAAACTGTATTTCAGCTAAGTTGCCCCTTCTTTCAAACTAATTAGTATAATCAATAGGTATTTTTTTTTTTGCAGAAATAGCAGAACTCAATTTTGAGAGAAGTAAAAAAATTGTTGAGGGCTTGGGTTCTTGTACACACACTAAATCACAATTTTATTTTTTTCACCCTCTTTAACAATCGGGGGTGTCCAATACAATTTTTGGAGACGTTAGCTTCTCTTATTTCTACTCAATATCTTAAACGGTTCCAGAGTTATCGTGTGCACAAAAAAAACGGAGGTAGTGGGTGAAGGATATGTCGAGAAATATTGTCACCATCGTGTTCTTCGCCCTCGAAAACGGGAGCATACCGCTTTCAAGCCGATTTTTGTTGTTTTCGTGGCATTTAGTTACTGGGAGGTGGGGCTAGTTAGGCACCTATGGTCAAAATTTACCTATTTTATTCAAATTGACAAAAAAATCCGATTCGACAAGCTCTCGCAAGCCTAGCACCGGAAAATCAAAAAAGAGGGTAGTTTTCAGGTTTAGGGGTAGTGGGTGAAGAGTAGGTTGGGAAATATTATCACCATCGTATTTCTTGCCCTCGAAAACGGGGGAATACCGCTTTTCAGCTGATTTTCGTTGTTTCCGTGGCACTTCGTTACTGGGGGTGAGGGTACTTCAACCCCTGGGTGTGGGTTAGGTCACCTGTGGTCAATATTGACCTATTTTATTCGAATTTACCAAAAAAAACCTTGCAAGCCTAGCACCGGAAAATCGAAAAGGGGGTAGTTTGTAGGTTGGTAGTGGGTGAAGAATAGGTCGGGCAATATTATCACCATCGTATTCTTCGCCTTCGAAAATGGGGGTATACTGGTTTTCAGCTGATTTTCGTTATTTTCAGGGCATTTTGGTATTGGGGGCGGGGGTAGTTTCAACACCTGGGGGTGAGTTAGGTCACCTGTGGTCAATATTTACTTATTTTATTCAAATTGACTAAGAAAAACCCGATCTGATAAGCCCTTGCAAGCCTAGCGCCGAAAAATCGGAAAAAGGTTTTTTCGATTGATAGTGGTTGGTAGTGGTTGGACGATAAGTCGGAAAATATTGTCACCATCGTGTTCCCCGCCCTCAAAAATGGGGAGGTTAATGTCTTGCGGCCCGGTCGCAGAACTTTTGGGTTTTTTGCCTTTTTTTGGTTAATCTCAAGGGACTATATAAATGCCAGTGGAGAAACTATAACAAATGTCACTTGTTAATTTTGACATATCCATATGTGAGATACATGTATATGATTTAGAGACTATATTTTTGTAAATGTTGCATCCGATTTCTCAAGGACACAATGTCATTTGTCGAAATCGTACATCTAAGCTGAAATATAATATACAAACTATTCTAATTTAAACTAATTCTAAATGAGGTTTTCCTCAGTAGCCTGTCTCCAGAAATAGTGTATATCAAACAGTATGTATTCAAAGTTTAATTAAACAGGCACATAAAGTCATTAATTAAGTGCAACCCATAATTATAAATAATGAAATTAATGATACTTAACAATAAACTGTTTTCCAGGAATGCAATTATTCCATAACAATTTGGTACTGTGTCGTGCAAGGCCTTTTTCATTAATTAAAAACCCACGCAGATTAATATTGAAATCTACTATAGAATGTAATTATGGTGAATAGTGTTTTCAGTACAGATTAGTGCTACCAATAATCATTACATTTGGGTGCAGGTATCATTAATAACTTTTTTCTTCTTTTGAAGTGGATGTAAATTTGAAAGCTAAAATACTAATAGTACTATACAGGTGTCGGATATGCTGTATGCTTGTATTTTTATCTTGTTTTAACCGAATAATAATAAAATAATAATGTGAGATATTCAGGTGGGACTAGTTTTATTTAGAATGATATAATTATAACTATATCTATGATGGTGTATATGGACTAGTGATGCAACGATTACGATTAATCGCAATCGCCGATTATTGCAAACGATTATTTACGATTTGTGCTTTTTAATTTCTACGCTGTGACATTTAATATGGAATATCTATACTGGAAAGAAAAAATATAATCTTTCTAGCTTAAAGTGCATATCACATAAACATTGGAATCTTCTAGTGTTCCTTCAGAGAGGTTGTTTTCCACTGCTGGTCTCATACAAACAACTACGAACAAACCTATAATTATTATGTTTTTTAAATAAAAATTTGGCTAAGATAAATTTTGACTACTAGGCGGATTACTTTTTTTAATTTCAAGAACATTTATTTGTGTTTCATATGGTTACATGCTTGCGGTTATAACAATTTCCAATTCAGTTTTGGAAGCATTTAATAAAAAGTTTCTACTTTGACTTTCTTTTTTGTAATAATTTTATTTGATTATATTTTAGTTTATCCTCCATGATCTTTAAGAGGGGCATATTTATTTTAATTTGAAGATATTAACAGTAAACTGGCTTTATATAACAAGTGGTTGCTTTTAGTAATTAATAATAGAATAGTTTTAATAAAAACAATTGCTTTTTATTTTTATAGGTCGCGTGCGCGTGATGTCACAGGTCCCAGACCTTAGGAAAAACAAACCGCTGTCATTAGCTGTCAAATGGCGACCGACTGAACCTCAGAATAAAATTTTTCGTAATCCTAGAGTTTTTATCGATATTATGTTATACAAAATGGCTAGTTTTTATTGTATTATAAATTGTGGAAGTGTGGCAATCAGAGACAATATCAGTTTTTATATAATAAGGTCGATTTACAGCCAGAAGGAGAGGTTAGGTTAAACAATTCCAGGCAATTAAAAGAAATGCTTTAAGTTGTTGCATGTTAATGCAAGAATGATTGTGATAGTAATAACTGCTGCTCAAACAAGCAATAAACAATCCATGGTAAAGAAAATTAACATTTTATATTGGTTTGTCTCTATTTTTAATAACTATTTCTTATTTAAATTTTAGTTGAGCGAAGCATGAACTGCACGGAGGGAGAGTATATTTAAGAGAATACAAGTCATAATTAACAATTGACCTATAAAATGGTAAAATACATGTTAAACATTTTATATAATATAATATAATAAAAAATTTACAAAAATTACAACGGTTTGCGTAGTCCAATCTATAGGTATATAAGGTATAGACGAGAGGTTAACTGCTGGAAGAAATTGTGTACATCTTATTACATATTTCAAATAGTTTACAGTAGATACGTCAGTCTTTCATTGTTTATTTTATAAAGTGTCTTTTTCACAAAATTTACAGCGGTTAATCTCCAACCATAGCCATGTTCATTGCTAAAAAATTAAAAGGAAAGATTTCCTGTTAAGTGGTGAACATGTTTTGTCTAGACTGGCAACACAATCCCAGTGAGCATTAAGGAACCATCTGAATCTGCAATAGTCCAAGGAGTCAACGGTTTTTATTCATGATGCTTAAGAGTTCATATCCTGAAAAATTAATTTCTGCATTAGTAATTATTTATAAAACAACATTTAATTAGGCAAGCATATATGAAAAAAATGGTTGATAACTAATTCTTACCGTTGTAACAAGTTTTTATCCTGCAAATGTCTTGCAGAGTACTTCTTTCACCTTACCACAAACAGCTTCAAGACTTCTCAATGCCTTGAATTCGTCCATCGGTCTATGTAATTCTTTCAAAAATCAAGTAATTTGCAACATCCCTATGTGTAACATTTGGAAATACATCAATATTTGTACTAAAGTATTTTTTTCTCAAAATATAAGGATTTAATTCGATGGCAGCCGTATACCTTACCTCTACATCAGGAGACAATTCTGCAAAATACGAACTAACTAATCATTCTGACAAACAAAATTGTTTATATAACAGTATTAAGAATAGTTGTAGGTGTTAAATAATCCAACAACAAGTTCTTAAATGGCACAAACACTGCAAAATTCACTTTAAAGAAACACGTTTAATCGGCGGATTTCTCAATGAGCTGTTCGTTTTTCCTAAGGTCTCAAAATCTGTGACGTCGGCGCACGCGACCCATACTATAAAATTTAACGAAGTTTTCTAGATAATCGTAATCGTATTCGTAATCGGCGATTATCACTAATGATAATCGGAATCGGAATCGTAATCGTAAAAGTAAGAATCGTTGCATCACTAATATGGACTAGGGTATAAAAAAAATAAATCCTTTAATTGACCCATTAAATCTTGCCGATTAAATCTGAAAATTAAGGATTTTTTTTTTCAAAAATATTGTTAAATGTTACAAACAAAAGTTGTTCCGAATCATCCAAATAGCTTAAATCCAAAGTTTAGTTCTATTTTTAAAATGTTGACATTGTTATAAAAAAAAAATCCAAAATAACATTTAATGCATATTTTTTGTATCAAAAAAACCAGCTCTAATTCTTTTGATTCTACTAATACAATGTTAATGTAAGTATCAAAGTAAATATCTTCTTATTTTGTTTGCTTTTTGTGAATGTCACCAATATTTTAGACATTTTTATATTAAACTAAACTTTGAATTAAGCTATTTGGATTATTCCAAACATATTTGTTAATAAGATAAAAGATTTAAATAACCGATGTTCTAGAATTATCAACTAAAAAGTTTTCAAAATTTTAAAAAAATTAACAAAAAAATTAAGAAAAAAATCATGTAGCTTCAAAACGGCTGGTTTTTACAAAATTTTCTATATAAACAAAATTATTCATAATTTATTCCTTAATCATATGAATCATGTTCCAAGGTTGCAGCCATCGCAAAATAACTTAGCACCACAGCGCCATCTCTGTGCACAGTGAAGGAAGAATTCTACCTGCAATTCGGTGTTTCCACAAATTTTAAAATCTCATTGACTGTGACGGTATACTTAATTATAACTAAAAATATTTGAATTTCCACAATCAGTTGAGTAATATCCAAGAAAAAGTATTTTTAAATTTGAATTAAAATTTTACCACCCAAAACACTAAGCTATATTGTTGACGCCGTCGGTCATAAACACCTAACCTCAAAAATACATATCTTTAAAAAATTTATTATGAAAAACTAAAATCTTGTTCATTGTAATGTTCATAAAGTTTTAAATATCTTCTCCCAATAAAATAAGGCGATTTTTGTAGGTTTGAAATCCAACCTATAATTAGCAGCTCATTTTTAGTAATCAACAATATTGAGACATCATATGCGTCAATTTGTTAATGTTTGCTTGGAGCCATACTGGTTTCAAATGAGAAGTGCGGATATAATCATTAAAAATGGCAATAAACTTAAAAAACCTAAAAGTGAAGGTTATGTTAATGCAACCGATGACGTCACAGCCCGTTTTGTTTAATACCCGTTCAGTTATTCAATTTTGTTATTTACTTGTTGAAATTTTAAATTGATAGATGAAAGAATGGTGTTTAAATATTGGTAAGTGCTTTAATGTATGGAGTACTTCATTTTAATGATATCAAAAAAGCAAATTTGCATACAGTGAGAACACCTAATTATTTAAGGCCTTTTTTTATTATCAATCATTTGCCATTTACGAATTTCAAATATCTTCATTATTTCTCGAGATAATGGCCCGGGGACTCTTAGCTGAAATGCTCTGCATAGCCTTTTTAAACAATTTAATATAGCCGCAATAACAATGTAGGTATGTAGGTATTAGATAAAATTTTGGAAAAATATGTTCTTTATGGATGTTAATAAAAGAAAATTTTCAAGTAGTGAAAATATTATAACTTTTTTTGTTCCCTCACTTACTGAAGGGAACTATTGTAATTGTGAAAAATCCGAGATTTCTCCGGATTTTCGCGTTTTGGAGTACGTAGATTACGAAAATTAAAACCATTTAATTCTGTCCGTCTGTCTGTCAACGCTGTATCTATAGAACCTCTTGACGGAGAAGAATAATATTTGGTAGGTAGTTGACACTATGAAGAACTGAGATATGCTTCCGTTGAAAAATATACAGGGTGGACCTCATAAAAAGTATAATTAAAAAAATATATATATGAAGGAAAACAGTAATATTTGACGTGTAGTTGACACAATTGTCAAGAAAGAAAAATATGAAAAAAATTTATACAGTGCGGACGCTAATTTTTTACATGCAATTAATTCAACCGCCAAAGAAGAAAAATGTAAAAAAAAATATATACAGGGCGGTCACCCCAAAACTTTTTTTTGATGATATGGAGGACGATAATATTCCACATACAGTTGACACAACTGTCATAAAGAAGTAAAATATTAAAATATATATAGGGCAGTCACCCTAAAAAGAATAAAACAATGTGGCAGTTTGGGTTTTCTACTATTCTAGTAAATTTTGCAGAATAAGATATAAGAGCAAGTAAATAACTCTAAAGAAAACTCACCACTGTTTAGTATAGTTAGGAAATTGTTTATCTAAATCGGCTATAATTTCTTTCTCACTTTGGTGAAGTAGGCCAGCCTCAACAAAGTGGTCTAAAGTGGGAAATCGTTTCTTAACTCTAGGTGAGATCATTGTAAAAGTCATCGTAATACATAAACAAACATATCTTAAAATGGTCCTCCTCATCACACGTCCTCGTTCGTCCTAAAATATAAATTACTACATATAAAAATAAAATCGATGAGATAAACAGTATAAAAAGTTATAACTTACTTGTCCATGTACAGTTGCACTGACGAAAACCGCTAAAGAATCAGGAAAAGGAATTGTCGTATATTGATTCCACCATCTTGCCATTACCACTGATACATAAAAACCAAGTACAAAAGACAATGGTATTAAACTACTATAATCATAACAATATTGCACAATCTGTGCAAATAACCTGAAAGTTAAAAAGATTTATATAGATTTCAGATAATAACGCAGGGCATCAGTGCTAACAATTAAATATAATACTAATCCACTTCAGCGATGGATCTAAAAACATTGGCTGCCAGGGAACAAAGCCCGCAACTATAAGGCTTTCATTTAATTTTTATAAGAATTTGATAAAATTTTCAAAAAATGAATGTGGCAAAAAATATATTTTTTAGTAATTACAGTATACAAACATACAGCCCAATAAACAAATCTGTTTTATAATTGTCATTTCTCCAACAATTTTGTTTTATTGCTATTTTATTACATTTATAATATTGCAATAAAACAAAATAGTTGTATGTTTAAATTTTGCTTGTCGGGAGGGCGATTTACCACAACACTGGATCCTACCTTTCGGTCGTCAGACCCATGGTTACCTACGCATCATGCGTATGGTGGCCAAAAACAGAAGAGAAAATAACACAAGGAGAGTTGCAGAAATTGCAACTCCTTGCCTGTTTAGGGACTTCAGGAGCAATGCGCTCCTGTCCCACAACAGCTGTGGAGGCAATGCTGGACTTACTTCCTCTGCATTTGCATGTAAGAAAGGAGGCAGCACTTAGTGCCTTAAGGCTGCATCAGGCACTTAAACTCAGACTAGGCGATCTGGTTGATCACTTAAGGATTCTGGAGCTAATCCAATTCGAATCCATGACCAAACCCACTGACTCAATGCCAGTCAAGCACGACTTTGACTGCCAGTTTGATGTGCTGTTTGAAAGCCGTCAGGCGAGCAGGGTCTAAGTACTGCGGTTGGAGAAAAAGTCACACATCTGGTACACAGATGGATCCAAGATGGACGAAGGGGTTCGTGCGGCAGGGCCTAAATGCAGGTTATCTAATACCCCAACCATCTTCCAGGCAGAAATCTATGCTATAGATCAGTGTGCCCAGGAATGCCTAAATAGAGGCACTCAAAGGCTACTTTCAAATAGCCAGGCAGCACTAAAGGCTCTCAGGTCCTATACCTTCGAGTCTAAAATTGCCTGGGAATGCAGGCAATCCCTGAAGCAACCGACAAAAAACAACAAGGTTACCTTGATGTGGGTGCCAGGGCACGAGGGAATAGAAGGTAACGAACTGGCTGACAGCCTCGCAAGAAAAGGGGCTGAAGCCCCATTTTTTGGACCCGAACCGTTCTGTGGCTTATCTAAGGGACACATAATTTAGGAGGTCCAAAAATGGGAAAAGGAACAAAAGAAGTTCTACTGGAGGAATACTCCAGGCCAAAGACAAGCGAAAAGTTTGGCTTTTGTTATCATACATCTTTTTCAACAAAGAATGCCACAAGGCTTCTCGAGCTTGAAAAGTCTGACCTAAGACTGATCACAGGCCTTCTAACTGGCCATTGGCCCTTGAGATATCATCTCAAGAACATGGGCATGTCTTTCTGACTTCCAGTTAGAGCATATCGTTAAATTTTAAATTGTATTCGTAAATCGATACCGTTCAATATGCAGTTCTGCGCTTAGAACAGTGCACTGAACGTAATGCATGCGAACATTTTCTTTGACTTTTCATTATTTTGAAGTTTTGTGCTGTGCTGTGTTCTACAAAAATCATTATGGTGACGAATTTTCTTTATAATTATCAGGCTGAAGTTTCTGCCGTTTTAATAGTATTAAATGTTGAAATCGACAGCGGATGTATAATATTAAGCAATCCAAATCACGTGACTTTTAACATAGCGTGGTGGGCAAACATCTGGCAAACGTCTGTTTTCATTCGTTAAACGTTTGTTAAAGAGTTTGTTTTTCGGTTGCCTTGGCTACGTTTCCGCGAGTTAATTAAAATAAACCCCGTGTTTGCCCACCACGCCATATTGCCAAAATAATTTGACAGGTTATTGGATTGCCTAATATAAATTTTTAAGGTTGTTTTTGTAGGTTATAGCTTTGAAGTGTTTGGCTTTTGTTATCATAAATCTTTATATTAATTTAATGTGGTGCCTTAAATTTAGTTTATAATCTAGTAGAACTCCAAGGTATTTGGCAGTTAGCAGTTTAGCATCGTTTGGTGATTACTGATTAATACAGAGGGCAGAGGGGAAGTGTTTGAAGGGATGGGATTAAACATTAAGAACTCTGGGTTCAAGAGGTTGGGATGTATTTTCCAATTGTTAAAGCATGTTTTTGTTTCAGAGATTATATTGAAAGAAATATTAATCAAATCAAGTCACAAATATTGTCTAAAAAATACGAACGATTTTTATTGACAAAGCCAGACCTTAATCTATATATAAAACTTCCTAGTATAAATTACAAATATAATATACAACAAACATTTATTTTATGTATAAAACAAGGATTCCGTCTAGACGAACCAACAATAAAATTAATAAAGTTAATCAAATGTGTCCTGAAAGAATTCATTGACTGAATAGTAAGCTTTACTAACAATTTCTTTACTTCTTTTCTAAATTTAATTATGCTTATAACTTGTCTCAAATTTATAGGAAGATGATTGAATATTTGTTTGCTGTTATATAAAATTGAATTCTTTGTCTGAGCTGATGATGGAATGGGAAGAAGGATGTTATGAGTAAGTAGTGTGTAGTGAACTAGGTTACCGTTTATCACATGTCTAAACTTTCTATGCATGAGGCATGCAGTGTCAACAATGAAAATGCATGCAAGTGTCATAATACCATGTTTCAAAAACAGTGGTTTACACCGGTCTCTTACTCTTATATTTTATAGCCCTTTTTGCATTTGTGCATTTCCGGCCGAGTCCAATTTTAATTCATTTGACACCACTCGACCACCACAATTAATAGGAAATTATTTATTGGTGCAAGAGACTGTCAGAAGATAAAGAAAAATTTCAAACGTTTTACCGAATGAGCAAAAATACATTTCAATAACTAGTTGAAATTGTGGGGTCTATTTATTCAAAAACATAATATTAACATGCAAAAATCTGTAAGCGCAGTTAATTGTTGCATTTTCACTCATTTTCCTTGAAGAAATAAAATATGATACTAAATTATTATTATTATTAAATAAATAATATGATAAATAAATATAGTTATGTGGCTAGCGACTAACTGAGGCCTTAGGTAGGTAGATTTCGTACGAGGCGGAGTTGGTAGTGGTGGGGATCCCCCCCTTTGGATCTGATGGCCAAAGAATGGCTGGAAATCTTTGAAGGAGCCGGGAGGGCAGAGGCCAGGGACAGGCTGTTTGAAAGATGGCAGAGGCAGTGGGACACTGCAGTCAAGAGAAGGTGGATGAGACGCCTCATCCCGAACATCAGAGCGTGGATGGAACGGAGGCATGGTGAGGTAGGCTATTACCTCACCCAAGCCCTGAGTGGACATGGGTGCTTCATGGAGTATTTATATGATATTGGCAAGACTGACAGCAGGGAGTGTGCATACTGTGGAGAGGTCGATGATGTGGAGCACACCATTTTCGCATGCAACAGATGGAGAGAAGAGAGATGAGACGGTGGGGCGTCGTTATTGTCTCCGGAAGATATGGTAGGGAGGATGTTAGAAAGGGAAGACAACTGGAGAAGGGGGGAGGAGGCAATAACCCGCATTATCAAAAAGAAGGAAGAGGAGGAAAGAGAGATGGGTTTGAACCCATGGAGAAACGCCAATTAACACCGACAATCTTAAATAACCTGTGGGTCTGATGAAAAGCGAAAACAGCCCCAAGCCAACAGGAAACACTGAAGAGAGGGAGGGGTTTTAGCTGGTTGGAGTCCAGCACTACTCGTTCGCGATAGACTCTAAGGGACGGATGTCCATGATGATTTCCCCTCTCACAAAAAAAAAAGGTAGATTTGTAGGAAGGAGAGTTATAAATATTATTTTATTTGAGAATACTGAGGCAAAGGCATGTACAGTTCTACATGTAACATAAGAAGTATTTAATCAAATATATTTTTAATAGTATCGTAATTTCTCAGAATGACGATTATTTTCATTGTATAACTCTTTAACTATTATATTTTTTCATTTTGGGGTTTAAAAAATATTTCTGCAGTAAATGTTCAATTTGCGGTAAAAAAATGCGTGCCATTTTAAAAAATTTAAATAGTAACATAATGTAAATTTTAGTTACATACGGTAATAATATTAGAACTTCTATTATACTTTCAAGCTACTAAAAGATCATTAACATTTTTAACATATTATGCCAAATATTTAAAGACGCTCACTTAATCAGAGGCCCTCGGGGCTCACTTGCCATCAGGCATGCTGACACCCTGGCCAGTCTGCCGCCGCACTTCAAGAAGCTAAAGGTACCATAAAATTTAGCATATCGGCAATCAGAGACCGTAAACCATATTTACATTGGCTTCTATAAATAAGCTAGACGGTATCACATGTATAGGTAATATATATTTATGTTATCTTACAGGAAATGTCGATATCTGTGGGTGATAAATTTTCACAATTATTTAATAAACTATTACTTTTTTAGGTACCACCATGTTGTAAAATTTGCTTTATAATGTACCACACTACAATCCAGAGATGTGTTTATAGTAGGTATTTTTGTCCAAGCCAGAAAAAATTTTTAGAAAGTCATGTATATGCAAAATTTCTAGATTAGCCAAGAAGATTTGATAATATAGTTAGGATGCATATTCAAACTCGATATTGTCCTACTATGCTTTAAATGCATATTCATTTAGGCACCCATAACCCCATTATTACTGTCGTAGACATATTTCAAAAAAATCTTTGGAAGACCTATTGCTTGCTGGAAAAGATTTTCTGCTGTTAAGGACATATTTGCGATATCTATCATAAAAAAGCGTCCACGGTGAAAAAAATAGGAAAATAAGGCGAAACATTTTTGAATTATACGAGTTTGGGAGCTATCTGCAACATAGGCATAGCATGGTATCGATATACATAAACTTCAACTGATAGCGTGGTCTCTCCTCTTTTATTTGTGGCCAATTTTGAGGGCTATTGCATCTAACCGTTTGTTTTTAATGAGAATTCCCATACTTATATAGCGGTTCACAAGTTTAAGCACCTTACAATTCCAAGTAGCCAAGATGGGGGGGAGGGTTAAGAGAACTTTGGATATAATGTTCATTACTATTTTATCATGGTTGTGACTAAAATTCCTGGCCTATCACTTTCACAATGAATTAAAAAGATGTATATACAACAATTTATCTTCATTTCTGTTTCGTCCAATAAATAAAAAAGATACTGAAAGGACACCGCACGTTTTATAGGTAAATTGGTGGCCTGTCGAATTTGATGAATTTTTGATATGTTGTGGTTCAACTGATTATGAACAATAAGTTCCTCTGGAAAAACTTCAAATTATGGACAGTTTCTCCGATAGATGACTCTGAAGACTGGACCTACCCCTCGATACTATACCACGATTTCTCAAAACTATTGCAGTGATTGAAATGATAACTTCTGGAAATAAACAACCAGACTATTTACCATTATTTGGTCTTAGACTGATGTGTTTTGCCGGAAATGACGTCAAATCACGTTTTTTTTGGAATGCACAACACCCGTTTTACTTCAATTTAATAATCATATATATAGGCAGCTTTATTAAAATTCACTATCTTAGTAAATAAGTAAGTACGTGCATTGGCCGATCGAACATTGATGCTAGCTTGATAGCGAGTACATCATAATCTTGGTACAAAACAAAGTTAATTTTATTTTTCAAGATATAAAATTGCAGTTGTGTCTAGTCAATGAAAACTAATTATTTGTGAGACCTTTAAGTAGAATAGGCAGTTTTTGTTTATTTATAATACATTAAACCTTATTATTTTTAGCAAAAATTGCATAGCTGATTATTTTAATTTTTTTTAAATATTTATTTATTTTAATCATTCATTAATAGAAATCAAACCAAAAAACTTTATTTTAAATTAATTAACAAAGAACAGTATTCCTCCCTATCACGCGTCGGAGCCAGCCACTTAGGCATGATGCGAGGTGCAATGAAAGACTGGATGAAACAAGGGCAGATTATATTAAAAACAGTTAAAAAAAATTAACTAGATATACATGTGTATATGCTTTGCGATTGCTTTTCTAAGTTTCAAAGTAAGTCATTCTTATTATAAAACCTAACATGCCGCACGTAGGAGTTATTTTCTGTATGAATTGAGGTTTAATTAATTTAAAATAAAGCTTTTTTGGTTTGATTTCTATTAATGAACGATTAAAATAAGTAAATATTTTAAAAAAATGAAAATAATCAACTATGCAATTTTTGCTAAAAATAATAAGGTTTAATGTATTATAAATAAATAAAAACTGCCTATTCTACTTAAAGGTGTCACAAATAATTAGTTTTCATTGACTAGACACAACTGCAATTTTATATCTTGAAAAATAAAATTAACTTTGTTTTGTACCAAGATTATGATGTACCCGGTATCAAGCTAGCATCAATGTTCAATCAGCCAATGCACGTACTTACTTATTTACTAAGACAGTGAATTTTAATAAAGCTACTTATGTATATGATTATTAAATTGAAGTAAAACGGGAGTTGTGCATTTGAAAAAACGTGATTTGACGTCACTTCTGGCAAAACCGGAAATTCAGGCACATCAGACTAAGACCAAATAATGGTAAACAGTCTGGTTAATCACTCCCAGCAGTTATCATTTCAATGACTGCAATAGTTTTGAGAAATCGTGATACAGTATCGAGAGATAGGTCCAGTCTTCGGCGCCATCTGTTGGAGAAACTGTCCATAATTTAAAGTTTTTCCAGAGGAACTTATTGCTTAGAATCAGTTGAACTACAATATATCAAAAATTCATCAAATTCGACAGGCCACCAATTTACCTATAAAACGTGCAGTGTCCTTTAAAATGAAAAATGAATTATGTATATTTAATTAAAATTGAAGTTAAATAGCTTATCTATGAACACTTGACAAAAATTACTTTTATTTTTAAACGGAGTTAAATTCCAACTTGGTATCATTTTCCTAATTGAATTTTCAATGATAATGTTGCTACAGTTATTAAAATAACTATTTCCATTTATCATAATTAATCATTCTTCACTATACAATCAATGCTTATTCTTTAATATTTATTGTAATGTAAGTGCAGATTTCTCAATGCCAATGATAACCACAATGATAAATGTAATTGATTTTTATGCTCCTTAAGTATTATTAAATCAGTCTACCAACACAAAGCCTTAGGATACATCAAATCAAACGAATACATCTATTGATATTTAATTAATATTTACTAAAACAGATGATTGAAAAACTTACAATTTTCCATCTGGATCCAAAAGCCACCTATATATAAAATTTAAACTATAATAAATAGCTAAAAAGAGTAATAGATCCATCCATACTAATTTGTAAATGCTTCCACGCCACCTAGAAAAAAAAAACAGTTGTGAATAACTTTTAATGCAGGACTAGAAGGAATATCATTTCATAGATCAAAGACTAAAAAAATGAAGAAAGAAAATGTGCCGCCATGTTGAAATTAGGCACTTTTTCCTTTAATCGATAATAGCCCGCACGGATAACACGTTAGAAAAAAAAAGTAGAGGCAAAATTTTGAGAAAAAGATATGCGATATAATCGGTTGCAATCGGTTAAATATTAGCAAAGTTACGGTTGTCAAAATGACAGATTTGTATAAAAAAAGAATACTTCTTATATTTTAATACCATAAAATGCAACAAAAGGCAACAACAATTATTACTGGTAATACTAATTAATTAAAGTACTTAATACATTTGTAAAATAAAATCCATTCTAAAAACAAAAGAACGTAACAACAAACACAATAACTGAACTCATAAATAGTGAAAAAATAAACTATAAACTCTTTAAAAAGCATGAATAAATTAAATAAGCATAAAAAACTCTCAAATACGAGCTTTAACTAAAAACTAGCCTCATTCTTAAAAAGTAACACCTCTGACGCATTGTCACATTCCTGTCCAATGCAATTTACACAGCTGGTACTGCACTTAATTATATTATATATATATATATTATATTTTTTACATTTTCAAGACTGTTTGCAATTTTTCTTGCAACCATAGAATAAAATATTTAAAATAAAATCAGGGGCACACTTTTGTACTGTTTTTATTGGTTCTAGATAACCGCTGTTTTTTCAACCCCAGTTCTCTGGATTAAGATTGTTGCCTAACCAGACTTGAATTTGCCAATACACTCTATAAGTATGATATTTAGTGGCATAGGATGTTGGTGGAAGAACTGTTAGATCGAATTGCTGGAAAACATTTTGCCTAGCAAAAATCTGATTATTCCTAACGAACCAGTAATCATTTAAACTATTAGTTTTTTTACTGTCATACCATCTTAAAACAAATTCTTCCCCAATGACTGTAAGCTGATTTGCTTCAGCAAAACTTTTGAAAATTAATAGGGCTGTTACTTAGTTCAGTATTATTTTCTAAAACTGAAAATACTGTTTATTGCCATTTTTATAGAATGCAGAGGTGGTATCGCATACGAATATGGCATGTGTAAATAGAGTATTTTTTATTACATTTTCACTTAGTTCTGAACGTAACTTGCAGATATTCGTTATTTTATCAGATTTACCTCAATCACCGGGTCTCATCATGTATAAATTTTTTGTTTTGCAATGCTCAATAAGTAACGTTATTAAGTCTGTATCTTGACCAACAATTATAACAGAGTTACACGTATCAACTGACCAATCAATAGCAGCTTTTACAATTAAATAATCAACATCTGCATCCGCACATTTGATATTATTTTGATTGAAATTTGATGTTAGAAGTTTAATTAACTGATCTTTATTTGACACTGATGCTAAAAATTCGTTTTGAGATATCTCCACTACTTTGTTGTGGGTCAATATTAATTCCTTTCTGAAATGCGTTTTTAGCTTTTCTTTGACATTCTGTAAATTTAACAAAAGTGCTTTCATTAGAATAGCCATCGAAAATAATACAATGATAATAAACAAATGAAACACACTGATGAACAATATCTTTACATTAAACCGGGCGTTGCCACACAACTTTTCTAAGGAGAAACCCCCACCTATTACAAATGGGCTCATTTAGTATTTTTTTTAATTCATATTTCGAAAGTACACCTTGTAGTTAGTAAATGTGCAAAATATTAAATTTTTTTTTCAACTCCTTCTCCCTCAAAATAAATAATGAACATAGAGCGCGCGGAAACGCAGTGTGATGTCAAGCCACCCGCACTCCAGCCAGCAGTCGACTATCTGTGGGTCGACCGCTAGCCTGCACCCACATATTTTGATACGGCAAGCACAAGAGACTGAATAACTCATAAACAGTGTTGCTAGTGGATAAAAAATTAACATACTGGTATCGAAACAAAAAAAATTATAATCTTATGAAAAAAGTACAGATGTTATTTAAATCTTTTATACGATATAGGAATTTTAGTGAATATAAAAAATACTTCGCCACTCAGATAGTTTTTATTTGTTTTGTGTATAAAAAATATGTTCGCAATATTCACTTGAATTGTTACTGCAAAAAGAGCCAGTGCATATCATATGCGAATAACTTTCAGTGTCGTGTAATCACATGTTAAATTTTTATTAGTGTATGCAATAAGTATTGCATTAGACATTTTTTAAATGCAAAGATAACACTTTATTCAAGCGAGATATATAGAAACAGAATTTTCGAAAGTGATGGAAAATCCGAACAAAAACATGGTGTTCTCTTGATCCGTATTTCATTACACGGATCATGATAAATTATTTTAAAATTTGTCGTCAAAGTTGCAAAATAAGTAAATAGGACGTCATACAAAAAAAATGTAGCGATACAATGAAAGCAGCACTGACGTTGTACTGATTGTGCTCTAAAAGTATTGATTTCAGTACAAATGTACTGACACTGGCAATGCTGCTCATAAAGGCAGTCGAGCGGGTGCCGTGACATCATCCGCGCGCTATGGGGAGTTTCAAATATGTTACGAATTGAAAATAAAATATTACAGTTAATATTAACGCTAGCGGCCTAATATTTTCACTATATACTTAACCTTAATTCGTACAAGCGAAAGTCCTGCCGGAAGCGCTTCCAGAAGTACTTTTGTACACAGAATTTCAGATTTGTAAGTCCTGCAAGTAGGACGCGCGTTTCAAGCATTTTTCACTGTGTGGTGCATCAAAATACGTAACCAAAACGTAATACCTCACATCTTTTCACTATCTTGCACGCCATTTTGGTACTAAAAGAGCTAGAAACTTCGTCTTTTTTTGCGCTTAATCGTTGGGAAATTATCTATCGAATGGTGGGGGCCTCAGTCCTACTAAAAAAACATGAAGTGCTCGAAAATCGAGCTAAAGTCAGTAGGACGAGTAGTACGCCCCGTACTGCCACAAGGACGCTGTACGAATTATCATTAAAGGGTTAAATACTTACAGAAAATGTAAAAATAAATTGTAAATTAAATATCACGAAATGAGCCCATTGTTTAGAACTTTCAGGAAGAGTTGGACTTGGTGTAAGTTTTTTATCAAAATAAGTTTTTCGAAACGAAACATCGTCAAATAGACTAACTGGTATATGTTTTATTTCATATTTAAATAAACCATGTTTAATTAGTGTTACCAACAGAAGTTTTTGTTGACTATTGTTACATTCTTACGGTGTTAAAATACAAAATACCCCTTTTTGAAAAGAATCTGTCATTTTGACAATCATAACTTTGTTAATATTTAACCGATTTATTGTTAATATTTAACCGATTTATATCATATTGAAGCTTAGCTCTTTCTCTCAAAATTTTGCCTCTACTTTTTTTCCTAAAGTGTCATCCGTTTTTTCTTTATTTCTGCACGGCGGATTTTTTGGGATTTTCAGTCAGAGACTCCTGGATAGCCATAGAATCTTAACGTTCGAGGGCTCATTTTATAGGTTTATTTTAATACCTATGACTTTCCCATTTGAACTTTCCTTTCAGGTTATTAGCCTCCTATTTAAACGCGAAAAACCGACTTTTCAACTTTACGACCCCCCTTATCCGGTATGACATAAGTTGGCAAACTATAAGGGTTTGTTGTGGATGTCCAACCCATCAACTTAAAACAATAAAATCGTGGTTATGTATTTTCGCCATGTCAAATTACAATTCGACTGTACTATTAATTTTAGTTTATTATTCGAAAAATAACAGAATAGAAAATAAAACAGAATATTCTTTATTGGTTCTTAAATTATAATAGTCAAAGAGTGTGCCCACCTTATTTAAAGTGCTTAAGATATGGGCCAAATCGATAAATACTAGACAGAATATTTATTTAGCCATTATACAGGGTGTTTGGTAAAGCGATGGCGACCCCGAACAGGGACGTACAGGGGATCATTTGGCATCTATATGACCAAACATATGTACATGAAAAATGCTACTGTTTTTTTTATAATGACGATTTTATATTTAAAAAAAACGATTTTCATCATTTTTGTAATTATTATGCACTAAGTTTAACTTTTGATATTCTGAAATTTTTTCTTTATACGAAATAAACTTAAAAAAAAAGTGAATATAAATGGTTTTCATGCTCGATTTCTTTATTGATTTGCATGCAAGCTTGAATTTAATTTGTTCTTGAATTAAAGTACATTTCTGATGAAGCCACATAATATGTAACAAATATGTAATAAACTTTAAATGACCTAATCCTGGTAGTTCCTGCCAGTACTGGAATATTTTCCTCTCAGTCCAGGCCAAAATGGTTGTTTTTATGGTGCTTGACAATATGCCAAACACTGATTCTGGTAATTTCGATACAGCACCTTCTCTAGCTAAGGAATCGTCTATTTCATTGGCATTCTCGCCAGAGTGGCCCAGTATTTGAATGAATCGATTTGTTGTTTCTGTCCAATCGAGTTAGAGCCTTCTGGCAGTTCCAAAGTTCCAGGTAGAATTGCAAAGAAAGGATTCAAGAGTTTTAAGAGGTGCTTGGCTTCCTAAGAAGATTTTTATTTATCTGAGTCTAGGATGCGTCTGTTCCAGCCTCCTGACACATTGTTCAATAAAATAAATTTCAGCCTGAAAGACAAGCTGCATTACTACCCAAGCTCGTAACTACTCTTGAGTTACAATTGTATACTCTGGCTCCAGTTCCTTTTGAGGTTCTGGAGCAGTTTGTAAATCAACAAATATCTGCTCTTTGCAGGTCGGTTTTACTCCGATCCCATCCTCCTTTTCCAGGAGACAGGATGTTAAAAGGCAGCTCATAGTTGGTCATGATAGGCATCCCCAAGATGTCATGACTATTTATACCACCTGGCGGCCAGTTGTGTTCCAGATGCTAGCCTGTGGCATATTAATAATAGCTTGTTGGAATCTGCATGTTGCCCCCTGGTCACTCTCTCCAGGTAGATGTGGAGAGGATAGACCCAAGAGGATTTCCAGAGCAGCTGGCGTGGTACTTATTGCTCCAGTTATTGCCAAGTGTGCTTGTCTTCTGGAATCCAGAGGATATACTTTTTTATTAAAATAACATTCGCCTAGTAAGCGAAAAACAAGTTTCACCATTACAATCATTGTCAACAACACCCATTGTCAAAATAATGTTTTTTATTGGTACATTGACTAAAAAAAAATCATTTCTCTAAGTTAAAAGACAAACTAATTAATGGGTGAGTCATATATTAGCATTACTAGTTATATAAAACTTTAGACATCTTTTTAGAATACTAATTTAAAACCTGAAGTTTTTTTTTCTATTTATTTCTTTTACGTTGAGTGTGACAGTAAATAAAAATACATAGGTAATACACACATTGCACATTTTCTTTACAAATACCTAAATACTGTTTAAATCAGTTTGTAAAATGCTTAAATTTAGAAATGGTTTATGATTAGAGTCTAACTAGTTATAGAAAATAAAGATTTGGCATAGAAATAATATGTCTCGTAATGTGATGTGGGCGTACACAGCTTTTAAATAGTTTTATTTCATAATTACATATTTGTCAGACATTAAAAATGTATATTTTTGGTTGTGGTGTGGTAGAAAATAAATCATTAGAATTATATTTCTAAAAAATAAATAATGCATTAGACTCCGGCATTTCAACAGTGCACTTTCAAAGATTGTTAACTTGAATAAGACTAAAGATACAGGCATGCTACTGTAAAATATCTAACACAACTAAGACAGATAAAAATATGTAATTGAACTTGAAGAGACATTAGTACCTATATAATATTTTTATGGTTGAAAGTCTAATAGGAAAAGTTTTTATTTTATGTCAATATACTGCGTGAAATATTTTACTGACACTAATTACTTATATTGGCCTTGACCACAGAATCAAATATATTCTGAAATGCTGCTCATTTAGCAGTCAAATTCATAAGCATTAATTCTCAAAAGGTGTGAAGTATAATAATAATAATAACCAGAATGTGTTATATATTTTTTTAATATTATTTTATCTGAAATTTCTATTTTGCTTTATTTAATTGTTATACCTATTTATGCTATAAAAAAAATAATTGAACAATGTAATTTGTTACTTGATCTGATAAATTATTAATGAAATAATGAACCATAGTAGCTGTCAATAGTGTCAATCCCAAGTCTGATAAAGTGATATGGTTGTACTGCGTTACGTTGGATTAGTTAGTCATTGGCGGCGCATTTCTACAAACAAATAAGGTCATTTTTTTGGTAATTTTTTAAAAAATTTTCATTTTTTTAACTCCTTTCGGTGGGGACAACCTACTGTTAAATTTTCCGCATGTCATGGTAGATCACGTTGTATACACCACTTTAACCTATCTAAATGTAATGTAATTCCATACCAAACTAGCTCTATACAGTCTGCTGAGGAAAGGTAGCATTATTTTCAGTCCGATTTGCTGGAAGGCTTTTTTGAGTCGTCCTGCTGATGGTGGCAGTTATTAGTCATCCAGAATCAAACTCTTTGGGAAATGGTTCAGTGTTAGAATTTTTAAGGTTTCCTTTCCAGATGCAGTAAATGAGCCATCTGGTCGTTTCACTATATTAAATTGTCTGGCCGGTTCTCTGGAAATGATCTTGTGGATCCTAGTACTGCTAGGTAAATCACTGAAACTATCGCAGAAATTAATCCAAGATTCCCTTTTTGCCTTTCCGATTTTCCTATTATAGTCTGTTAATGCAAATCTATATTGTTCACAGTCACCCAAGTTTTAGCTCGATTAAAGAGGCGTCGAACTTCTTTTCTCATCTTATCCAATTTTTTTGTTCTACCAAGTTGTCTTTTCTTCGACTTTGGTGGAAAGTTTTCATGATATGCTGAAATAACCACTCCAGACCTGTTCCGCCGCAATTTTTAATTCATCACGATCCTAATTATGGTGATAGCGGACTGAAGATATGACTGGAGGGATTTATTGCACCCTCCCCAGTCTGTACACATACTACCTCAATATGAGACCATAGGTCTTGGATATAATTCTATGTTAAATAGAATACATCTATGATCTTAATATAAAGATTAAGAAGATACTCTCCAATTGATTATCTATTGTTCACAAAAGTTTAGCTGATTGTCAAATTTAGCACCTCTCTCCTATTTCTAATGACATAGTGACAAAGCTTTTTTTTTCTTTTTTAAGGGCTCCAATCTTTCCAGTTGGAAGTGTCAGGCTCTTACTGACCAAAGCCCCCTCCTCCCGGGCTCGCCTGCATACTACTCTGAGAGCACTGCAGCCTCCAGGGCTTATTGTGCTCACCCTGTATAGCCCTAGCAACTGTTTCCCTGCGCGGTGCCCCTTAGATGGTCCGATCGGGAGCCACCACCCATCCAAGTCCTCACCTTAGTGACAAAGGTTAGTTTAGACCCAATGTTATCCACAATTAGCCCCTCACTTAATACGTGGCCAAAAAGTTGCTCACCTCTTGAGTTGATGCCTGTACGTCTCCAAGCTGTGTGGTGAGAATCTGCATCTCATCCAATAATGCTGTTACCTTTACTGTAAGTGGTTAACAAAATAACTTCAGGTGGAGGAGGTTGATTCGCAGGAAGTAAACAAAGCAGGCAATTATGTCCATCCTGCCGCCTTCCTCCACAAGCACTGATAAATAGATGGCAAAACTTATCCATATCCTTAACATATCCTGGGTGCAGTATTGTCCAAGGTTCCTAGATAAGGGCAATGTAATGTCAATTTGCTCTAGCTTGAATCTTCTGCCAAGGATCTATGTAGCTGCCTTGGCATGTTGTAAGTTCGCCTGTAGGAACCTGATGTGGGTAGTCACCAGGTTAATTCCTTCTAGTGGAATGTTTGAGTTGACAAAAGTCGCTTAGTTTTTGTTCCCGTTGGCACTTTTAGAGTAAAATGTATGACCTTGCTAGATATGTGGTTGACACCCTGTAGATTAGGAATCCACTTGTCGTAAAAAAATCGTAATGAATACAAGGGCACAAATCAAAATTTTCTAACTAATCACACCACGTGATAGAGCCAATCATGAAGCATATTTTATCCAAAAATCATTAAATTCTCTGTAGAATTTCTATTTTTAAAATAAATAAATAAGTGATCTTTTACGTTGGCTTATACGGCAGTAAAAAACAAAAATCATCATTTTCTCCATTCGACTACAGCAGAAAATTAATTATTTTTCGAACACTTTTTCTTTCCCACGACATCTCAAACTTTTATATTCATCAAAAAAAATTATTCTTTATAAAATATTCGCTATATTTTCCAGATTACTAAGCTTCTTAAATAAGATTTTTTGAGGATCGAATAACCGAAATATTTAATATGTAGTGTGATGTCAATTTTCAAAGCATATCGGCGGTGTCACGTTCATTGGAAAGATTCACTCTCCCACTACTTTAAGACTGTTTCAACAACCTGTGCTGCTTCCCGCAAAGGCCTATCATTAAATAGATATGCGCATTGTAACTCTTGTAGTTTGTGATATTTTTAAATTTTTTTGTCTTGAAATTGATTAATATGGAATAAATAAAGTATATTAAAAACATAAACACATAAACACACCACAGATAGTAGACAACCCCAAATCCAAAGCCAAGACTGTGCGGAAGGGGGTTACACATTTGGAAAAACACAGACATACATCCACACCCACCGGTGTCGTCAATACCGGGGCTGGGGGTCAAACCCAGAGCACGGTAGACAGTTGATCAGCATATTAGCCACTCAATACGCCTTAACCGATTGAGCTACCGCGCCGGTATTGTTGATTATATTAATTCAGTGTTATATATTACATGGACCTACATAAAATTTGCATGTAATAGATTAACACGTTATAAGAAACTCCCTAGTATACTGTTTGCAAGATGCTTTTAGCTGGTATGTATTTTTTCAGTAGAATTTTCTACTATATAGGTAACTGATGCATGTGCTTTTCAGAAGAAATTAAAATGAAAAGTACTACTAACGTCACAAATTCTAAAAGTGAGGTAGAGACAAAAATAAAATTTAGTGTAAAAGAGACTTGTAAGAAATTATGCTTAATTTGTAGGAAATCGGGTCCTGTAATCAAAGGTTCTGAGAAATCATTTGCAACATTTATTGATTGTTTAAAACTCCATGAAAAAATAAGCAACCAAAGAGAAGATGATGTATATTCTAGAACTGTCATTTCAAAAAACAAACAGTTTTGACGGTTTGGTTTGGCATCGAAATTGCTATTCTAGTTTTACTAGCAAAAGAAATCTAGAACATTTAAAGAAAAAAAAAATAGAACAAGAGAAAGGAATTGAAAACAGTTCAGATGGATCCAGTGCCTGTCCATCAACTTCTTCAGGTGTGCCCTTGCGTAAAACTAATTTTTTTTATAGAGAAATGTATTTTTTGTCAAAAGGCATCAACAATAAATAAGGTTTATCAAGTAATGACCAAGAACACAGAAAGAAAAATAAGACTAATAACAGCTCTCCAAAATCCCATAATTTTTGAAAGAATTGGTGCTAAAGATTTAATAGCTATGGAAACTAAATATCACGTTTCATGTTTTTTAAGTCGCAATAAAAAATGCAAAGGTCTATCTAACAATAAAAATAAAAGTGGAAAACGTAAAATCAAAAGAGATTTGGCATTTACCAAAATATGTGAATTCATGAGAAAGGGTTTTTAAAGCAAAAAGGGTATGGTATGTCGTCTATTTAGGTATGAGAAGTATTTAGAATTGGACGGATATAAGTCCAAAAGACAGATCAGTAGGCTACTTAAAAATACATTTACTGACAGAGGAAAAGAAAGGAAAATATACATATTATGGGTCGAAAAGAATGCTCCTCGCACACTTAATTCAGTATTACGAACTTATACAAGTCCTTACATATTTGATGTTTTAAAAATTCATAGGGAATTCTTTTGTTTTAGATTGAGGCAGTAAGGTTTGTTCTTGTAAAAAAAAGAACATGCCATGCATCTATTTATGCTCCTTCATGGGGAAAAAGTCCTGCAAGAACTCTTCATTCAGAAGGAATAAAAAACTACTTAAAGTTGTCTACACAATTCTTATACATGTAAAAAATGTCTGCTTCTTCGGTGGTACGATAAAGATCAAAGAGGTCGACATTTTTTACACGCTTATGCGTATGTGTAGTCAACTATATCAATAAAAATGTATTTGAATTAGCCGAAGAAAGTGAATAGTGTATATCTTTAATTGGCATTAAAATTTTGTTATATTAAGTATTTTTCATTTTAATATGGATTCTGTTATCTGCCAACATTGTATTTTAAAATTAATAAAACTTGAAAATCAATTGAAATATGTATACATTTAAGCTATTGAACACAATATTATATAAATTAATTGGTAAAAGATAAGTACAAATCAGGTTCGGTTAGATTCACCTCGACAGTACTTCCTCATCGCATACCACTATAAATTCCTTTCTGAGTGCATTAAAGATACGCTTTTAAGTGATACTTCCCATTCTAAAAAATTTTTATTTGACAACAATTGTTTTTAGGCTCTCCCTGGAGCCGCCCTGGTGCACCGATTGCATTAATATTCAACAACGTTCTATCTTAAACCTCCCAGATCTCATGTCTAAAATTTCAGAAAGTCCATTTCGTCGTAATCTAAAATTTGGATTTTTACATGTCAATTTACTTATAGATGAAAAAGTAAAATAAATTAATCTGAAAAGTTCACGGTCCTGTATAGGTATTCATTCAAAGTGGGACTTGGGTGCTCCTGGAGTTAAAGGGGGTTGTTGAAGCAGAGTAGCAATGAGTGGGGGCTCGGAGTCGTAAACAATTTCAATCCGCCAATAAGCTTCGAAAATTGACATCACGCTACACATTATTAAATATCTTGGTTATTAGATACTCAAAAAATCTGATTTGAGAACCATTGTAATCTGAAAAATATAACAAACATTTTATAAAGAATTTTTTTTTTAATAAATATGATAGTTTGGGAGATATTGTCGTGGGAAAGAAAAAGTGTTAGAAAAATAATTAATTTTCAGCTGTAGTCGAACGAAGAAAATGAGGATTTTTGTTTTTTACTGCCATATAAGCCTATGCAAAAGTTCGTTTCTTTATTTATTTTAAGAACAGAAATTCTACCGAGAATTTAATGATTTTTGGATAAAATATGCTTCATGATTGGCTCTATCACATGGTGTGGTTAGTTTGAAAATTTTGATTTGTGCCCTTATATTCATTACGACTTTTTAACGACAAATGGCTTCCTAATCTATAGGGTGTAAGCCACATATCTGACAAGGTTATACATTTTACTCTAAAAGTACCAACGGGCTGAAAGATAGAAATTAAATTGCACTCCACACTATTCTGAGTCTTGCTTGAAGAAGGGTTTGACAGTTTCACCTTCCCTGGAACTCTTTACCATATGATCACTTGAGTTACCATAGAAGCATAGATAATAATAATAAAATTAAATACATTTATTCATAAATGAAATGGTACAAATTCGACAATACTGCCCTCTTCCATTTGCCCAGTACTACTCATTAAACCTAAATTAAATAGAACTAAAATATCTCTTTTTATGACAATGACGTATCACAAGCTAACGGGGGTGTGTGCGAGGTCACCGCACAAAAGTCTTTGATAAGTATCCTACATAACCCATAAACAACTGAAAATACAGGGGGCACCACAGAACTATTGACGTTGGATTAGCAACAATTGAGTTTCAATATATTTTGAAAATTTTTTATATTTTTTAATTTTCATTTCATCTGAGAGTTCATTCCATAAATAGGCTGCTACATACGTGTATAACTTTTGAAAAATAGCCGTCCTGTGAGGGACTATTTCAAATTTGGTTACATTTCTGGTATCACGACCATGGTTATGTTATATGTAATTAATTTAGAACTTAAATAAGTTGGCTCATTTGTTTTAATGATCTTCCATATGAAACAATACATGTGATGTAGTCGTCTGGTCTTCTGTTTTCCATATTTAAAATTTTATGCTCATTTAGATATGGGGTGATGTGATTGCAGAAGGGAATATTATAAATGTACCTCATACAAGAATTTTGAACTTTTTGTATGGCATGTTTCATTAAAAAAGACAGCGTATTACCATAAACCACATCTCCATAACCAAGTAGAAATAGTATTAACGAATTACAAAATATTTGTTTACATATTTGAGGAATATTATGTTTTAAATGGTATAACTTTTTTAGACGAAAATATGCCAGTTTTATTTTATTTTTGATATGGCTTTCAAACTGCAGGAATGAATCAAGAATTATGCCCAGATTTTTTGCTTCATTGACTACTGGAATTATTTCATTATTTATTTTGAGAGTTAAATTCATTGATTGAAATTTTTTATTCATTAGCACTGTTCCTATTAAAATGACTTGTGATTTGGATGCATTTAATTTTAGGTTATGGTCATATGTATATTTATATATATTATTTAAATCATGATTGATCTTAACTGGTATAGAGTTATTATCTGCTAGATCAAATGAACAATAAATTTGCGAATAATCGGCATATTGATGGAGAGTGGTATTTTTAATAACTTTAGATATATCTGAAACATACAGTGAAAACAGTAATAGCCCTAGGATTGATCGTTGTGGCACTCCTGCCTTTAAAGTTTTAAATTGAGACGTATGATTTATAACAACACATTGACTACGTTCTTTAAGATAGGTTGACATTAATTGCAGTGAAATGTCTGAAAATCCAAAATAATGTAACTTTGATAGCAGCAGTGAATGATCAAGGGTGTCAAAAGCCTTTGAGAAATCCAGCAGTACCAGACAAGTGTACTTTCCATTGTCTATTTCTCTGATAACATCATCAACTATATACAGTGCGTGTAATTGCGGACTGGGCATGTACTTCCACGTAGCGCGAGAGATATGACAACCCAGCTAACAGCAAACTCGCCCGTCAGCGGCATAGATTAAAGAGTCGGCGCTAGACCACTAAAGCATCCCGTTCTCAGTCATTTCATTTCAGCCAGCTGGCACACGTGATGTTGCAATTCTAACTCCCCATGCCCAGCCCGCCCTACACACAGTGTATGTTAATGCTGTAGTTGTACTATGATTTTTTTTTTAACCCTGACTGACAAGTCGATAATAATTTATTTTTTTGTAGATATTCACAGATTTGCTTATGTATATGCCTCGCAATTATTTTTTATATCGCACAGAGTAAACTAATTGGACTTAGATCTTTGAAATTTACAAGGTTATTTTTTTTAGCTATAGGTTTTACTATGGCTTTTTTCTATAGTGAGGGATATTTCCCGTGTAAAAATGAAAAATGTATTATGTGTTATTGCAGGAAGACAAAATGGCATGAAAAGTTTAATAAAAAAAATTGAGAGGCCATCTACCCCTGTGGCATGAGTTTTAATGGAATTTATTATCTTAACCACATTACATTCTTCGATAGGTTTTCCAGTCTCAGCTCATTCAGGGAAGGTTTGTTGACTTTTCTCTAGAGGCTGGTTGGTGTCGTGTCACTCCTACACCTACAGCAAGTCGGTTTCATACGGATCCCGCTCTTGAGTGAATGACTGAGGGACATTCTTGGAATCCTTCTTAGCCGTTCCCTTTTAGAGGAGAGGTTACTCTATTTCCATAAAGTTGAACATGTCCTGGCGAATTTCTATGAAAATCCGTCGGTTCTCTCGGTGTAAGGTATAAGCAACATCGTACAAAGGGCTGTTGCTAATAAGCTCGGTACTTTTTCTTTTAAACCTACATATCTAGATAGGGTTTATGGACAAATCAATTATAACTTTAATTTTTATATGTACAGTTGTATAAAAAAGGCTGTAGCTCCTCTAAATCTTAGTCAAAGACTGCAAAAGCAGTTCATTAATTGTCTTAGTTCTATAAAATTACATTTTAGGAGGATTTAAATGTCCAATTCGAAGGCATATAATATTTTAATTCATCCTGTAAAATTTGAAAGATAATATGATGTCATATACTGCTCTAGAGGAAATAAATTTCCTTTCTGATACAGTTACGCACAATTTTTTATTTGAGAAGCTTTTGATAAAAGATAATATTAATATATATAATAATATTAAAAGTCATTGATTTATATTACACCTGGAAGTAAAAATAGTTTCCTTTTCTTTGTTTACTATTTTATTTACTTTATGGACAATTATATAATGTTACATAGATAAAACAGGTTAAACTTCCTTTTTGAGTCAAAGAAATATTGTAGTATATAATCATGCTAATGATTGCAACCAGCAATAGGTATATATCACTGAAAAAAACCTTGAATGTAATTTATGCTGTTACTTATCTATTCAATTTAAGAATAACTGAGGTATGAGTAATTTCATATATGCATGCACATTTTCTTTTAAAGTTGAAAAATGTCTGCCATATTTTGTTTTGGAGTGTTTTGTCAAATTTGCCTTTGCAATAATATCTAAATATTTTGCAGCTAAAAAATATCTACCTTAATGATTGTAAATGAGAACAAAAAACTAATCATAGGTAAATACTCAAAGGAAAATGCATTATGATATAAGGACTCTTAAGTACCCTGGGTTAAGATAAGAAGCGTAATTAAGGATAAAAAATTTAACAAAATTAACAGAATGAAGGTCATGACTAATAGTTCCATATGGAGACCATACGTAATTCATTGTTTGAATTGTCAATTCACTGTGTGGTTGAGATACAAAATATGTTCAAATAAGTGTTAATTATAGTTCTTACTTGAACTGTTTCATATTTCAATTTTAAATATTTATGTTTGTATTTGGGTTACTCATTTGTAGATTTAATGATACTAGTCGGTTTATTTAAAAGTGATGAATTCATGCAGGAATAGTTAGCTAATTTAAACCAGTTTAATTATTTCTTACTTATTTAATAAATTAAATACTGTTTCACTGATAACAAACCGAGGGTTAATGCCACAAAAAAATCTTTTCTTATCTTTTAAATTAAAACGCCACAAAATTCATTAAGATTTCATTGATTTATGAGTATATATTGCTTTATAATTAACACTATATATTAGCTACTGATGCTATAAATATATTTTTATTTATAACCACCATTAATTAACCATTTTCCATAATTTTATTAACATTAGCTAAGGTTACTTTTATAATTAATTAATAATGCAATGAAATTTCACAGTAAAAAGGAAATATACATTAACTTATGTATAATAAGGCGTTAATTGCTGGGAAAATTTGTATTCGTCATTTTCATAGTTTATTGTCTAACTTATATGCTGTTTTATATTCAATTTTTTTGTTATAATTTACTGATTCACAAGTACTTGAAATCATCTATGCCACATTAGAGCGGTACACCTGACAAGAAAAAAGTTTCAATTTCAGGACATCTCTCCAATTTGTAACAATAATGGTTAAGAAAATAATTCAAGCGAAATTTGATTTTAAACGCGATGAACGAGGTTTGAAAAACTATCAAATTACCTAAAATGAAAGAATGCCACATTTCGCAAAACTATAAGAAACAAGTTACAGACACCAAAATTATTAATTTAAGTTTTTATCCTTTATATATGAAAATTGTTTTCGATTGCTATTGATTACACGGGCACACAAAATAAAAAAAGTGTTCTTTTTCTGGTACTCCATTGGGTAACCCATATGTATTTCGACGTGCTGAACACGAATTAGGTGTCCGTTTAGCTCCATTGGCCACCATTTTTTTGTAAATCGCGAAAATAACCTAAAAAAATTCATAATTGATATTATTTTTGCGATTTACTAAAAACTGGTGGGTAACGGAGCTAAACGGATACCTGATTCATAGTCATAATTACCGGATCTTCTGCCATTTTCTAGAAAATCGCGTATGCAAATATATTACAGACACAAAAAAAAAAGTGAAAAGTGATCTGTTTCTGGGACTCCATTGGGTAACCCCTATGTATTTCGACATGCTGAATACAAATCAGGTATCTGTTTAACCAATTTTTAGTAAATCGCGAAAATAACCTGAATTACGAGTTTTTTTTTTAAATAAAAGATTTAACGATGGGGATTAAATTTGGGATGTGAATCTGTAATGGAAAGAGATGTTTTTTGACATAATTTTTGTGCTCGTGGGTGACACTCTTATTTTAAACATTTTTGTCACTTGTGCTATTTCGCTATTTGCCATAGTTTGTCAGAAAAAATAGTATTTTAAACAACAAGTTTCGAAAACGAATCTTTTCATACGAGTGAGACAGTCGAATGAGTGTGAAAAATGTTTTTAAACGTGTTATTTACAATATTTTTTCTACAACTGCAAGAAAAACCAACAACTTCATAAGTTCATTTTTAATAAACTTCTTTAAAAGTGGTGTGGTTTGAAGACTTCAAAACTGATATTTAGTTGTTAAATAAGTTGGTTGCTATGAACCTGAATAGGCTAGCCTACTTCAAAAAATACAAATAAAAGATGTCAGTTCTGTTTTCGCCAGGACTGTGTGAAAAACATGACAGTACTGCGTTCTTTGGATTTTTGCACACATCGTGTGAAAAGAGACAGTTTCGAGTCATGGTTACTGTGCGTTATTTGTCTTTTTCGAAGGCAGTTGTGGAAAAAATAATATAAAGAAAAACTTAATTGCTATACAAAGCTGGCTTTGCCTTTTAAACTGTTAGTACCTGTTTGTTGATATTGAGATGCCTAGAAGTTAACTAAACGATCTTAAACATGCCAATTTTCTATATTTATCATAACCCTAATGAAAAATACAAATTTTCGACCATGGAAAGGGAAAGTGCGAGTCGCTATCTTGAATTAAAGGTGCAAATAATTGTTTTTTTTTTCAAAATAATTCGGTATCGCTAGATCCTAAGGAAAAAATTTAATTTTCAAGACAAACTTGAAGAGATTTGATATTAGGACGATATTTCAAACGGGCAATACATTGAGATCTATTTTAACAAAAACAAAACCGCTAAATCATGAGCAAAATTCAAAAAACTGCATTTATAGTACTCCGAGTGAGTGTAATAAACATTATGTGGGTGAGTCATCCAGACCATTCAGTGTTAGATTGGGTGAGCACAAGGGTTACATTAGAAAAAATGAGATTCAGAAATCGAAGATTTGCGAACACGCTTGGGAGAACGGACATAGAATAAACTGGGACTCGGCAAAAATTTTAACAAAAGAAACAGATAGCAAGAAAAGAAAAATTAAAGAAGCGGCTATAATACTATTGAATGAGGATAAATGCGTGTCGAATTGTTCCGTAGATGTTTGCACAACCTGGCTGCCGATGTTAAAAGAAGAACTTAACAAACTCAACATTGTTTAAAATAAAACTATCAATTGGATATATCAACAGTTCTGTGTAAGCAGTAAGTATCTATGGATACTGAATATAACAAATATATTCTTAAAGCTGTGTATTTAATATACACAGCCCACAAACATTATAATACGCTTTGAGAAAGGAAAGAGATTCGTTTTCCGAAACGTCAGCAAAATACGTCATTTTTATATTTTTGTTCTTATTCATTATTTGTCAAAAACCACCCTCTAACTGATCCTTTGACGTAAAAGTAACAGGCTTAGAGGTTATTCTCCAGTAAAATACTGGTTAATTGTATTATTTTGTAAATTTCAGACATTGTTTAGAAGAATACATGTGGCAGAGCATCCCAATAAGAACAGAGAAATATTATGTTATTCAAATATAAAAACCGCTGCCCAAGGAATCACTACTTCCACATCCGGATTTTCTATCCAAGTCACACAACGAAAAAATTTTGTAATTGGAAATAATTGTTTATGGAACTTTAATAATATAATATTTGAAATCCTCTACCCCAAAAACCCATAAAACGATACCCCACATCGGTAGTGACAGGGGGTGGAAAAGGGGGGGGTGGATAAAGTAAAAAAATATTTTGAGGTTTCTGGTTCTTGTACACACACTAAATCACATTTTTTTTTCATCCCCTTTAATAATGGGGTGGGGGTGGTAATGGGGGTGGCCAATGCCAAAATTTTTTTTGAGACCTTAGCTTCTCTTGTATATAATAAATACCAATTTTATGGACTCTTACCTGCTTGATTTACCTATTTTCCCCAAATTTACCCCAATTTACCCACCAACCCTTCGACGGAACAAGATGAAAATATAATCTAGTTCTAGATTTCGTTAAAGTACATATGTGTACCAAATTTCAAGTCAATATCTCAAACGGTTCCAAAGTAAACGTGCGCACAAAAAAAGTTACAGACCGACAGACAGAAAATTTTTTTTCGCTCAAACTTGAAATCTCGACGTTTCATGACATTCTAAGTCTATTTGAACAATAAAAATTTTTAAAAATTTTTTTGTCGTTACTATACTTCCACTGGATGTGGAAGTAAAATATTTCTATATTTTTTAGAAGTAGAAGCAGGGTAAGTAGAGCAAGTGCATACTAAATATAAAAATATTAACAAAAACTTTCTAAGACAATAAACGCCATTTACTATTTTATTATTAGTCATTCTCTGTCCAACAGTTTTTTTTACGTTTTTATTATGTAAATCCGTATTGGAAAAAGATGGACTATTGAAATACTAAAGAGAAGAAAAAAAATAGTGAGATATTAGCTATCCGTTCTTTATAATGTTGGTAATGTAACTTCTTAGTAGAGACGCGTTCAAAACCAGTACTTCAATAGCTAGAGATTTGAGTTTAAGACAGGGCCGGATTAACCATTGTTGGCGCCGTTAGGCAGAATACTCAACTAGCGCCCCTTTTACTTCGGATGGAGCCTTCCTTGTGTGTCGAACACAAAATGCACTTCACTGTATTCCCAGTACTTCCTTTCTACTTTTTTTTGTAAATGCTTCTGCTAAATCTTTGCATGGATTAATGTCTTGCCTGATTCTTTATTTTTAAGGCAATTTTAAGAACCGGGAAAATATCTGCCGACACTCAACAGGTCACTATTAATGTTTTAGATAAGTTATATTAAAGTAGTAGCGTCACACAAATATAATATTCACATTAAATATATTGTTTTATGCATAGCACCCTGCAGAATCCTTATGGGAAATGGCTTTCGGTCAAACTCTTTGAAACTCTGGATTCTGGTAGTTCTTGATATGTCGAACAAAAGTTCTCAAGGGTACTAAGTCCTAAAAAGTTGAACTTTACGTGCATTCTGCAGCACAGTTAAATTCTTATGCGAAATGGTTTCCGGTCAAACTCTATGAAGCTCTGGATTCTGGTAGTTCTTAATATGTAGAACAAAACTTCTCAAGAGCACCAAGTCCTAATAACTCATAATGCCATATTAACTATGCTGTAGAATGCACGTAAAGTCCAACTTCAGAAGGCTATATTTCAAAACATGAGTTTTTAGGACTTAGTGCCCTCGAGAACTTTTGTTCTACACATCAAGAACTATCAGAATCCAGAGTTTTAAAGGGTTTGACCGAAAGCCATTTCCTATAAGGATTTAACTATGCTGCAGAATGCATGTAAAGTCCAACTTCAGAGGGCTACATCTCAACATCATGAGTTTTTAGGACTTAGTACCCCTTGAGAACTACCAGAATCCAGAGTTTGAAAGAGTATGGCCGAAAGCCATTTCCCATGAGGATTTTGCGGGGTCCTTTAGAAGTGAATTGTCAATGAAATAATAATAAAAATATTTAAATATTAATCATTTAACTAGAAAGTTTAATAATGGTATCCAAATGATCTATTATTAAAAACGAACTGTTACTGTTTACTCTAGAGTAAATTTAATTATCTTTAAAATGAGCCCTCGCAGAATAAAATCGCACAATAAACAACTGAGATGTCATTTTAAAAAATCTCATTGGCCGCCATCTTGATGACGTCATAAATACTACCCGCCACACACCCCACATGGACACCATGAAAATTACTTATCAAAAGGTAGTTTTTGATTGAAATATCACCCCTACATCCTCCCTTCACTAACTTTGCCATGGAACTACATATGCTTCTCTACTATTAGTTGAACCACATAAACTATCTTATCTATCAGGTAAGAAAATCTTCCATACGATAGTAGCTTTTCTTTATTAAAAAATTCCTTAAGCTGGGCTCTAAAAGATCGAAAGCCTGTAATAGATTTAATATGAGCAAGTAACTTATTGAACATTACTAAGCCAAGGACATCAGTTGATTTATATGATGTGCTGTATTTAGGGAAAAGAATATGAAAGTTATCTTTTTTCTGATATTCGAATTATTCTAGGTGCTTAAATACATAAATGCACAATTCAGATATTAAAATAGATGATACAGTTAAAACTGCTAGTTCACAAAAAAGCGATCTGCAATATCTAACATTAACACCAACAATAGTTCTTAATATTTGTTTTTGAACTGTAAATGCTTTGGTGGCATGAGTAGCAGATCAGCTCTGGCCCAAGCAGTGGCGCAGCCAGAAACTTCATCGGGGGGGGGGGGGCAATAGAACCGGCCTCCCCAGAGGTTGAGGAGAACTTTTCAGAAAATGGTTGAAAACGGATGTGTATAGATTCCTCTACTAGATAATATTGGCATTAATTTCAAGAAATATTTGGATACTGCTTTCAGTCCCTTCAAATTAGTCAAAAAATTGCTGTTTTTTGGAAAATCTTCCCACAGTTATGAGACCTGTAGGAAGTGAAGTATTTGGGTTGTCTAATCAGTATTTTCACCCCCCCGCAGTTCTAAAAAAGGGTGGTTTTTGAGAAATATATACATATGTATGAATTTTAGCGCTTTTTCGTCTTTTTCTCTATTCTGAGGAAAACTATGCATTTTGGTGAAAAATATCAAGAGAGCAAAGTTGTAGAGCATAAAATTTCCACTACCATTTTTTTTTCGAATTCCGCTTAGTTTCGCCGCTAGAGAGCACGAAAGAAATAAATATATATATATGGACTTTTGCGCCTTTTTTAGATTTTGAGCCAAAATGATGCATTTTTATGAAAAATTACGTGAGATCAAAGTTGTAGAACATAAAATATATATATTTTTATGAAAAAAAAAAACTAGTGAATTTTATGTTCTACAACTTTGATCTAATGTAATTTTTCATAAAAATGCATAATTTTGGCTCAAAATCTAAAAAAAGGCGCAAAAGTCTATATGTATATTTATTTCTTTCACACCCTCTAGCGGCGAAACCAAGCGGAAATCGAAAAAAAAAAAAAGAAGAGGCAAAATTTATAGGAAATTTTATGCTCTACTATTTTGCTTTCTTGATATTTTTCACCAAAATGCATAGTTTTTCCTCAATATAGAGAAAAAGACGAAAAAACGCTAAAATTCATATATATGTATGTATTTCTCAAAAACCACCCTTTTTAGAACTGCAGGAAGTAAAAATCATGTTTAGACAACACAAATACTTAACTTTTTACAGGTCTCATAACTGTGGGAATTTTTTTTTAAATATTTCCTAATTTGAAGGGATTATTTGTACTAATAGTCATTATGCTTCTTTATTTTTTGGTTCATGGAAGACGGCTTGGGGGGAGGGCCAGGCCCCATGCCCCACCCCCTGGCTGCGCAAGTAGTACTCATGAGCTTATGCGCAATGAATTATGCTTGGAAATATGCCTGCTGCTGTGGTATGGAACATTTAATTTTAATGGAATTCAGGAAATGCATAAAGTATATCGTATATGGTTTTGGTTTTAAAATCCAAACGTCACATGCAACTAAATCAGGACCCTCGTAAGCCTATCTATACCCACCAATACTGGAATTTTGATTTCCCTGACTTTTCAGGAACAAAATTTTAATTTTTCAGTACCAAAATATTTAGATTTAATTTTTTTTTTTTTTTTAATTTAAATATTTATCATATTCTAATTAAACCTGTATACAAGTCAACAGAGTTATTTATCACATTTTGACCACCTCTTACTTCTTTGTTTTTAGATTCCTAAAAAATGTTAAATACAGAAGTTGTAAGATTGAATTTATATTTTTTTAAAATACAACTAAAAACAATAGCCTGCATAGATCATGTGATATAAAAATGAAAGTGATTTTTCTTTAATGGAACAGCCTGTATATTTTTACATTTTCTTTTAGATCTCTTTTCGCTGACTATATATAAGGGTTCATAGGTCTAGCTGTAATATTTTTTACATATTGGACATTAAATTTCCTCCAAATATACATACAGGTATCTTATGGTTGCTGATGGAAGCGTGGTTATTACTTACTATGCAGTAGGCTGTGACTGGATAATACTATGACAACATGGTTATTGTTTGACATTTTCTATTATTATTTTATCAAAATGGGTTATACAGCCCCAATTTACACCTTTAGATACATTTTTGTGAACGTTTTTAAAAGATAAAGTTAATAATAATTTTAATCAGCGGTCAAAACACAAAGCACATCTTTTTCTTAAATTGTTTAGACAGTTTGAAACAGTGCTATTATTGTCCTAGTTTAATTTGTAAATTGTTTTCCCTAAGTTTAATTCTAATCATTTGAACTGGGTATTACTTAGAAATACCTAGGAATTATTATAAAATACTGTGGTATTATTACAAAATATCCAGGTATTACTGGATATTACTACGCAAATCGGAATTAGTACACTGATATTTTTTAAGTGGTTTAAGCCCCCCCATTTTACCTTTAACAATTATCTAATTGAATTTGTCTGATTTTATTAAATTTCTTGTCTAACCTTGAATGCAAAGCAATAGCCTATTATTTACTACAAATGGCAATATGACCTACATTATACTCCATAAAGCAATAATTCTTTACAGAATAAATATAATTTCTACATGATTGTCTTATCACTAATATCTATGATAATGAGGTGCACGTTATCCTATTTGAATAATATAGTACTACTATGACATGAACCAATGACAATGAAATATTCATCTGTGTAAAATTCTATAATATCGTCATTAAACTGAACATTACATTGAAAAATATTAACTTTAGCATTTAGCACATAACTTTCACACACCTAATATTATTTAATACGAAAAAACAAGAAATTACCCATTCTTTATGTATACTATTGATCTTAACTCTGATCACGCTAGTATACTAATAAGGCTAATCAATGAGATCTGACAATTTTTTACTAAATGTATTAACCAATCAAAATTTTGTATTTCATGTTGTGTGTCAAAATTCATCCAATCAGTAAAAGATTACAGCGATAACACGCATACATGTGGTGTTATCAGGCAAGGCACACATGATAAATTCAAATGTCAGATTAAAATTCAACAAATGGCAAATTGAAAATTAATTCATAAAAATGTCACAAAGGTTTGGTAAACAATTCAATTAATCAAATTGTATTAGAAAATACACCCAAAACACCATTAAAAGTAAAAAGGATACGTGGAAAATGTTTTTAGAATTTTGTTCGATCAGAAAATACGAATTGAATGGAAAGTAAAAAATTATCTTACCGAATATACCTCGAGCATTGATAAATACTCAAAATTTTGATATAGAGAATGTTTCAAGCGTGTTGCTTAAAGGTAATAGCTCTCGGGCTATTACCAAGCAACACGCTTTCTGCAGTCTCTATGACAAAATTATCTCGGTATTATCAATGCTCTAGGTGTATTATGGGTGAAAATTTTTTGATAAAATAGAAATCCTATTAAATTCGCCCATTTCTAATCATGTGTGCGGAAACAACCAATCAGGAGAACATTACACTGATAACACCATCCAAGGAAATTTTCAATCTCTATGACAATAAAATTATTTAACTTTGACAACTTCATAACTGCCAAATAAACCTCAAAATGTCACATTTTGGCAATGCCAATTTTCAATCTATAAATAAATAATTGTTTTGTTGTGTTGCTACTTTTTGATTTTATTTATTTTTTTAATTTTCTGACCGAATATCCCTCTGACATTGACAAATGTCTCATAATTTTATAACAATCTCAAGCGCGTTGCTTGGTAATAGCCCTCCGCCTTCGGCATCGGGCTATTACCAAGCAACGTGCTTTCGATTGTCATAAAATTATCTCGTACATTTTCAATATCCTAGGGATATTATAGCTGAAAATTTTTAACTAAATGTATTAACTAATCAAAATTTTGCATTTCATGTCATGTGTCAAAATTCATCAAGTCAGTAAAAGATTACAACAATAACACGCGTACACATGTGGTGTTATCAGCTAAAGCACAATTGTGTATGTTCAAATGTCAGATGTTTCAAACGATTCAATTAATCAAATTGTATTACAAAATACACCCAAAAACACCATTCAAAGTAAAAAGTATATGTGGAAAATGTTTTTAGAAATTTTGTTTGATCAGAAAATACGAATCAAATGGAGAGTAAAAAATTATCTTACCAAATACACCTCGAACATTGTTAAATACTCAATATTTTGTCGTAGAGAATGCTTCAAGCGTGTTGCTTAAAGGTAATAAAGGTAAAGGTAATATTACCAAGCAACAAGCTTTCAGCAGTCTCTATGACAAAATTATCTCGGTATTATCAATGCTCTAGGTGTATTATAGGTGAAAAAAATATAATTTATTTGCCTGAAAAAGATTATCAATCAGTCAATCATATTCAGAATAAGATAAATGAGATTAACCTTTTACTCGATGCTTATTTTGATTACACAAAGTAGTAGTGGCGGTCTGGGTGTCTAGGGCTTAGTCGGCATTTTACAAGCGATGCAAGCAAGAATTTTTTTTATCGTGGGGAGGGGGACTTTTTTGGGCCTCGCGTCAGTCATTTATTCGGGGGATGGGAATTTTGTACTAAACTTTAATGTTCAATAAATAATTTTTTTTATTATAATGTTTAAGGACCGGTTTAAGGATAAATAAAATCATAGAGGTTCTTTAGAATTGCAGAACGATTTATTTATTAAAATAAAAAAACAAACTCATAAAATTAAAAAATAAAAACTTTTATAAAAAACGAATACTAGCAAAAAAGAACAATTTAACGAATCTCAAACTAGAAAACTGAAACTATGAGAACAGAACGTGAACGAGAATTAGAAATTAAATTAATAAAGCTGTCAATTCTTCAGACGATTGTGCTATCTGCTTTAAGATTGCATAAAGCACAAAATCCCACAAAATTTTGTTTATCACATCCAAGATTTAAAGTTTTATTTTGAATCTCTATAAATCAATTTGAATCAAAATAATGCTTTATAAGCATTTTTATTTTTTTTAAATTTGTCATTAATTGCGTTACCTAACGTATACCATTTTCGGTTTTCAAGCGACAATTCGGTTCTCGGTTATGGTTTCGGTTTACAGACCCGCGGCAATTCGGTTTCTGCTAGAAAAAATTAGTAATTACGGTGCGGTTTTCGGTTACGGTTTCGGTTCGGTTTCGGTACCTGGATTTTTACTTGCCTTTTACCTTATATAATCTTTATAATGAACGAATCGATTTAGATATGGTTTTCACCATACAATTTGGTATTTCTACATCACGGTTTAAAGATTTGAATCTTTGATTTCAACTATATTTTTTGAACTTTAAATTCGTAATTACGGTGTGGTTTCGGTTACAATTTCGGTTCGGTTACGGTCCCTGCTCGGTACACTTTAATCCTGTATAAACTTTTAGGTTGATGAATTCGTCACCGTTTAAAAAAACGATTTTCCGCGAATATCTCGCTCCCTATGCATTAGACCGCGACGAAGTCTATATGCAATAACCGTTTTTTTTTTAATTCGACCTTGAATATCTCGAAAAGGGCGAGGTTTTGTGGAAAAAAGCAAAATACCAATCTTGTAGATAATTGAATTCTCTACAACTTTTGTGTTTGCTGCCCGATTTTTTTGTCGCGAGATATTCGCGAAAAACCATGTTTTTGAAACTTTGACCTTGAATATCTCGAAAGAGGGGGAGGTTTGGTAAAAAATAAAATAAACAACTTGTAGATAATTTAATTCTCTACAACTTTCACATTGACCTCATGGGCATCCGATGCATAGGACGTGATCTATTTGCCAAAAACTTTGACCTTCAATATCTTGGGTAGCCATGTTGGGATTTTTGTGATTTTTGTGGATTTGGGTTTGGGGCACCTCAACATAAACCTGTTTAAAACTGTCAAACGCAATTCGTCAGCGATTTGAAATGTTTTTGTTTCGTATGTATATAAGCGCATTACGTACTCAAAAGGCAAAAGGCCCAGTCGGCATTTGCCGACTCGCCGACCTGGCCAGACCGCCACTGCAAAGTAGGTAAGTAAATACCTACTCTATCAATAGGTGCTTATGGAAAATCTTTCGCAGTATTTCAATTAAGATAGAGAAAATTAATTTGGAGATGGAGACCCTTTAATTAGAAATTAGCAGATATAAGTATATGATAGTTTATTATAAAATTATCTAGCAAAATATTTAAATGATAGGAAAAGTTTCTGTACATTTAATTTTTATTAAGTACTTATGTGGCAAACTGATTGTCACAATGAGTCAATTTACTATTTAATGCTATTCAACTACACTGTGTAACACACTAAATGGTTAGTCAGGTTCATACACCTACAATAATTAAGTATAATGTTAGACAACAGAATATGATACAGTCACTCTTATTTATAAACATGTACCTATTGCATTATAAATTTCCATATTTAATATAGCTAATCTATGTAAACATTAATATGTATTTTTTATACCAGATAAATTTATGTCAATAAGTAAGTATACATTCATTGTTTCAAAGAAATTAAAGGTGATATTAAATGAAGTATTAAATCATTTAGAAATGCTCACTTAACAACCCTAATCGAATTTAAAATGACGAGTAGCAGTTGCAGTTAACATCTGCTATCAATGCAGGATTTGAAGAAGGGAAATATATCGGTTCTTTATTTTTAGATTTCACGAAAGCCTTCGAATTCAATTATTGTGGCCTATCTGGGCATAGTATAACACTTATAAGTTCTTATCTTAGTAATAGACAGCAATTTGTCATCTATAATGGGAGAAAATACACCTTACAAAAATTAAAACATGGTGTTCCCCAGAGCTCCGTACTGGGACCTGTGCGTTTTCTTATTTTTATTAATGATTTCCCAATTTCAGTTCAGGACAATGTACTTGCCATATTATTCGCCGATGACACTAGTTTAACCTTCCCCAGCCTTAATTTGGCATACCTGTTGAATGAGGTACCGCAAATCCAGTCATCTATACAGAACTGGTTTATATCTAACAAGTTATGCCTGAATATATAAAAAACGGAGACCATGATATTCAGTTTGCGTAACATGGAGGAAGTGAATAACCCTGAATCTATTAAATTCCTAGGTGTGAACTTAGGATGGGGAGAGACTATAAGCAAACTAGAGAGATTGGAAGTGGCACCTTCATTAATATCATTAAGAGTTACTTCAGGGATAGGCAAATAGGGATGGACGCAAATAATACCTTTGAATGGAGAAACGTGACCTGCGGCGTCCCACAGGGTTCGGTACTCGGGCCAACACTGTGAAACATTATGTTCGAAGACGTCCTACGGATTCCCCTTGCAAATGGGGTCACCCTTATGGGCTACGCCGACGATTTTGCCCTAACCGTGACTGGAAACTGGACAGGGCTAATCGAGGAGAAGGCGAATGCCACTATTGAGAGAATAGAGGAATGGCTGCGGAGCGTAAAATTAAAACTTGCCCCGGAAAAAACCGAAGCAGTGATGATCACAAGGAAAAGAACTGTCCAGCCTGTCACCATCAGAGTTGGACAGATGGAAATTAGACCGGGGAATGGGCTTAAATACCTCGGAATCTGGCTGGACCCGAAACTAACATTCAGGTGTCACATAACAAAAACGGCGGAAAAAAGCGGGGACATCGGCAACCGCTCTGGGAAGAGTGATGTGTAACACGAAGGGGCCAAAGGTCAGCAAAAGAAAGGTGCTTTGTGGCGTGGTGCATTCAGTCATATTGCGAGGTTTCCCAAAGTATAAAGCAACTAAAAAATAAAAAGTCCGTAGGCGAGGACGAGATACCAGTAGTTTTGCTAAAAGAAGTATGTGACTTAATAGCGGCCCCTCTTGCCCATATAATAAATTTAGCCTTCAACACTGGTACTTTCCCAGAAATACTCAAGACTGCATATGTTAAAGCCATATATAAAAAAGGTAAAAAAGATGAGCTAAAAAATTATAGGCCCATCTCTCTTCTATCGAACATCAGTAAAGTCTTCGAGGGAATTATATATGATAGAGTCATGAGCTTTCTGGAGAAAAATCATGTACTATCCGAATATCAAAATGGATTTAGAAAAGGAAAATCAACAATAAGGGCCATATACCAGGCTATGTTAAAAATAATTGAATCATTAAATGACAACAAAAAAACTTTAACAATGTGCCTTGATCTAACGAAGGCTTTTGACAGTGTTGATCATGGGATTCTATGTAAAAAGTTGGAGTTGTATGGCATCAGAGGGGTGGCGTTGCGTCTAATGCGATCGTATATAAGTAATAGGAAGCAGTGTGTTGTCGAAATGGATAAACATAATGAATTATTAAAATAGAATGTTATAACAATAAAGAAAGGTGTTCCACAGGGATCCATTTTGGGGCCGCTGCTTTATATTCTATATACAAATGAAATACCAAGGACTGTTGAGCAGTCGTTGGTAATGTATGCAGACGATACGTCACTGATCTTTAGCGAGCCAGATATAGTTACTAGCCAACAAAGTGTAAACAATGCAATGTGCTCAATGGATGCCTGGTTTTCGGCCAATAATTTATCACTAAATATTGAAAAAACACAAATTGTAAACTTTAGCTATCGACCTAGTGATACTTTTAACATATATTTTGAAACAAATAAAATACAAACTAAAAATAGTGTTTCCTTCCTAGGTGTACACATTGATCATAGGCTTGACTGGGGAGTTCATATTGAGGCACTTGCACAGAGTATGGCCAGATACTGCTTTGCAATAAAAATAATTTCGGATAATGTTGGACAAAAAGAAGCATTAATAGCTTATCATGCATATGTACACTCAAAAATGAAATATGGCATAATTTTTTGGGGAAACTCTGCAGAAATACAGCGGATTCTTATCTTGCAAAAACGTTGCTTAAGAAATATTAAAAAAAAAAACGCAGAGACAGCTGTAAAGAAATATTTACTTCTAATAAATTGCTGACAGTAATTGGACTCTATATCTATGAGGTAGTGGTGTTTATAGTAGAAAACCCACTTTTCTTTAATAGTCACAATCACGTTTATGCAACACGAAACAAAGAAAACTTAAAACTTGATAAAGTCAATTATGCATATTTACAAAAAAATGTGCAATATACTAGTATAAAAATATGGAACAGAATACCTTTACAATTAAGAAATCTTCCCAAACATCAACTAAAAAATAAATTAAAACTCTATCTTCAAAGTAAAGCATATTACTCCCTACATGAGTTTCTAAATGATACTGATGTCTTTAATATAGGCCGTGAGTACTAGCTTAAAATACTTTATATATCTACATCCCATATAAAAAATTCTTTTCTCTTAGATTGAAGTACTTTCAAAGCTAATCCTAAACTCTAAGATTTAATGTTAACTGTTAGTTTTGTATCGTTTGTCTGCAAATTTTTGTTGAATGATCTTTGTTTGTTCTATACCATAATACTGCGTATTTATTGTGTATTTAGTGTGTTTTAATTAACGGATTCATACCTAGGTTAAGTACTATTTTTATTCTTATTGTCTATTTTATATGTATGATGTAATGTATGCTATTTGACACGTTCTATATCCACATTAATTGGAAAATACTGAACAAATAAACACTATTCTATTCTATTCTATTATATGCCGCCCCGGTCTGAGGATACGCCTTAGAAGAAAGGGCTAATGCCAAAGTAAGCCTGGCAAGGATTCAATGGCAGATGGCACTAAGAGTATGCAGTGCCTATCGGACAGTCTCGTACGAGGCAGTGCTGGTGAAGTGAGGAACCACCAGGGAAAGACTGTTCGAAAGATGGCAGAACAGATGGGAGAACGCCCATAAAGAAAGATGGACTCACTGCATGATCCCTACAGTCAAAGAGTGGGTGGAAAGGAAACATGGAGAAGTAGGATACCATCTCACGCAGGCCCTGACAGGTCACGGCTGCTTTGCCGACTACCTGTTGAGAATAATAGGAAAGCTGGACTCTCGAGAGTGCGCATATTGTGAAATAGACGATGCAGAGCACAGTCTTATACTGCAACAGATGGGTGGAGGAGAGACGAGGCATACAGCGTCTAGGGCCGGATGAGCTTGTGGAATTCATGCTGCAATCTGAAGACAATTAGGCAAAGGCCGAAACAACTATTACACGGATCGTTGTGCATAAAGGAGAAGATGAGAGGAATCCCGACCTATACCCTTTGCAGAACTAGAGGGAATACAGGGAACAAAGACACAGGAAAAAAACAACATCTATACATTGAATAATGATTGACGTGTATCCTGAAGAGAAGCGAGAGCGGTTACAGGATACATCATACACTGAAGAGGGGTGGTTTTAGTGGGTATGCCTAGAGGTGAGTCCCACACTACCGTTCAGGTGTCCATAAATGATTTCCACCCCGGGAAACAAAAAAAAAGTGTGAACTTAGACCCAAAGTTGTTGTGGGAAAATCATACAGCTTATATTTGTTCCAAAATTTCGAAATACACCTACCTGCTCCGAGACCTCGTCGGTAAAGTATCCGAAACTACCTTAACTGCATATCACAGCTTCATCCACTCTACAATTTGCAAACGTATTTTCAGCCCAAAGATGAGTTATACGAATAATATCCGGATTAAAATTGATGACTGTAAAGTACAGTTAAAAAAATTGAGAATCATGACTGTACCCTGTACTTATGTATTTCAGTGTCTTCTATATATAAAAAAAATCAGGATTCATTTAACACCAGTAGCCAGGTTCATTGTTATAACACTAGAATTAAAGATAATCTAAACAATAATTTCCTACGGCTAAGTAGAACCAGAGATGGCACTGGTTATCTAGGAATACAGTTTTTTAACGCTTCGCCTCTTCAGGTAAGAGTCTTATATGAAATTCAATTTAAAAAGAAAATAAAAAATTATCTACTTAACGAAGCTTTCTACACTACAGATGAATTCTTATCTAGCAACTTTAATCTGATTTAATATAATTTTATATACACTAGGGCAACTCTCTAAACATGTCCACGTATCCATGTTTTTAAGGCACACATTTTGTTTCTGTACTTATCTGTTTTGTATTAATTTTATTTGTCAACTTATACCCTGACCTTGTAGTATACATTTTATTATTCTACCATATTTATGTTTTAGTACCTACTTGTATATTTGACGTGTGTAAACATTTTTATGTAATTTGACATGAATAAACTATCTATCTATCTGATCTATTTATCTATCTATCTATTAGTCTAACAGAAATCATCATATTTAATGCCTGGCTGGAACTTTCATATGTTTTGTAATAGTTTTATTACAGACAACTTAACAATTTAAAGTAAAACTGCACCTAAAATCTACGTAAGATCTAAGTTTGTAGTGACCTGTGAGGCACACTGTAAATTACAGTTTCTTCCTATGTTTGTGTACTAAGTAAATGAAAAATTTTAGTAAAATTTTGCTCTAAAACTATGACAAATCATAACTTAAATAAATCATCATAGTTTATAAGCCTCTGGCAATCATCCTGGATGACGGGCATGGTATAATTTCAATAGGGAGTATTGTACCATGCTAACTTACATAGATATGATTCAAAATTTTAAGTTTACAAAAAACACATACACACATACATACACACAGACTTTTCTTATTTGGTACTTGAATGCAACATGTGAAAATTGTTGTCCAGTCATTATATACCTATTTGATTAACTGAAATAGGTATAGTTCACAGAAAGGAAGCATGTAAATCACGTTTAAATTGAAAATACAAAAACTCTAAAAACGGACTTTTATTATTATTTAGGTGTACAGGGTGGACCAAATTAGATGGGATTTGAGGTTCTCTCTAAAACTATGGCAGATAAAAACCAATATAGGTGTCCTGAGCTCGATTTTCGAGAAACAAACAATGGCGCAAACCGCGATCATCTATCTTTTTCGACTACCGAGCTACACAGCGTTTTTGTAAAATTGGCGTTTTATCTCAATTACCAAGTGTCAAATCGAAAATCGAGTAACACATTCTTAAGGCACTTTTTTGAGCATGCCTCAGTTTTCGAGATGTAGACATAACTTGTGTTTTTTTAAATGGAACACCCTGTAAATTATTTCATTATTCGATCACAACTTAAATTGGCTAATCCAACGATATATCATGTCATATTTATCTCTCGAAAAAGTGGTTAATTTTCGAAAAATTTAATATATTTGTGAGGAGACCATTTATTAACAAAACTTCTTGTAATATAAAAGAATTTTGCCAAAAATAGGAAAAACTAAACTACGATAAATGTTCGAATTGTCTTCCATTGACATCTATGCATTTTTGACACCTTCTCCTTACAGCCCAGGCAATGAAGGTTTTTTTGTCGGAAGTTATTGTAGATTGTAGATTGTTTAAGGGGTCGCTTGGCCCTGGGGCTTTCTTCACCTCGACCTAAAAGGTCTTTTGTGAATTACCCTGCATCTAGTTGTTGCCCAGGATTCCAAGACTTTTTGCAAAGCTTGCGATTTTCCTGGGAGCTAATTTCCCTATGTCTTCAGGCGTTAATTCCGCCTGTTCTAGGTACTTTAGCCTAATGCGGATTAGCACCCTGCATTCACAGAGTATATGTTCCGCAGTTTCAGTTGCAGCTTCACAGTATCTGCATCTGTCATCTTCTGCCATGCCCATGTTCTTGAGATGATATCTCAAGGGGCAATGGCCAGTTAGAAGGCCTGTGATCAGCCTTAGATCGGACTTTTCCAGTTAGAGAAGCCTTGTGGCATTCTTTGTTGAATAGGTTATAAACCTTTTTGCTTGTCTTTGGCCTGGAGTGTTCCTCCAGTAGGACTCTTTTTGTTCCTTTTCCCATTTTAGGACCTCCTCCGTTATATGTCCCTTGGATAGGCCACAGAACGGTTCGGGTCCAAAAAACGGGGCTTCAGCCCCTTTTCTTGCGAGGCTATCAGCCAATTCATTGCCTTCTATCCCCTCATGCCCTGGCACCCACATCAAGGTAACCTTGTTCTGTTTTGCCAGTTGCTTCAGGGATTGTCTGCATTCCCAGGCAATTTTTGACTCGAAGGTATATGACCTGAGAGCCTTTAATGCTGCCTGACTATCTGAAAGTATATAGATCTTTGCCCTTCGAATGCCTCTATTTAGGCATTCCTGGGCACATAGATCTATAGCATAAGTTTCTGCTTGGAAGATGGTTGGGGTGTTACCAAGGGCTTTAGATAGCCTGCATTTAGGCCCTGCTACGCCCACACCAACCCCTTCATCCATCTTGGATCCATCTGTGTACCAGATGTGTGACTCTTTCTCCAACTGCAATGCTCCGACCCTGCCCGCCTGACGGCTTTCAATCAGCACATCAAACGGGCAGTCAAAGTCATGCTTGATTGGCATTGAGTCAGTGGGTTTGGTCATGGATTCAAATTGGATTAACTCCAGAATCCTTAAGTGACCAACCAGGTCGCCTGGTCTGAATTTAAGTGCCTTAAGGCACTAAATGCTGCCTCCTTCCTCACATGCAAATGCAGAGGAAGTAAGTCCAGCATTGCCTCCATAGCTGCTGTGGGACACGAGCGCATTGCTCCTGTAGTCCCTAGACAGGCAAGGCGTTGCAATTTCTGCAACTTTCCTTGTGCAACTTTTTCTTCTGTTTTTGGCCACCATATGCATGATGCATAGGTAACCATAGGTCTCACAACCGATAGGTAGGACCAATTTATCATTTTCGGCTTCAGACCCTAAGTCTTACCAAACAACCTACGGCACATCCAAATAGCCGTTGTTGCTTTGGTAAGTGTCCTTTCTAAGTGTGAGTTCCAGGTGAGTTTTTGGTCTAGGATTACTCCTAGATACTTGACTTCATTGGAAAAATTCAGTACTGTTCCATTTAACATAGGAACTCTCAAATTGAGTTTTCTCCTTTTGGTGAATGGAACAATAACTGTTTTGCTCTAAGACCCTCTGACGAGCACCATTTAGATATTATGTTTAAGGCAATTTGCATGTGGTTTGAGATCATAACCTCATGCCTGCCTCTCACAGTAACGACCAGGTCATCAGCGTAGCCCTGAACGTTGAAGCCATAATTACTCAGCTTATGGAGAAAATCGTCGACCACCATTGACCACAGCAAGGGCGATAAGACTCCACCTTGTGGACAACCTCTAACTGCAGTCACGGTAGCCGACTTGTTCCCCACATTTGTGGTAATTATTCTGCTTCTTAGCATGGATTGTATCCATCTGATTGTTGGGGACTGTATTCCCCTTTTTTCCGTGGCTCTTTGTATGGATTCATAGGAGGTGTTGTCAAAAGCACCCTCTATATCTATGAAAGCACACAGAGCCAGTTCCTTTGCTGTAAATGTCTTTTCGATGCCTTTGACCAGGCCATGTAGAGCATTTATCGTTGATTTGCCAGGTTGATAGGCAAATTGTTTCGAGTGAAGCGGTTTCGCTGTAATGATTTCGCTTCTGATCTGTTGATCTAGTATTTTCTCCATTGTTTTAAGGAGAAAAGAGGTTAAGCTGATGGGGCGATAAGATTTTGGCTCGTCTGGTGGACGTCTGCCTATCTTTGGGATAAACGCCACCTTAACTTCCCTCCAAGCTTGGGGAATATACCCAAGAGTGTAGCTTGCTATGAATATGCTTCTCAGGAAAGTTCCTCAATTCCATGTTGAAGCAGGGCAGGAAAAATACCATCCCTGCCCGGTGATTTAAAGGGTTTGAAGGTCGATACCGCCCATTTAATTCTGCTAGGGGTGAATATTTTTCCAGCTAGCCTTTTCCCTTCTCTGGTAGGACGATGTGCATCCTCTTCCAGGAAGGCCTGTGGAAGTTCACCTTCGATTACATGGAAGCCAGGGAAGTGAGTACCTAAAAGTACTCTTATGTTTTCCTGCTGACTCTCTGCATGTTGACCATCAGGCTTTTTGAGTAGCCCTATTCCGCTTGAGTGGTCTTTTGCAAGGACTTTTTGTAGACGGACTGCTGGGGCTAATTCATCTATCCCCTCGCAGAACCGCCTCCATGATCTTCTTTTAGACCTTCTCAATTCTTTGTTGTCCTCCGTGAGGGCTTTTTTATAGTCCTCCAAGTTTCCAGAGTTCTTAGCTCTATTGAAAGTTTTCCTGGTCGCAGCCTTAAGGCGACTGAGATCCCTATTCCACCAAGGCACGTCTCTTTGGACTGCCTTTTGTTTAACAGGGCAACTTTTTTCATAACACGAGGTTATGAGGTTTTGTAATTGATATGAGGTTATATCTAAATCCTCTATTGTGTCGATGGAGTGTGTGATACCTTCGACCTCCGACTTTAAGTGTTCCTTGTAAACACTCCAGTCAGTCAGTCTAGGTATTCCACACTCCTCGAAGCTTGCTACAGATGCCTCCAAGTCGAATCGAATATGTCTGTGATCCGACATTGAGGGCTCATCTGTAACATGTCAGTTTTTGATAGAGTCGGTTATAAATGGATCAGCAAAGGTTACGTCTAAAACCTCTTTTCTAATCGCATTTATAAAGGTGGGTTCATTACCTTTATTGATAATGTCGATATTATTTGCAGACAAATATTCAAAAAGGTACTCACCTCTAGTGTTAGTGTCCGTGCTGCCCCACATAAGATGGTGCGCATTGGCATCGCTGCCAATAATGTAATGTTTGTTCTTCCTTTTGCACCAGTTGATGAGGCTCTTTACTTCCTCTGGAGGTGGGCTTCGTTCTTCACCGGGAAAGTAGGCAGAGGCAATTACAATTTGCCTTTTGCCTTTTTCCGTAGGTACGTCCACAACTGCGCAACTAAGTCCCTGGTTGTGAACTCTGGAAGGAGAACAAAATTAGTGTCTTTGTCGAGCAGTATAGCTGCTCTAGGATTGTCGTGCAAGGTAGAATAAAGTAACTTACATGATTGTGTGGGGAGTCCTTTGATGTGTCCTCTGTATACCCAGGGCTCTTGAATTAGCCCTATGTTTATTTTATCCCTAATAAATCTCCTGCTAAGCACGCTCGAAGCTGCTTTTGCGTGGTGGAGATTTATCTGGAGGAATTTCAAGTTTTGGGGCATTTTGGCAGCTTGGGGCCTTTTTTGTGGCCCTTTTTGCCTGTACCCTTGCACTTGTCTGGTCTCCATAAAGTCCCACGAGTAGCGGAGAAAAAGCAAATTACCTGAGGCAGTGCCCCGCATACCCCAGGCAGGCATAATTGAAACCAGGGTGCGCCAGGTGCCCTGGAGTCCGCATAATAGAGACTAAGCTTCCCCTTAGTCACGCAGTCCTCGGCTTATGCTGTTCCACTTTGACTTGAGGGGAGTTTTATTGTGGCTCCCATCCACTTGGTCGGCCGATTAAGGCAGACTCCCACGTAGAGCAATCCTGTCACCAAGTTACTCTACACGGTTTATACCAGGCGGGTTTCCAAGGGTGAGACAAAGTCACCCGTGCGGATGACACAGCAGGTCCAAACCCAATGCACCAAGCACCCGAGCGACTGAGCTCCATCCTCCACACTGTTGATTCTGATATAGCTTCAGGACGTTGGGTCCGCTACCTCCCATCCTATAGGTGGTACAGGCCTGAACGGAGCTAATTACGTCATATGATACCCGTCTACAAAAGTAAACGAACATCACACGACGTCAGTACCGGTGCGTGAAACCCTAGCTCATGCCGTCATATACCTTCGTCAACACCTCATGGTGAGAAAAAGATAAGTACGTTATGGTACCGTCGGAAGTTATTAGAGACAAGCTGAATTTTTGCTAGTTGTTAGGGCCTAATTAAAGCAATAGTTTCTCAAAAGTCCCCGCCCCTCACCCTTACGCTTAATCCCCCCACTCCGCCTTGATCATTCATTTTGCAAGCCTTTTAGTTATCGCTCATATCTCCGTCATTATTAATCTAAATTCATAAATTATATGCCGTTTTATTTCTTAACATCCATTCTCTAAAAAAGTAACATTTTTCTGTAAACATAATACTTTTACGAGAATTCGCTAAAATAGACAAATATTTCACTTTATATTTGAATTTTTTGTGGTTTTTAGGGCACAAAACTTTTATTTTTGATAGCATCACAAAACAGTTTAAATAAAAATTGTAGCGCAGTTTTCAACCTGTCAAACGATATCCATACTTCTGTTAGGGGGTCGGGAACACGTACAGAGTACAAGAGATTAGTGCGTGTCTGTCGCGGCCATAGCCTGGCCTTAACTCGGGAGCGATCGCTGCCTCTTGTAGTCGGAGAGAGAGAGATCTTTAAAATATGCAAAATAAAAGTGGTCTATGCAACTCGAGAACACACATATTCTCACCAAAAATGACCTGCCGAATTCAATTATAGAGGTCGCGATTCGGTTCGGAATTGCGAAATCGGAAAAATCGCACTTTTCCACTTTTCTACGAAATATCTCGGAATAGGTACAATACTTTACATTTCCCATCCCCTAACTTTGTTTCTAACCATTGACTCGACATAAAAATTTGCACACATATATTCTGAAACATAATGAATCGACTGCTGTCCATAAAATTGTACCAAAGATAAAATATCTAGTACAAAAAAAATATTTTCATTCGAGATTGCATAGATTTTTCAGTATCAGCATTGAAAAAGTCTTCATCAAGGAAACCTTTTCAATACTGAAGATGAGTACTAGTATAAGAGATGTAGTTTAAGGTATGAATTAAATTTTGAAAAACAAAAATCGCTGTCTATAACAGTTTGGTGGTCATAGAAGTGTAATAAGTTTGAGCGTGGTATGCGCTGCATTAAATCCTGGCTGACCGATGCAGCGGAACCTCAATTTAACCGCTAGTATCAAAAACGGAGGAGCCAATTTTTTTTTTAATTATTATGTGTTCATTATGTAACAATTGTAAATCAGTCGCTGATATTTGAATAACTTATGACGAACAATTTTAAAGATCTGCTAAGCTATATAGGAAATATCCCACTTTTCAAAGAAATTTTAATTAAGGAAGCATCAAGTAACGTTTTTGGCAATAGTTCCGAAAATTTTATATAAAAAATTATGAAAAATTTTCACCGTAGGAAAAAAGCGGGGCTGGATAAAGTGGGAGGGGTGGTTGCAAAAGAGGGCATTTGCCCCGAGCGGCATATTTGGGGGGCGGCAAATCTGATGTTTGTAAATGAAGAAAAGTACTGGTAAAATCTTTAACAAATGATTTACGAATTAATATAGCGGTATGGGAAACCTCAAATCAATATTTTCAAATTTATTGCTTTTTCAAGTTCGTCATTACTCATTACTTTAGTTGTTTTATTTTTCAGTCCATTTTACTTGTAGTTTTAAATTAAAACGTGTATTGTCTCATGCTTATTGGCCAGAATTCATCCGTTTTATTAACAAATTAAAATGACGGAAATGTCTTCTAAAGGAGAGGGCGGCAAAAGCCAACTTTGCCCCCCACAAAAAATAATTGTAGATCCAGCCCTGGAAAAAAGCTGTGTTATATTGATGACTCAAATATTATTTACATACAATATATATTTTCCAAGATATAACGGACTAAAAGCTGGCATGGTTATAATATCCATAAAAAGTGGGACATTTTTCAATATAACTTAGCAGATATTCAACACTGTTCAACGTAAGTTATCCAAATTCAATAATGAACAGATAATTTTTTCAATTTTATTAGATCTTCCGTTTTTAATATATTTATGGATAAAATGAGGGCTATTTTGTAAATATGTTCTCAGAATATGACAACGAAATGCTCTTTTTGTAGTTGGTAAGCGTCTAATAGTAATACATATTAATTTAAAAGGCGATATTTTAAATTAATATACATATTGGCAATTATATACAACTGATATTTCCTTGATTGAAAAAAGATATTTATTTTTAAATTATATTTCTTTGTTAAAAAATATTATTTTGGGTATTCAGCAGATAACTTTCAAAGAAAACATTCGTTTCTTTCATATACCATTGGTGCAAGTCTGACCAAAAAGGAAGATCAACAAGACTCCCCCTACGGTGACTTGTCGACTTCTTTCATACACCTACCGTAGGGGGTCTTGTTGATCGTCCTTTTTGGTCAGACTTGCACCAATGGTATATGAAAGAAACGAATGTTTTCTTTGAAAATTATCTGCTGAATACCCAAAATAATATTTTTCAACAATGATGTAAGCAGAAATAATAGGTATTTATTTATTAAACTAGATGAGTTTTGGGGCTCTAAAGGAATGTTTGTTTTTTGTTATTTTTAATATATTTGTCAAGTAAATAGATGTCTTCCTGTCAGTTTTTTGACATGAAAATATTTCATTTTTATTTTCTAATAGTAACTTTTATTTCGAATTGGATTTATATCCTTCTGACGAGTTCTAAAGAGAACGAAAAAGATTGTACAATGTTTAAAGGCATTAATCCATCGAAAATATATGAAATACTTCATTTATTGGACATGCATGCGGTGAGCGAAATTTTTATAACTATTTTCTTTGTGCTTTTTAGTATTTTTTTGACATTGAAATGTAATAAACGTTTCATTGTGATGTAGTATCCTCCAGGTAGGGCTAGAGATACTTAATATTATATAAATTAGCATGATCAGACTTGAATCATCAATATATAGAAAGAGTGGTTGTTTTATTGCTTTTCATGCTGAATCTTAGATATGGTAGGTGTATGAAAGAAGTCGACAAGTCACCGTAGGGGGAGTCTTGTCGATCTTCTTTTTTGGTCAGACTTGCACCAATGGTATATGAAAGAAACGAATGTTTTCTTTGAAAGTTATCTGTTGAATACCCAAAATAATATTTTTTAACAATGATGTAAGCAGAAATAATAGGTATTTATTTATTATATTTCTTTATTATACATTTTAGCTTGGAAATGAATGGGCTCCAATGGTCCATACTTTCCATGAATTCTGGATGAAAATATCATAAAGATTTGAAAAACACTACATACTTTATTAAGCAATCTTTAATAACACATGCGCCATTTTTATTAATTTCACCAAATGACGGGATTCCAAAAGAATACTTTTTTAGAAATTAACAGATTCAATACTTTACGCTTTCCTACATACGTTTACAGAAAACATCTCGTCGTGTTATACATGTACGATTAATCATAAACCAGTTGAAAATAAAATCATTAATTTTTTGAATTAAGTATAACAATATTCACAAGAATATATTCTTAAAAAACAAACAGTAGTGAACTATAATACACTCCATATTCACATAGAAATGTAATAAAACGAAAAGTATGTGTTGAACGATACGGTTAAGGATTGAGCGCCAGAGCAATGTTCATGTTACTAGGCCTTTATCTCACTTCCTATACTTTTTATAAAAAAATGCTCCAAATAAAAAAATTTCCTCATTTCATTAGCTACAGCTTACTCTTTACAGTATGCAGTTATTTTGAAAAATAAAAAGTTACCTCGATCCACACTTTTTCACTGTAAATTACACAAAAATCGCAACTTCTCGATTCATATTTATTTATTTTTCAGTCATATCATAACAAATATTATTCTTGCATACACCATTGGAAAGCAAAAGGTTTGAATATTGTAATATTAAAATATCAAGTTTTTACGTCAACAAATGACAGATATAGAGGAGTGGGAACATGAAAAATGTGAAAATAGTATTTTTCGTAGAAAAGATGAAAAAGTGCAATTTTCTACACAAGCGCAATGGGTAGGAGTGGGGACTTTTGGGAAAATATACCTCTAAGTGAGTTCTAACCACTGGCAAAAATTCAGCTTGTCTCTAATTACTTCCGATATATGGTCATTTTAGCCCTTCATTGCCTGGGCTATTACAACATTTGTTGTATTTCCAATCATGACAGGAGTTATTGTCCGAAACGCAGCTAATGTTTTGTTCTCCAATTCTTCTATATTATTAGAACGTTCTCTATGTATAATATTTCTTAAATAACCCCCCCACTAAACAATGCATTATTACTTTAATATAACATCAACGTTGTCAGAAAGTAATTTGTCATACTATTAAATGTTACGTAATGTAACCAACATTACATAAATATTTGTTTAATATTTCGAAATGTAACATTTCTCTGTTACGTTGTTGTAATATAAATATCATATTGCAAGAGAACATTACAAATGTTACTTCCATTTAACATTGCATAACATTACGGATACATTCTTTGTTTGCTGGGCCAAAGCCAAAAGTCGGCAGGGGTTATATCGGGAGCAGCAGGGTAGGGCGCGGTTGGGCGACCGACCAGGGCGCCAGACACAAAGAGGTGCCTGGCGCCCCTTTCCTTTTTTTAACATGGGCAGATAGGGGGCGCTGTAGAAATCTCGCACCAAGACGCTGGTAGTGCTAAAACCGGCACTGATCGGGAGATCTAACTGGCCACAAAATAGGACCATTATTTCCTAAAAATTAAACAATATCTAAACTACTTTGTTGTTAATTAATGTCCAGTTAGCTAAATTAATTGTTAGTGATCAATTTGGTTAACTTAACTAACTAGACATTGAGTGATATATAGATACCTATCCAATCCTCCTCAAACTGAGCATTTAAATAATTTCGTGTTTCATTTGACGTATAACCTGGGGCGTCATCGTGTTGAAATTGTCTTAAGGCATATTGTAAGCAGAAGATGTCAAAAATGCATAGATGACAATGGAAGACAAATCGAACATTTTTTGTAGTTTAGTTTTTCCTATTTTTGGCAAAATTATTTTATATTATGAGAAGTGTTGTTGTTGCCTCCTCACAAACATATTAAATTATTCTAGAGATAAATATGACATATGATATATCGTTGGATAGCTAATTTAAGTTACGATCGAATAATTACATAATTTACAGGGTGTTCCATTTAAAAAAACACAAGTTATGTCTATATCTCGAAAACTGAAGGATGCATAATTTTCTTCTTATCAGCAATGGATTCTACTTAAGAATGTGTTACTCGATTTTCGATTCGACACTTGGTAATTGAGATATAAAGATCATCCAAAAATGTCAATTTTCCAAAAACGCTCTGTACCTAGGTAGTCGAAAAATATAGACGATAGCCGTTTGCGCTATTGTTTGTTTCGCGAAAATCGAACTCAGGACATCTATATTGGTTTTTGTCTATCTGCCATAGTTTTAGAGAAAACCCCAAATCCCTTCTAATTTGGTCCACCATGTAAGTACTAAAACGAAAAAAATAAGTTATGTTGAATTAATGTCTTAAAAACTTATTGCACTCGAGAAATTTGTACAGGCATTAATTTTGTTGGACAGAGATTGTAAGTACCTAAGTAGGTAAGTATTTTTTTTCTATTCACGTGTCACGTGGCAAGCTTTTAAGATAATTAATTCAACATAACTTATTTTTTTCGTTTTGTGACACCTAAATAAGTAATAATAAAAGCATGTTTTTAATAAATTTTTTTTACATTTAATTTTATTTTAAAATAATACCGGATCCTTCACCATTTCTTAGAATACAACGTCTGAGTGGATACACTATGCGAACAAATTATAGTGTTAAAATTAAAAAAACACTCTTTCTGGTACCATATTATTGTAATGTGACCAGAACTACACGTGTATGCAAAATTTCAGCTCAATTGAACATTGTCAAGTGAAAATTTTTTTTTGAAAATTGATGAGCAGGGAGGGGGAGAAATCCAAACAAGTTTTTGATGAGCGGGGGGGGGGGTGAAAATCCTAAAGAATTTGTTTCAATTATAATACAAACCCGCCCCCCCCCCCAAACGAGCTCGGGTCGGAATCACCCCCGCACCCCCTCTCGACAGGCTGTTTCAACTGAACATTCTAACATACTAACTAACCAACATACATTCAAAGCAAGTTAAATAAAAGCTTGTAATAAATAAATTAAAGTCTTTATAATTTTATGTCATTTAAAAACAAATTCATTTAATATCTGCCTGTCTACCTACTGCGAATTATCGTTTTACCAGTAGGTATAGGTAGATATAAATAGGCACGGATAAATAGGTACTTCCAAAAGAACAATGATCTTAAAATATTAAATATGTATCACAGGTAGCTAGATGCTATATAGATACAATATCCAAAGAACTACTTTTATTACAGCGGGATGCTGGATTTGGCAGACTATACTTAATCACGGGAATAAAATTTGTTATTTTACGACAAAACGAAACAAGAACACTCACTCACCTGATTAACAATTTTAGAAAACATCCTAAACCCCTTACTGTGGCAACTTCTGCCGTGTATGTGACGGTCATTTTGTAAAATATATGAAAAAAATACTGTACAAGTTCGAAAAACACTTAAACAAACATTTATCCACCAATTTCAGTCACGAGTATCAGGAAGGTTTTGTGTTTTATACATATTCCTGGGATCTTTTAAGTAAATGTTTATTTAAAAATTTTAAATCATCATTAATAAAAAGTTGTGATGATGTACGTGATTCATCCTTCCACGAAATTCACCATATTTCTGTAATTATTAAATATTAATTAACGGCCGAGTTTAAGGTTATATTTTTGCTGCAATCGTTAGGTACAGGTTAGATAATCCGCCGTCTAACCTAAACGTCAGCTGCTGACCGCAACACAGCGCAAACAAAACAAATGACTATCTAGGAATGCACTGCACATGCGCACACGCCAGAATCATATGATATTACGAAAATACCCGAAAGTAAGGCGGGATTCTAAGATTTTCGAATGTAACGATATGATATAGTTCATTTTTTCCGTATGGTATGCATATACCTCGTTTATCCTGCAATGAAGTATGACGCGTAATTAGTAATGCTCGGGGCTGCGCCGTCCATAAGGGCAAGTCGTGTGGTTCACGACGGCGCCACCTAACTTAAGGCGCCGCGAGTTTTGAAATTTAAAATAAATAAAAAAACGTTTAATTACAATATAGCACGAATCAGGGCCAGATTATCCAATAGACAAACTAGGCAATTGAATAGGGGCGCTCTAGCAGTTCAAAACTAACTAGTTTTATCTCCCAATGGCCGACGAGCGACGTTTATCGTTTGCCATTGATCTGTTGGAAAATAAAACCTACAGAAAATTTGGTTATTTTATTTAGATGGAATTGTAGCATTTATTACCTCTGTTCTGTAGCAACATTTTACAAAATTATTTATAGGATTATATTAGATCGGAGTTCGCAAGCAAGAAGTCACGAAAAAGGATATAAGTTTTTCAGTATATTATTTTTATATTTAATGTTTATATTTAATTTTAGTTCAGGGAAAGATATAAATACTGCATTTTTTTATAATAAAATATTTTTTATTGGTATTTTATATTTTTATGTCTTGCGCCCACGAAACCTACTCTTCGAAGACAATATAATTTTAAGTCAAATTTCTAACTTTTAATTTGAGGCCGTTTGACCTTGAAAAATTCTAAAATTTCGCCGACGGCGTATTTTACAATGCCGTAACCCCGTCTGTAAATAAGAGGACGCATATACTTCATTTGCCCAAAAGCGCACCAATTATTCTTAATCTAACAGCCGTGGCATAAACTGCAAAATTTTGAATTTTTATATTCAATTGTTTACCGTGAAATATTTGAGATACTTTTTTCCTCAGCCTCCCCTTTCAACTGAATTCTAGATAGATATGTTACCAGAGCTGGGTAATTACTTGTAATTTAAAAATAATTACAATTACAAATTACTTTTTTAAAAAAGGAACTAATTACAATTACAAATTACTTTTTTAAATAATGAACTAATTACAATTACAAAGTACATGTCTTTAAAAAAGGAATTAGCAATTACTTTTCTAATTACTTTTATGATAAAGTAAATGATAGTGACCAAACAGACAAAAAGGTAAGTTAAAAATTTTAATTAAAAGTGTTGTGTAATATTGTGTTTTAATATTTATTAGAATCGTTATTAGAATGTTTAACCTTAAGAGTAATCAGGAAAAATTAAATAAACATATAGAGAATGCAGCTTAATAGTGGAGTCGGTTTAGGAAAGGATTGGGAAATTTTTTAAGATGGATGCAGACCCTGCGGAAATTATTTGTAATGACGAGTATAATAAAAATTTTAATTTCGAAAGACGGGTGAAACCATGCCGAGGGGTATTTTGGACATTTTAAGGGTCAAATTTGTTGTTTTAATTTTTTTTTATCACTTAAACAACTAGTTAAGAAAAGAAAATGGTATCCTTTTATTGTCAATATTAAAGGAACCTTCAGGTTAAATTTGGGGAAGATATCTGACCATCCCCCCTCTTGATTCATCTATATATATACGAAAAAAAACTGAGAAAATCAAATTTTGGTTGTCTTGATCAGATCAGGGCTGAAATTTGGAATGGAAGTAGTTTTTATCACACAAAAACTGTTAACCAAATTTCAGCCAAAAATGTTAAATAGTTTGGCTGAAATTGCAGTTTCAGTCAAATTTTCTGAAATTTTCAAATCGAAATATCTTCGGACCTAAAAGTCGGATCAAAATTTGCTTTGTGGCAAAAGGTAGGCGAGGTATAATATCAAAATACTCGTTTTGAAAAGTAAAAGATAGACCACGGTTACCCTTCGATTATACATGAAGCGGCTACCTGAGTCACGTAAAAATAAAAAAAAAATTGTAACACATTCACATACAGAAATAAATACCCGCACGCACACATATATAATATAATATACATTCATCTATACCTAGTCAAGGCAGTAGGCACGACTATACAAATAAAATATATATATATATATATATTTTAAAGTTTTATAAACAATAAATACAATTGCTTTATACCAGTGCGCGCACACATAGTCAGTCACTGAGTACACATATATTATATATATAATGCAAATGACTAAAAAACGACCGAATGTAAAAAAAAAAGTGATTCTTGACTTATATCATGTAAAAGTACATAAAATAACCTACCCTTTGCCATGAAGCAAAATTCGGTCCGTCTTTTAGGTCCGGAGATATTTCAATTTGAACATTTCAGAAAATTTAACTCAAACTGCAATTTCAGCCAAACTATTTAATATTTTTGGCTGAAATCTGGTAAATAATATTTGTGTGATAAAGACTACTTCCATTCCAAATTTCAGCCAAATCGGTTGAGATCTGATCAAGATAGCCGAAATTTAATTTTTTCAATTTTTTTCGGGAATGTAAATGAATATAAAATTCATGAATATAAAACTGCAAATTCAAATTTGCAGTTTAAAATGTCCAAAAAAACCCTTTTCGGTTAATAAAACACGGTTTCACCCAAGATTTGATAGAAAGTCCTAATAAAGCCATCTCTTGCGTCAGCAAGGGATTTTGGGAATTCTGGGATTTTGTTATACTCGCCATGACAAACAATTTCCGCCGGGTCTGCATCCATCTTAAAAAATTTCCCAACCTCGCTATTTTATTTACTAAATCGACTCCACTATAATAACAATGCCTAATAATAATAAGAATGATAATAATAAACAGTAAACACATTTAGTTTTTAAAAGTTTATTGAATAAAAAACATAAATGTGCAGCGGACCACGGCAAAAACTCGTTTTTAGTCAGTAACTTTTTTGAACTTTTCAGATTCATTTTAAACTATGGAACTGTAAAATTCTGCTTTAATGCATTCTTGTTTGTTAAACCACATACGCATGTTCTTAAAGTAATTGTAATTGGAGAAAGTAATTGTAATTGGAGAAAGTAATTGTAATTGGAAAAAGTAATTGTACTTATAGAAGTAATTTGTAATTAGATAGTTCAAATAATATAATTACAAATTACAATTCCTTCAACAATTTTCCTGTAATTACAATTCTAAATTACTTTAATAAAAAAAAGTACTTAATTACAATTACAATTACAAGAAAAAAAAAGGAATTGTAATTGCTAATTACTTTTTCACCAAGAATTACCCAGCTCTGTATGTTACTGAAGGGCGCATGTTCGTATTTGCACGACGGCGGTCAAAAGGCTTGGCGCGGCCCTGGTAATACTATTGAGAGAACAGAATAATTATTAACGCAGAGCAGCGAATACCTACTGTTATAGGTAAGTACTATCGACTGAAACATATTAATAAAAAATTGTTAATTTTTATTATGGAAGGTCACGAAAATTCACGTTTTAGAAATTTTCGGGACTTCCTTTCAGGGCATGATACTACAACTAAAGAGATGCTCACTCAGAATTTCAGTTTCGTTCTGTTCTGCGCATGACGTTATCCCGAGTTCCCGAGACAAAATCGGGCAGATACGTGCGTGCATATACGTTGGGGAAATTTAATTATATAATAATTTGACATTTTCTAATGAAGTGTTTGGACCAGAGAGTATAAAGTCACAGGAGGGAGCTTATATACGTGACCTTGGGGACCGCGATGGTGTACCAAGATGGCCGCCGGCGGATATGACGTTCTTCCAGTGGCATCGCAAAAGTAGTAAAGTAATAATGACATTAGATATACATATCTACTTTCTCAGAAAAACAAATTTCAAAGAATCGCCTACCGTATTCCCTGAATTTAGATTTCCATACCGCAGTGTAAAAAAATACTTCGAATCTGAAACTATCATTGTTAAATAGGAATTAAATACCCGTTACTTTCTTTTACGGCATCTCCGCCACTGCTATCAAAACAATAACAGAATAAATACTTCTTTTAAAAAATTACAATGCGACGAGTTTACATAATTATAAGATTGACCCACGTTCTTAAATAAAGTAATACGTTAGTTTATAGTACACATATTAAACTTACACGTGAAAAGTTATCCAATAACCTACAATACAGTACACCACATTCCAAAATAATTAGTCATCCACGGTGTACTTGATGACGACTTCCGTCTCTGAGATTTCAGTACTAAACACTCCCTCCTGTGACTTTATACTCTCTGGTTTGGACCTACTGAGCCATTCTTATACTCTTCGTAAATACGAAAACGAAGAGTATACCCAAGTAGCACAGTGTGGACCATGAAGTTTTCACAGCTAAATTTTGTCTGCGAAAACGTTGGGATAACCGGCGTTTAGCTGTAATTTGGTTTGGAATCTCAAAGCGTTTTATTCCAAATATTTTTACTGCTATAACATTGCCGTAACATAATTAAACAATCAAATCGCTTCAGTTGCTATTTAGATTCCGGGTCAGCTGCAATATGCCTTCTAGATCTTTTGCAACAACTCACTAGCAGCCGAAACAACTAGTACTGACTCTTGATTATACTATATACTTTAAAGCTAAAAAAATGCGGTTTGACGGCTAAACTATATTTTCCACATTTGTGGCTGATGATTGGTATTTACAGCTGCATTTAACAGCCAATTTACTGTCAACTATTATGTAAATTAGCGGCCATATTTCCTGTAAACGACAAGAACTGAGAGGGCAGCCATTTTGAACAATATTTATTTTTTTACGTTTATTAACATTTACTTTAATTTTTGTAATACAGAAGTGCTGTAATATTCTCTAGTGGACACAACATTAACAATTTAGTAATTTTAAACAATTTTCTGGTGAAATACATAAAAAATTATAATTCTGAGGAGATTGATAGTTTTGTAAAAATAGGAAATTTCTGAAGCCCTTCGAACATACAGAAGTATCACATACACATTTAACGAAAAAGTGAAAACCGCACGCAATTCTATGCACGATTCGTCGTCAAAATCGTTTTGAAATTTTTATACGTACATGTACTTACTATAAGGTATATGCATCCATTTTCATATTAGTATCCAATAATGTTTATTAAAGGTAATTGTGCAGCCAAATTGTTTATCATATGTAGTCATCAAAAATATTCAGCTCAGTGGCTGTAATCTGGTTCTTCCACCAGCCAAAAAATGGCTGCAGCTATAAGGCTTTAGCAACATTTTCAAAGCAAGAAAATGTTGTACCACTCTGACTGTTACAGCGCTGCCGCAACCTTATTCTAAGGTTTCCGCGGTAGCTGCTATAGCTAAATAACTGCCAGTTCTTGTTGCCGCAATGTTAGCGCAGCTTTATGACAGCTTCTTGTGCTACTTGGGTATTACATTTGATCAACAATATTTATTGATCGGCGCAAGAACAGAAAAAGTATGATCGTATTGAAATTTGCACATTAGGCTAGGGCTAGCCGAAGGAAGCACCTAATTGTTTTCTAACAAAATCGATCAGTAAATAAAAGAGTTATTAATTATTTAAATTTTACTTCCACATCCACACGTATAATCCATCATATAAGGTAAAAAAAAATGGTAAACATTGGAATTAAAGATAATAATCTGTAAACTTGTAGGTATAAATCTTTTGGAATTTTATAAGTTGGCTCAAAAGTCTCATAGAATCTCGTGTTCGCGAGTCAAGATATTCGAGGTCAAAGGTCGCAAGAATCGATTTCTTGTAAATATCTCGTTTTCTATGCTCTAAATGACATTTTGATTTATTATAAAAGTTGTAAAGCATAAAATTTTGTATCAAGCAATATTTTATACATTCACCGTTCTTGAGATAAAGCGCGAAGAGTGGGGAGCGCTTAGCCGTATAGCGTATGTCATAACGCAAGGTCAACTGTGGAATCCATAATAAATAATACGATTTATATAGTTAATTACACAGCCACACAAAAAAAATAAAGTGTCTTGACCCCAGAGACTGACTAAGTAGACTTTATGTTTTTCGGGTCGCTGAATCCGAATCCGGGGTCCATTTGATCCCATGTCATCAGGTTTAAGGTCATTTGAAGGTCAAATTGAGATATGACCGTGAAAAATTCCGTAAAAAATTTATGTTTATGTTTTTGGGGTTGCTGAATCCGAATCCGGGGTTTATTTGATACCATCATGTCAGAATCATGGTCAAATGAAGGTCAAACACATGAAATTCAATAACACAATCTTTTTTGACCCCGGATTCTGAAAAAGCAGAAAATTTTACGTCCAAATACATCCTGAATGGTTTATGGAACCGATTTCTTAGGTCATTTGTTGGTTAACAAGCGGTCAAATGCTTATTTTCCATTTCTTAGCTGATATATCGATTGCAAATCGAAAACTTGCGTCTATGAGTAGTGCCCTTCAAGTTTTTGTGGTCGCTTATCACGATCCCGGTATCCATTTGATATCATGATGTATAAACTGAGGTTAAACGCTATAATTCGAATGATATAATTTTTTGGACCCTGAAAGATCATCTGCAGGTCAAATACAGATTTCTTTTGAATCTTTTTCAACTGAATTGTGAAACCGTCAGCATTAACGTTACCCGATGTACACCATAAGGAGGTTGCGTGAACGGATTTTGTACATCATAACGGGCTTACTCCGTTGCCCGCCGTCACCGTGAGGAGGTGCCCTGGATGCAGACACAAGTGCTATGCTAATTTGGGTGTAAAGGTTGTTCCATGCAAAGAAATTTCATAATAAGTTGCAGAGCGAGAAAATGAGTTCCATAATTACAGTGGCATGGTTTGGAGTTGTGAAGCTCAACAACTTTAATTATAAAGAACAGAATTTTTGCTATGAGAGACTAAATAATAAAATTATGGGGTTACTCGGTTATGAGATTATTGAGCAATGTGGTCATTTGAGTAAACGGATTCATCAGCTTTCATCGTCTGTAATCCCCATTTTATAGCTACGGTTCAGGTTTTTAGAGCTATTAGGTTATTGGGTTATTGAATTTTGAGGCTATTGAATTCAGCAGATTTGGGTTTAGGTCTTTGGACTTAAGAATTAGTTTAAAACATCTCAAAATAGTTTAATACCTCCATATGAAACCCAAAGTTCGGTTCGACTCAGATCAAGACGTATTTAGACTTAAGATTTTTTGTTCTTTGAGAATACGGGGTTAAAAAATTTATATCATTCGAATTATGGCGTTTGACCTTCGATTGACCTTGGTTTATACGTCATGGTATCAAATGGATACCGGGATCGTGATAAGCGACCACAAAAACTTGAAGGTCACTAGTCATAGACGCAAGTTTTCGATTTACAATCGATATATCAGCTAATAAATGGAAAATAAGCATTTGACCGCTTGATAACAAACAAATGACCTAAGAAATCGGTTCCATGAACCGTTCAGGATGTATTTGGACGTAAAATTTTCTGCTTTTTCAGAATCCGGGGTCAAAATAGATTGTATTATTGAATTTCATGTGTTTGACCTTCATTTGACCATGATTCTGACATGATGGTATCAAATAAACCCCGGATTCGGATTCAGCAACCGCAAAAACATAAACATAAATTTTTTACGGAATTTTTCACGGTCATATCTCAATTTGACCTTCAAATGACCTTAAACCTGATGACATGGGATCAAATGGACCCCGGATCCGGATTCAGCGACCCGAAAAACATAAAGTCTACCTAGTCAGTCTCTGGGGTCAAGACACTTTATTTTTTTTGTGTGGCTGTGTTATTTATTAAAAATATTATAAGCATGAAAAAAACCTTAATTATTTACTATTTAACATATTATGTTAGAGAATATACAGTGCAACTCATTTCAAGTGGAAACACTTTCGTAACTCAGTTATTGGTCATCCAATTTCAACTAAATTTGGATCGGTATCAATGACCTTTACTATATCCTTTTTGAGCAAAACAAGACTTATTTCAGTCATTGGCGTGCATTTTTATTAGGAAAAAATCGGCTACTGGAAGCGGCTGGAACCTCCCCACACGGTGGATCATTATCAGCTGTATTTGGATATTACATCGGAAATCAGAGCACTGAGCAAACAGATAAATTACACGTGACTTTGGAGCCATATTTCATGAACAAATATCGAACGAACAGAAGTGGACTACAAGCAATCTGTTAAAACATAACCTCTCATGTTTGTTTATGTTGCATGTTAATCAATTGCCGGATATTATAAGGGTATTAACAAATAACGTTTCGAACATTTTGTAGAATATTGGATAACGAAAAAAAAAATACCACAGAATTTAGCCCAAATAACACTCTAACCTCAACAAGTCATTAACATTATGGACAGTTCAAACTGACTACGCATGCGTCAAATTAAAATCTTCCTGCTCGATCAAAAATATGGCGCTGATAAGGTGCGATTGTGAGATAAGCTTTATTTTGAATGTAAAAAAAGCTTAGGCGAAAGGTAAAGAAATCACTTTCTGGCAGAGTCTATTGAATACTACATACGGATAATATAACAGGCTTATCACTGAAAAGCACTTAGTTATTTAAGTGTAAACTTGCCTTGCCCATAACAATGAATACATTTGAGTTTATCTTTCTTGCACAAACTTCTTGCACAAATCCAGCCTCATAATATTTATATGCTTGTAAAGATTTGTATGCCTTTAACTGCTGGTCTGCGTAGAAGCTGTGAGTCAACACTAAGTAATTTACCATATTAATTACGGATACACAAGGTAAAATAGACAAATCTGCAGAAAGGTCTCCAGTCTCCACTCCAAGGGTGTATGGGTTAATATTGTCTATTATTTTGATTTTCCCATCGTAGCGACACTTTACATCACCCATAAGGGTTGAATAATATTCACTACACGACATTATTACGAAAACACACACAGTTTCTCAAAAAAACTAGAAAAAAAATATACAAAACCACGCAAACTGCTTTTTGTTGTCCCTTAAGCAAAATGTCAAAATTGTCAAAACCATGTGACTTGGAATGGTTGATTAATAAAAATAGATTGCTAATTACAGGTTAGATTTCCAACCTACAAAAAGAGTCCTATTTTATTAGGACAAAGTATTTAGGACTTCATAAACATTACACTGTACTAGATTTTAGTTGAAAGTACGGGAACCAGGCAGAAATTTTAATAATAGCTACGTAATATTCTTAAATCTTAAGAAATATATATTTTTGAGGTTAGCTGTGACGTCACGTACCATAACCTATAAATCAACATTCACAAAGGTTACCAGATGGCAAAATACATTTTCCCCTAACAATAATACCTATAATATTTTTTGGATGCTGTCATGTGTGCACATACAGGGTGTTTCGAAAAGATTGGGACAACGCTTAGCCGTAGATACTTGACATCAAAACAAGTCGATTTAACTCAAAAAGTAGTGGTCTAACTCTTTTCGTTTTCAAGATACAGGGTGGCAAATTAAAAAAATTGTATTCGTAATTTGTCTCTAGCTTGGAGATTATTATACGTATCTACTTCAAAGTTGGTAACGACATATTTTTCAGGTCGCTAATTACAATGGTGATATTGCCGATGCCATATTTTATAGATGGCGAAAGTTACCGAACTTTTACTTGGCACTTTAAGCCTTAACTTTTTTGAGGTTAGGTTTTGGACATCGTCTTCTGTTATAATCGAAACGCAATTTAGTTTACTAAAGAAAACGCGATAAAATGCACCCTTTCAGAGAAATACGCGATTTACAACTTTGTCACACACCAGTTCGAAGAAATTCAACACACCCCGGGTGTTTTAAAAAGATTGGGACAACGCTTAAGCCTAGTTCAGATAGTCGCGATTTGCGAATATTGTTCTGATCGCCGAGTGATTGGTCAGTTTAAAAAAAACTTACTAATAAAAATACACCTAAAAACTCTATAGTGACCGTGACTAATAATGTGGGAAATCCCTCGCATGTAAATAAACCGAGTACCTCTAAAATAATAACAAAAAATAATGTGGCCTGTGAAATCTTACAAGTACAAAGCCAAATGAAACTCAATGAATGTATTAATTTATGCAATGACACGAAGAATTCCCCTTTGGAAGCATCATCCACACCGCAAAAGAAAGACGATTGGCAACAAGTGGTCAAAAAGCGACGTAATAGACGAATGGTTATTACCGGAAGTAGCACAGAGTCTAAATCTGTAAAAGGTGTACCAAAAAGTGTAACATTACATGTATACAGGGTTGACACACAAACAACATCTGATGATTTAACCTCTCTGTTAAAGCCCATTTTTCCAGAAGTGATATGTGAATCCGTTAACCCAAAACACCCCGAGCTGTATTCATCCTTCAAAGTCAAAATTCTTGAAGATAATTTCAATAAGGCTATGAACCCAGAGGTTTGGCCTTACGGTGCATGTGTTCAACGTTTTTTAGAGATGCGAAAGAAGGTGGAGTACCAAACAATGTGATGTTCGACCCTAATATTCTTTTACTTAATGCACAAAGTTTAAATAGTGAAAAAATTGACAATTTATATTTAGACATCTGTGATTACGTAAATCTGAATTTTCTCTGTTTTACTGAAACATGGGAAACCTCAGATTCCATAGATACGTTACATATAAGTGGATATCTTTTAATTAGTCATTTTTGTAGATCCTCGTATAAGGGTGGGGGTGTTGCCATATGGGCGAAAGACAATGTAGAAGTAAAAAATATTGATATACAAGAGTTCTGTATTGAAAAACAATTTGAAGCCTGTGCTGTATGTTGGAAACAAAATGAGATTGTTACTATAATAGTTAACTGTTACAGATCTCCTTCTGGTGACCTAAACCTGTTTTTAGATAAGATAACTGATGTGTTAAATTATCTGGTTAAACCGAATATTGATATAATTATTTGTGGAGATTTTAACGTTGACTCATACAATGCTTCAAAAGATTTTAAAACCCTATGCAATGTTTTGTCATGTTTTAATTTAAGTACCATTGTGAAGTGGCCTACCCGAGTAACAGATACCAGCCTGAGTACAATAGATCATATTTTTGTTAATTTCAAATGTGAAAATTCATGTTCTGTGTTTGATAATGCTGTATCGGATCACAGAACTGTACTTTTTGATATAAGTTACAAGGACCATACTATAAATGTTAAAAATAAAAAGATGCTATAGTGAAAATGCAATAAATAGTTTTGAAACAGCTATAAAAAATGAATCTTGGGAAAATCTCTATAATATTACGGATATTCAAGACGCATTTACTAATTTTAACAACGTTTTTGTACACTATTTTAATTTACATTTTCCTCAAAAAAAATGTTATGCAAGACAAAACTCTAGATAAGAAATGGGTAAACGATGAAGTTCGAGTATCTAGTTATAAATTAAAAGACCTTTTGATGTTAACAAAAGTATGCCCTAGCATGACTGCGGCATATAAGATGGCAAAGAAAAATCATAATCGTTTAATAAAAAATACAAAAAAATCGTATTTTTAAAATAAAATTAAAAATTCTGAAAATCCAGTAAGGACCAGCTGGCGAGTCGTAGCTGAATTATCAAATAGAAATAAAAGCCTTTCTAATATTGTTATAAATAATGAAGGTACTATATACGATGAGCCTCAAATAGTCGCTTCATTATTCAATGAATTTTTTATAGAGGCGCCGCATACTACTATTAGGCAAATACCAAAATTAAACTGCGATACGTATACACACAGTAGAGTTCAGCAGACACATTCATTGTTTTTAAAACCATTCAGTGAAAAAGAATTGTTAAATTTATTAACAAAAAAATTTAAAGCTAAAAAGTCGTCTGGCCCAGATGATATTCCCTGTTTTATAATAAAAAAAGTAATCCATTACATTATTAAACCATTAAGATATATTATTAATTTATCTTTTGAAACAGGAACGTTTGCGAATAGCCTAAAGACCGGAAAGGTGATACCTATTTTTAAGAAAAAGGATGCCCAACTATTGGAAAATTATAGGCCTGTAACCGTGCCCTTTGGACTTTCAAAAATTTTCGAATACTGTTATTTAGATAGGCTGGTAAATTACTTAGATACTTTTAAAATGATTACAAAAAACCAACATGGTTTTTCTAGTGGCATGTCGACCGGTACGGCAATACATTCTTTTAACCTCCCCACAATAAAATTGTGGGAGGTTACTACAATTAGTCCAAAATCGAAAATTGAGATAACATCAAATCTTTACGTTTTGAGGTCCCAGGAACCCAAAAAAATTGTTTTTGAAAAATGTCTGTGTGTGTGTGTAGGTGCTTATGTCGTCACATAATTGGGGGGACGCACCACATGCCTGGACTTTAATTATCGGGTCTGCGCGATTTATCGGGCCATACACAAGACCCGACAGCATAAAAATATGTTCATCGGGCTTTTTAGGTACCGAATGACCTTCAGAGCATAAAATTTTGTAATGACCCAATAAGTATACTTTGTGCACATGTGTATTTTTTTTTCTTGTTTTCAAATAAGTAGCGGGTCTTCTTTCGTAGTCGACGGCTAGCGCCACCCTCGGTTGGCAATGGAAGTTTTAACCGTGTGTGATGCCCCGACAAGTTGGTAGATTTATTTGCGTATTTATAAATGATATTTTACGATTTTTATAATCTGACATCAGGAGTGAGTGAAACAGAAACTGCAGAGTACCAGTAATTAATGTTACGAGTTTTGAAGTGAAAATCAAACATTTATAGTTTACGTTTTGAGTATAAAAGGAGCTCCCTAAATTATAATAGAAATAAATATATCTTATTTTAATTTCAAACAGCCTACTCAGGCGTATAATTTCTAATTTTATAATTATTTTAATTCCCTCGCTTACCGAAAGGAAGTATTGTATTTGTGAAAAAATCACCCTTCGAGATTTCTCAATTCTTCACGTTTCAAAGTACGTAGATTATTACAAAAATTAAAGCCGTTTAATTCCGTCCGTCTGTCGATCTGGCGCCTGTTGATGCTATATCTACAAAACCACTAAACGGAGAATTATAATATTTGGTAGGTAGTTGACGCTACCACCGACGAGAAACTGGGTTACAGTTCCATTGAAAAATGTCGATAAAAAATATAATTAAGGAAAAATATAAGATGGTAATAATTGACATGTAGTTAATACAACTGTCAAGGAAGAAATATATTTAAAAAATAAATACAGGGTGGTCACCCCAACAAAAATAATGAAAAAATGCGGCAGTGACTGATAATATTGGACATGCAGTTAACACAACTCTCAAGGTTTAAAATATGAAAAATATACAGGGGTAATTACCCTAAAAAAATTATGACAAATGCGACGTATATTATTTTGAAAAATATGAAAATTATACAAGGTGGTCACAAGGAACCATAATTATGGTGGATTAAATATTTGGACTATAGTTGATAGAATTATTAGAATTACCGAGGAAGAAATCTGACTTTCTTTTAATGAAATGTATACAGGGGGGTCACTCTAAAAATAGCTAAACGGCAGAGGAATATAATATTTGGAATGTAGTTGTCACTTGTCAGGAAGAAAACCTGACATATTTTTAATTAAAAAAAGTATACAGGGTTGTCATCCAACAGAAAAAATAATTAATGACAAAAGGATGCAAACTGTGCATTTTTAATGAAGGAAGTTTTGGGTAAATGCTTTTACCTACGATCACTACTGTAAATAGTAAAAAACACACTACCTGCCATCCATGTAAGTTGAATTTTACGTATTGTAAACAAAACGCACTGTAAACAAATCGCACGGTAAACAAAACGCACGGGACCCCAATTATAGGTGGCTTAGATCGCTGACGCGGGGTTTAAAGAAAAAAAAAATGCGCCTACGTAATTTTCAAACGCTGTCAAAACTGACATAATATTTGTTGAATGACATTGTTGACTAGTAAACTAAATTCAGATTTTACCAAATAAATAAATAAATATGATCGTAGGTAAAGTATAGTACATAATTCGAGTTGTAAAGCAATTACGCACTCATGGAAATACGCACTCGCCGCTACGCGGCATCGTGCGTAACTTTTCCATTCGTGCGTAATATGCTTCTTACAATTCTCGTTACGTAATATACTATTACCGATTTTTTTAAAAATGTTAAAAATAAGATGTTTTAACTACATGGGATATAAGTAATATACTTTTTAATTGACAAGGTTATTTTATATTGTTTTGGGATTTGACATGAGATATTAATTGGATTCTTATGTAAGGCAGCTAAACACGGACAATATATTTATTTTTAACGTTGGACGATTTGTAAAAAAAATCAACTGCGTCCTCTCTACACATACCAGCGGTGATTTATAGAAAGAAGAATGTTATCAGGAAGAACAGTTATTTGTAATAAAATATTAAAAAAAATAAAGAAATAAAGAATAAAAATATTTTCGATTCTTCTCTTCACAACGGGCACATCGATCCAAAACAACTTGATATTGACATTTTTCGAAATTCGAACTAATAAGTGTTCAACGAATTTTTGAAAATATACGATTGACTATTACAATCAGTGACTTTATTATTTTTCTAGTAATGTAGTAGTCACCACAGCACAATATATTTCCAAGCAGAATTTTAAATAGGCGTATCGTGTCCTATAAGTACTAAAGTTCCAGTCATATCCATTTAAAAATGGGGTAGTAAACCTATAATAACGCTTAAAAATTTCAATTATGTTCCAAATATTTCAGGAAATATTGAGGCAAGCAGATTTTCTGACTACAGTGTGTAACAAAAGGTTTGCATTATAAGGGATTTTTTATATCATTTTCACAATTAAATACTATTTTCAAAAAAGCTATGTCCCTAATATTCTGTTTAAAGTTCGTAATGAATAAAGACCCCATAAGTGATTCTGACTTCTGTATACATTTCCAATTATTAAAATTTAAGTACAACGTGTATGAGACCTCGTCTAATAGGTAAACAGTTCTTATGTCCCAATCATTATATTTAATTACTTCCATGTCCAGTGGAACTATAGTAACGACAAAAAAAATTTAAAAAATTTGTATTGTCCAAATAGGCTTAAAATGTCATGAAACGTCGAGATTTTAAGTTTGAGCGAAAAAAAAATTTCTGTCTGTCTGTCGGTCTGTCTGTCTGTAACTTTTTTTTGTGCGCACGTTTACTCTGGAACCGTTTAAGATATTCACTTGAAATTTGGTACACATATGTACTTTAACGAGATCTAGAACTAGATTATATTTTCATCTTGTTCCGTCGAAGGGTTGGGGTGTAAATTGGGGTAAATTTGGGGTAAATGGGTAAATCAAGCAGGTAAGTGTCCACGAAATTGGTATTTAGTATATAGAAGATAATCTAAGGTCTCAAAAAATAATTTTGGCATTAGCCACCCCAATTACCACCCCCACCCCCTTACTAAAGGGGGTGGAAAAAAATTGTGATTTAGTGTATGTACAGGAACCAGAAACCTCAAAATATTTTTTTACTTCATCCACCCCGCACTACCACCCCCCCATCACCACCCCCACCCCACTACCGATGTGGGGTATCGTTTTATGGGTTTTTGGGGTAGAAGATTTTAAATATTATATTATTAAAGTTCCATAAACAATTATTTTCACATACAAAGTTTTTTCGTTGTGAGTGACTTGGATAGAGAATCTAGATGTGGAAGTAGTGATTCCTTGGGCAGCGGTTTTTCATTCTGCGTGAAGGCCCGATAAATTGATACACGCTTGTGTATACAGGCTATTAGATTTGAAGTATAACATGTGCCATAACCCGACAAATTGGTAATGGTATACCCGAATATTATGTTTAAGGTTTATTTTATGTGAAGACCCTACATGCTATGGTTTTCAAAAATTCAGTTTATTGAGATCGTAATATAGTAATGCATAATGTAGTAAAGATTATAGGTACTATTTTTGGTCTCTGAGTAAAATAACCAATTTAAGTTTAATAGAATAACATTACTTTTAACAAAATAATAATAAATATTGTAATAAACTCATCTAATATACAGTGTGTCCACGGATGGGCTTAATTATACTTTATTTATTTTGGGTTTTTTGATAAGAAATTATCATAAAAACTTCTGCTTACTCTGAAAAGTTCTTGGCCATTTTCAAGATTTCCTATACAGGGTGACCAAAGATGTTATAATTTCAGAATTAGGTTTGGTACTTCACGTCTGTAGCCGGAAAAAAAAATGTAGGTTTTTTTTTCCTTATGGGTTGCAGTGCTGAAAATCCGCCGTACTGAAGCTTAATCTTATTGCATCTCATAGTTTCTTTATATCATTAGTCGCGTTCCTCTCCAAAAGGCGAGTGTACGGTCGATAGGAGCTCCAGCTATTTCTTCCGGGGTAACGAATGGTTCTCCGAAGTATGAAAGCCTTTCAGCCTCCAAGGCTGGGCATTCATATAGTATATCTTGAGGAGTTTCTTCATCCTCACCACAGATCCTGCATTCTGGATTATCACCCACTCCTATATGTTGAAGGTGCTGATGGGACTTCAGGGAAGACCAATAACACTACTTTTTAACTTTTTTCCTTTCTTTTGTCTGTGGCACGGTGCTCAAATTTTCCAAGGGGGTGTCGAGCAACCTCCTGGAGCTCCTTGGCTTCAATTCTGATGGTCCCGTCCAGCTGGATCTAAAATAGTTTTCAGTATGTTTTAAATTTTTTACTAATAGAGAAAATTAAATTAAATTTTCTCTGAACCATTTCACCTGAGAGTATTTCTACTTACTGCTAGAATTTTAAATTTTCCTGAAACCAGTGGTGTAGAAATGAGGCACACCACTTTTTATTTAAATAAACATCGTTAGTAGATAAATAAAAAATTAGGCTATTTTTGAAATCTACATTCCATTTGGGACAAAAGAAGTTGTGTGATTTCGTAGCATGCAGCGGTTTTTCATGAAAATTAAATAAGTAAGTGTATTATTAGATAAATTCGGTAAGCCAGTGAGCTATTTACCTCTTTCTAGAACCTTAGTATTAAAAATTATATAAACACTTCCAGGGTTGTACAGCTGGACCTGCCACGTCCACGCTGGGTTAGATTATGATCATGCATGTTGTCAGTAGCGAGAGCCTCATGACGCATGGTACATGAGTGGGGGTCACCCAGTTTTCACTTCTTTGCACTGAGAAATTTAATTAATTAAATATTAACTATATCACTTAATTGCTGTTATGCTGATATGTACCACTCTATCTAGAATTTTTCACTTAACAACAGTCTTTGTCACCTCGTTTTTCACTTCTTTGCACTGAACGATTTAATCACCCATATTAATTAAATATTGGCTAGATTACTTAATCGTTGTTATGCTAATACGTACCACTTTATGTAAAATTTTTCACTTAATAATGAGCGTAATTTTGATCTGAAAAACATCACTTGATAATTTACTTAAGAAAATATTATGACCATTCTTTAAAAGTAATTCATTTCATTATTATGGGTTTAGTTTATATTAAATTCGTTTGAGTATTTTTAATTATTATGAAAAAAGAATTATTTGAAGGTTAACATAAGAAATTTAAATAAACATAAACACACCACAGATAGTAGACAGCCCCCAAATCCAAAACCAAGACTGTGCGGAAGGGGGCTACACATTTAGAAAAACGCAAACATACATCCACACCCACCGGTGTTGTCAATACTGGGGCTGGAGGTCGAACCCAGAGCGCGGTAGTTAGTCGATCAGCATATTTGCCACTCAATACGCCTTAACCGATTGAGCTACCGCGCCGGTATTGACCATGACCATACTTACGAACAAAATATTATTGGTTATTTCGGGTACAATCTAAATTATTTTTATGACTAAAAATAATTTACTTAAAGGTTTACACAGGGATATTATGGCCATACTTTAATAATCTATTGCCCCGCTATTTTGTTGACAGATGTCGACTTTTCATTAAGATATAAATAAACTTGACTGGCAAAATTTAAATTAATAGATACTTAAAAATGAAGAGGGTACTTAACTCTTTGCCTGTGTTGCGTCCTACACTCTTTTCATTTCTTTATACACAGCACCGGTCGGTTTTATCACTAAATAACTCTGTATTAGTTGTTTTCAAATATTAATTCTATATCAACTTTATTTTTTGTTGTGACAATATCGATTTACGCGGAATTTTTGAGCTACACTTCACCTAAACTTTATCAAATTTGACGGAGTTAACCCAGTATTTTCGCTTGGATATGTGGATATGTTAAAAAAATGGAATTGTTGAGGTGTTGCAATGTTAATAGTCTAAGTAGCCGTACATACTTATAACTCAAATAATTTTTTTTTGTAATTTATACATATTACCAATTATCATTGTCCGGAATTTCTCTCAAAACGCATTTATCGGCCTTAATACATTTATGGATAAACTTACTAGTTGGAATATAATTGACTAAATAAATATTACTTACTTGTTTATTAACCAATTAGTCGGCTCTTTGTACACGGCATACCTAAAACTAAATTGTCAGAACTACAAACACAAATGTATCAGATTATCGGGTCTTACATAAAATGAACCAAAAATCATATTCGGATATCTTGGCATTTACCAATTTGTCGAGGCCTTAAACATAATAATAATAAGTTTTTACTAAGCGCGAAGTTACACATATGATTCTTTAATTCATTGTGCCTCAAACCGAATAGACGGTACGTTATAAACAAGTGTGTATCAATTTATCGGGTCATCGCACGGAATGATCTTAAAACACAATAATCGGGACATAATCCATTATTTACCAACTTGTCGGGTTCCCTCACACGTTATACTTCAAATTAAATAATCTGGTATATACACACAATTAATGTATCAGTTATCGGGCCTTCACAAACATAATATTCGGGACATGCTATTATTTAACAATTTGCCAGTGTACTGAATTGTCAGAGCTACATAAGCTAGTGTTCTTTATTTATCGGGTCTTCCACAAAATGAACCTTAAACATTATATTCGGCCATCTTGTTGTTTACCAATTTGCCGAGACCTCGTACGTCTTTACTAAGAGCGAAGTTAATCTTACATTTGTGATTATTTAATAAGTTGTACTTTAAACCGAATAGACGGTACTGTAAACACAAGTGTATATCAATTTATCGGGTCGCTACACGGAATAATCATAAAACCCAATAATCGGTACATAACCCACGATTTACCAACTTGTCGGGTTCTCACACACGTCGTGCATCAAATCAAATAATCGGGTCTGTACACACAATTAGTGTGTATCAATTATCGGGTCTTCACACAGAATGGGCCTCAGACATGATATTTGGGACATGCTATTATTAAACAATTTGTCGGGTCTTCACACACGTTCTACGTGCTACAGGATAATAGGGACCTACACATGAAAGTGTATCAATTTAGCGGGTCTTAACACAAAATGAACCTCAAACATAATATTCGGGACATTCTATACGTCTCGATAAAAAGATTTCTACGGTGTGTATCGAAAAACGAATTATAGGGACGTAATGAGCTCAGCATTATCTACTTGTTGACGTATGCAGCTTCAAAGACCCCGATAGTCGGTGTTTATATGTGTGTCCCAATAATTATATGGAGACATGTATAGGTGTGTGTGTGTGTGTGTGTGTATGTATGTTAGCACGATAGTGGCGAAGCTACTAAACGGATTTGGATGAAACTTTGCATGAGGTTTTCTTTAGTGCTCCAGAAGATCTGAAAAGGTTTTGGTTGAGATCGGATTACGTTTAGTGCCGTTTTGGCACAACAAGTCGTTTATTTTATGATTACTTACAATTTGTAATTGAACCATTGAAAAGCAGTAAAAATTCCGATTTCAACGATATATCACACTTGCACTTTTTCGATTTGGTTTCCGTGAAAAAAATTAAAAAACAAAAATTCCACTTGTTTTGTCCTCAAAGCAGTGCAATGTACAGGGTGATATTCTAATAATGACAGAGGTGTTCAGTGATTTCGGCTGATAACTCGGGAACGGTTGAAGATATCGAACTGAAATTTGAAACGTAGGTATACATATTGTAGACGGACGGATTACGAGTGAATTAATAATACACATACGTCACATGATCACAAATAAGAAAAATTCTTAGAAACTGGTGCAGATATCGACTTAACTGGAAACATCCAATTAAAGTTTGAAACGTTGGTGGAAATATTGTAGATGGATGGAATACGAGTGAATTAAAAATACACCTACGTTCTGATGACGTCGTAAAAGCATAAAATTCTTATAACAGGCGAACTGATGATGATATCAAAAAAATATTTCTACAAGACGAGTCACGAAATTTTTTTTTTTTTAATTTCCAAGAGATATAAAATTTTCGGAGAAATGTCACTTTTCAGAAAAATGTCAGGTTTTTAAGAAAATGTCAAATTTTCAGGAAAACGTCAAATTTTCGAAAAAATGTTAAATTTTCAGGGAAATGTCACTTTTCAGAAATATGTCAAATTTTCAGAAAAATGTCAAATTTTCGAAAAAACGTCAAATTTTCGAAGAAATGTCTCCTTTCAGAAAAATGCCAAGTGTTTGAAAATTGTCAAATTTTCGGAGTAATGTCACTTTAGAAAAATGTCAAATTTTCGAAAAAATGTCAAATTTTCAGAAAAATGTCAAAAATTCAGGAAAATGTCAAATTTTCGAAAAAACGTCAAATTTTCGAAGAAATGTCACCTTTCAGAAAAATGTCAAATTTTCGAAAAAATGTTAAATTTTCAGGGAAATGTCACTTTTCCGAAATATGTCAAATTTTCGGAAAAATGTCACTTTTCAGAAAAATGTCAAATTTTCGAAAAAACGTCAAATTTTCGAAGAAATGTCATCTTTCAGAAAAATGCCAAATGTTTGAAAATTGTCAAATTTTCGGAGTAATGTCACTTCAGAAAAATGTCAAATTTTCGAAAAAATGTCAAATTTTCAGAAATGTCACTTTTCAGAAAAATGTCAAAAATTCAGGAAAAAGTCAAATTTTCGAGAAAATGTCAAATTTTCGGAAAAATGTCACTTTTCAGAAAAATGTCAAATTTTCGAAAAAACGTCAAATTTTCGAAGAAATGTCACCTTTCAGAAAAATGTCAAATCTTTGAAAATTGTCAAATTTTCGGAGTAATGTCACTTCAGAAAAATGTCAAATTTTCGAAAAAATGTCACTTCAAAAAAATGTCAAATTTTCGAAAAAATATAACTTTTCAGAAAAATGTCAAATTTTCAGAAAAATGTCAAATTTTATTAAATTGACTCAAAGGAAAATTCCCAAAAAATACTACGGGTCCATTTGTGGTATAAGTTCTCTGCTAATGTGTTAAAGCGTGCAGACTGTATGCTGAGTATTTTTGACGTGTCAAGTGCATCGAGAGATTACAAGTTTTTTCGACGTTTATAAAGCCCACGGATGGTGTGAGAGGCCATTCTGAACGGCTTACAAGCCCTACAAGTGTAAGCAACCCCACCGGAACGCTTTCGGTGAGTTTTTTCCAATAAAACTTTAAAAGTGATAGTGACATTATATTTTAAAAACTATTTCCGCTACTTCCGGCATCCCGCCGGAAATTCTCCCGGTAACATAACCTAAAAATAGTACTACATAACCTAAAAACAATTTAAGACATTGGTACCTGTAACGGGATTTTTGTCGAAATTCCGTTACAGTTCCTTTTTATCATAATTAACTCATTAATACTATGCATTCTTTGTATATAACATAGTTCAATTTATTAATGCAGTCTATTGAAACACCAAACTTGCGCCCGAAATTGTCACGTGATAGCTCACCTAGTCTGAGTGCCGCTGCTTAACATCTTGTAAACTGTACCTTAGCTAATTCAATTTGAGTAAAACGGCGCGCCCGAGACTGTGTCGCCCTGGTGGAAGGAAGGCAAAAGAGCGCGGTGGGGAGGTATTAAAAATCGGGTCTGATAACTTCTTCCTTCTTCTTGTGTGTGTCTCCTAGAAAGTCAGGTATGAATACTCTAGTAATTATAATTTAATAATTTATGATATTAATCTAATGATTAGTTGTTAATCTTTGGCTGGTAGTAGTTTCAAATTTGAGTGATTATCCGTATAAAACAATTTCTTTATCTTTGCTTTATTGAAATATAATTTACCGCATAAATTCTTTACTAGCACGTGGGTATATTCGAAACTCACCGGTGCAGTTTTTTTGTCGAGGCGGAATGTTAGACGGGGACTCCGTTTAAAAATTTATCTTTTGTGTAAAACAATATCTGCCGTCTATTTTGTATTTCTAGGTGTGAAAAGAGACGCAGTGCGGATCTAGACTTTACTGTTTAAGGTGCCGACTATTCTGGAACCTACGAGGAAGGGCTTGGCTGTGGAGTTTTCTGCTATATGCGAGGTGAGTGGTTTTCATTTTCCTTAAATTTTTTCATTGTGAAAATAAATTTGCAACCGAAATACCACTCAGCTCGTGTTAAGGCCTGGTTTTCTTTAAATTTTGGGTAGAGTCTAGAATCCTGGCGATTTTTTTTTCTCTTTTCACAATACCTAATTATCTTTTTGCTGGTGCATTTTAGAATACCTAATTATCTTTTTGCTGGTGCATTTAAGCATATGTTTTAGAGCATATTCCTTGCACGGGTATTTATTTATTTTTTTTATAGAAACATACTATTTGTGCCATTGATTAATGTTGTGTTTTTTGCTAGAGTTTTTATTCACCAATGCTTTCTAGGAAGCCATTTTCAGTTAATTTTTGAAGCCGTCTGAGTCACAGACGTAAAAATTATTCAAAGTCTTTTGGATGCAAACTTTTGCATCGTTTATAAAATATTTAATTCATTTTTTCTTCTCTCGATATAGACTAGTAAGGTCTATTAATTTGTGTATGATTAAATATTAAATACCTCTCTTGTTTTTCCTTGACTTTAATCATTTAGTTGAAATGTCTTAAATTTCTTAAATCGTACCTAATTATCTTTGTTTAAAATACATTATCTAATTAAATTTTGTGCAGAGAAATTTTTTTATTCAAAAGTTTTGGTCATAATTTTTTGTAATATTTGCTATCGAACATTTTAATTTTTTTTTTACAATTTCTCATTGAATTCAAATAGTAGTTTTTATTAGATTTACGTAATTAATTTAGAGAGTTTGCTACCGAAGATAGCTTTCTCAATATCGAAGTTGCTTCACAACTTTAAGTTATTTTTATTAATATTTCCCTGACTGGTTTTAATCATTTTTTCCCCCCCCCTTTTTATGTAAACACTTGGACCAAGTGAAGAGGAGAGACCCAGTACATGTTTTCCATCTTAATTAAGGAATTTGGTGGTCGTGGACAGCAACATCGTTGGAGTGGACAGAGCTGATACTCCAAGATAAGGAGATTGTTAGTGGGATCCCAGCTCTAAACATACGTCCCTCGAAATCATAACCATTGGAAGCTTCCCGCCCCATTCTCCTGCTGCAGCAGTTACGTAAGAACTTATTTTTTGGAAACTGTACGGTCTAAGTTTTATTGGTCAGAAGAAACCTTGTACAAAACCAGTCAATTTTGCAAATTTTTCTCAATCTTTATTATCAATTTTTATAATTTTTTTATTTCATCAACTTGTTGAAATTTTGTTCACACTTATTTTAATATCATTTGTTTTTCAAGTAATCTTAAATTCTATTTATATATAAATTATCCATTGTTTTTAACTCAACTTGTAAAGAAATTGTAAATATTTGTTTTAAAAAAAAAACATTATTTTCTTGTAATATACTGTTAACTTTTAATTATTTTTGTGTTCTTATTCCTACTCTCCCTATATTCAAGAACAGACTACCTAACATTTGTAGATATTTATTTTTGATATTAAAATTGATAATCCTTGGTAAAGGAAATACGCTGGCGTCCAAAAGGCCCAGTACAACTAAAGAAAAAAAAAACTTTTCAGTGCATCTAAAAAAAAATAATAACCTACTGACCCGTGCTGAGCTAGCAGGAGCTAGGTTTCTGCACCTCTTGATTGGGAATTGGAATTAATCCAACAAAGTGTAGTTAGATACCAACCTAAACATTTTTCAAAAACCAAATTCCCCAGAGAAACATTGGAACCAAAAAATTGACAGCTATCACTTCCCCGACCGATTTATTGAAAAATTGGTCGAGGCCAAAAGATAAAACAAAATATACCAACTCAAACTTAAACGAGCCACCATGAACACTACCCTGGCTACATCTGGCAGGGAAACTATCCGCCAAGAGTTATATGGTTTTTTCCAAAGATGGCCATCCCTGCCATCCATCCCATTACCAACGAACAAGTTTTTTCGTTTAGTTGTTTCCCATATCAATAATCAAAATTATCAAGTGCTTTTGCCTACGAACGTTTTTATAGAATTGTGTTTATTTTTATATTAATTTTAGGTCCATGTGGACACATTATAATTTTAACCTAGTCTTTAAGCCTGCCTACAGAAGACAGGAGCTACTTTTCTATTTTTCTCCAAGCCAAACCGGACCTACCCCGTCCAGCCTCACACTCGCCACGGCGGTGTTCACCGTGGTTGTCTGGCTGGCCCCGGACTACGATCCGATGAAGCATATATTTGTATTAAAAACATTGAATAAAATATTAATGTTGTGCAGACTATAAATTTAACACTCAAGTTCTTAGGTCAAAATTCCACCGAACGCAAGACTTTTTTTCTGATTTAATACGAAAAAAATATTTCAACTTAATAAATATAATTAAATGAGATCGTTCATATTGTTTAGTGCTCTTTTCGGCTTCAAAGATTCACCGTGTGGGGAGGTTCCAGCCGCTTCCAGTAGCTGCCGATTTTTTTAAATAAAATTTTAGAATTCATTGATGCGGGAGAATGTCCTGTTGGTATATTTTGCGATCTCAGCAGGGCATTTGACTGCATCAATCTAAATTATCTGATTATGGTATACGGGGTCTGTCATTAAATTGGATCACTACATTCCTCGAAGATCGGAGGCAATATGTGAGTTTGAAACATAAAAACGATAACACCGTATGTAATGTTAATTCAGAATGTTTAAATTCAACTGTAGGTGTTCCACAGGGCTCTATTTTAGGCCCTGTGCTTTTTATTTTATTTATTAATGATATTGATTTTTTGCCATCAACCGCACATTTTACAATGTATGCTGACGACATTTCTGTGATAATATCAAATCCATCTGATAATGTTTTGGAAGAAAATTGCAATGCTATTTTAAATACTTCGAACCATTGGTTTTCCGATAACGCTCTGTATCTCAATACCGAAAAAACTCAAGTCATCAGATTTCACGGTAGGCGAAAGGAATGTGATAAGTTAAATATTAAATTAGACAATACAAATATTTCTAATACTGAGGAAATGATTACAATAAGTAATACATTTTTATAATAATTAAACTTTGAAGAAAATACATGGCATGAGTGAAGTACTTATAGCTGCCACTGATACTTAATGTTCATTCCTACAATATACATGCATCATAGATTTATGATCCATGTGTAACATACCAGGCACCTACGGTTTAATTCCTACGAAGGTAGTACTCATATACCGTGAACATGCAGTGTACATTGTGAATGTAGGATGGACCTTCCTCCTATATACCTCATGTATCTATCAGTATATCAATATACGTTTCTGGTTCATATCAAGTTCCGTTTTGGTCTATGGGTACGTTGTAGGAATCTTACTCGTATATCGAGAGGCGGTCATCTGTACGTCTCTCTGACATTCAGATTTTCTACATGGAATACAAAATGAATGTTCATTCTTAGTTCCATGGGTACATAAAGTACGTTCCGAGCACATGCTCTGAATGTAAAAATGCTATCTGGGTTATGTCCATTTGTATGTAACTTTTTTTCTTTATGGACGTATATGGCTATTTTTTTTAAGCATGGTAGTCAAATTCTACTGACTGGAAAAATTTATTTAGGGCATGTCTACCTGCTTGCGCAATTTCAGCACTAGCTTCATAAACAAAAAAGTTATAGCTAAAATAAAAAATTGCCAAATTTCAGTTTTCCAATAATTACAATTTATCTAGTGACCTATGCCTGTTACAGTGACATTGAAGATTGCTAAGAATTCTCAAAATAATGCAACTTCTTTGTAATTCATTCGACTATCTCTAATGGTTTCCGAGATCCTCATTTCAAATTTCCCACCCTGTATATAGTTTAGAGATAGATTTTATTTGTTGTATTTGTTTATTTCGTTTTTAATAGACACTTCTGAAGTAGAGATCCATATTTTATTCAACATATACGTAACCCCCCGCCATTAACCTTTTTCTCTGTACTTGTTATATTCCCCGCACCAGCCTTTTGTATCTTTGCTATACAAATATATATCTCGTTAATACGAACAGCCAAATCATGAAGTAATAGATCAAATGCTGCCTCTCGGTAATCATTTACAGATGTTAGTTGCAGCGTGTAGAATATTACATAATATTATATTAGTTGTTCGAATAAGTTTTATGTTTCTTATATGATTTATATCTTGTTAAAATGATATATATATATATATATATATATATATATATATATATATGCATAGGTTATCCCATTTAAATACATACATTTGTATGAAATGCTAGGAAAAAGCGCAGTGATGACCATCTTCAAATGCACGCAGCTCAAAAACTGGCCATTTTTTGTGGTTCTTGGAAACTGAGTTTTGTTCTGTGGCCCAAAACTTCCATTTTTCAATAGGTAATTTTAATTTTGACGGGTACCACTTTTCATTATAGTTTAGTGCGTGGTCCTTTCATTCTTAAACTTAACGCCATAGTAGAGTTATATTGAGGCTCTGTCATTTAGAAAAAAATAGTTTCAATCGGTTAACAAATAAAAATTTTAGAGAGATACCCCGCTTTCATAATGGGTCACTCCTATCTAGCATATTTTTGTGAAACGGAAAGGTAATAGGTATATGTTGATATATATATTTTTGTTTTATTTTATTTCGTTTATTTTAAAAAAAAAATTTGATAACCTGACTATTTGTTATTTACTACTGTAATTACCCTTTATAGCTATTTAAAGGAACTGAATTTGTTGGTTACTTACTGACTTTATTAATAATTAAGTTGCGTCTTGTGCTTTTGGTTGTCGTTTACAAATAAGGATACAAAATGGTACATAAGTATATGGGAAGACAAGTACTGCTGGGATCATTATTGCCAGGACATCATCATCGTCTGTGTCTCAATTATCCATAAAACAAGATATCTATAATTAATCTGTAATTGATCAATTATATATGGAAAAATTGATATATTTTAATATGTAAGAGGTTATTGATTTCTTAAGTATTGCTATTTTGTACCATTCTTATCATAGTCAGGAAAGGTTGCCTTTCCGAATGCCAACACATTTAGATCATAACTTAAATAAATGGGGCTCTACTGGAAAAAACACGGAGAAAATGTCTATTTTTTTGAAATTTGTCAATAGACTAGTTTAAGATGTAAATGTAAATATGCTCGTATCTTCAAAACCATCACATTTATTATCGTAGAATTGGGGTGATGTAGAGGTGACTTTTCAGAACTTCGATATAAACGATACAAGACGATACCCAAGAAATCACTGTTCCAATGTAAACGGTACAAGACAATACCCAAGAAATCACTATTCCGATGTAAACGGTGCAAGACGATACCCAAGAATCACTGTTCAGTAATCTAAATAGCAAAGACTGATCTAAAATTTGCTTTCAAAGTCGGCAGCTTGTACCCTATCATCGTGTGCTCCAAAAAATAGCAATCTGTAAGCATTTTATGCCAAATTAATATTTTTGCTACTATTAAATGAAAAGTTCTGGTATAGTTTCGAGTAAACAATGCTAACATAATGCTTTCAAGTAGTAAATATATTTTGGCATGAAATGCAAACAGTTTTTTAAGCAATGAATGGCATAGAGTAACAAGTTGCTAACATTGTTTGAAAGCAACTTGCAGTCTGGCTATTTAGGTAAACTACGGCTCTATGAAAGCCTACAATGATATCCTAAGGATGGCATAAAACAGATCCTCTACAGGTCCCAGGTTGATCCTGAGGATATCCAAAAATACCTTTGTGGGATATCCTGAGGACATTGAAAATAGTGCAAACTCTGGATCCCAGGGATGTTTGTGGGCATATTTTGGGATATCCTCAGGATATTGCTGTCCTGCTTTTATATCCCTAGGCTGTCCGTAGGATAACCTTGTGCTGTCTGGGAATACTGGGGAGTTTAAGCGGCGCATCCTGTATATACCACTTTTTTCATTTGAGTAAAACTAAATTTTGCAACTAACGCTCGGAACGAAACTTTTCACTAGCAAGACCAAATGATAAAAATCAAAAAGCATTTTAAAGTCGATATTACCATATAATTGGTGTATATACTTCTTTTCCAAGAAATGTGTGTAAATTATTAACCACTAATAGAGAAAAATAGGCGATATGAAATTTATCATCTGTCATTTTTGTATTTTTGTATTAAACGACCTCATAAATGTTGCAATATGATGTTACAAGATGTTACAATATGTATGAAGTGAAAAAAGTTACAAAGAGCCTTTTGAAAGGCATATATTTTTATATAATTCATTTCTGCCTCTCATATATTAATTTCAGTTGACGTTAACGTAGTTAATGAATAAGATATCAACATTTTGTAGGGCGGATATTATAGTCCAATCAGTGGAGTAGAAATGATTTTGATATATTTTGATATAAGTCGAGATCCCGATGAAAAATAAAAGTTTCCTTGTGGGGGGGGCAGACGCGTATCACTATCTTGAATGAAAGGTGCAAAAAATATTTTTTTCATAATGATTCGGCAACGCTCAATCCTATGGGAAAAATATTCGAGACAAAGCTGAAGAGAACAAAATAAAATATCTTACATTTTTTGTATATACATTTTTATTGTAAGAACGATGGATTAAAAAATATATTTTATTATATAATGTACGTTTACAAAATAATATATTTTTTCTTCAAGCGTATTAAAACCCAGCAAACACACAAGCATCGGCCGAAATGCGGTTTAGTGATGGAAATGATGGGGAATCGGTGGCATCAAATGCCAATTAAGTAACAACGTTTTTCTAACGGTGGCAAAAAGTCACGTTTATGGTAAACGTTGGCCCGAAATTGGCACTTGAACGGCAGATTGGCATCGAAATCAAACGTCTAGAATTAATCGCATATTTATTGGGATTTGATGTGCATTATTTGATGTCATTGGCTAGTCCATGTTCTGTGGGTATGGGAAAGATCAAACACGATCCCAGTAAACATAGCAAATCCGGCAAAGTGCCGGGCCAATGCATTTATTGCCGGGCAACTGTCGCTATTGATGAGTCATCAATACAACGACAAAGTTCGTGGAAAGGCGTTATTGGTTATTTTTTCGAGTTTTGAAGTTTTACTTGTTTATTTATTGAATAGTCTTTTTTATCACGAAGAGGTAAGTAATTGATGGCCTTATAAAATATATGTTATGTTCAGTTTATGGATAAATTATAATTGTGCCATGATTTGCTTGAAGGTTATGTTTACAATTTTTCGATTAATTTAATAATAAGTATTTCAATTTTATATTTTATTTTCAAAACGAAATTAGGTATGATTTTCTATTTATTTTTATTTTAAGATCTGTCAATTACACTTTCGGCACGATAAAATTGAAATTGAGACAAGCGTGTGTACACAGGAAGGGAAAAGACTCACGGCTCCATTACATCACCCCCGTTTGATAGAAGGTTTGCTATACTAATTAATACTTAACTTCTTTTTAGGTAATTTTCTTTCTATCATGTGCGGTACCTAGTCAGTTTTCAAATTATGTTCAGTATATGTCGAAGCCAAATAATATCCATCGGGAATATATATCCTACAGATGGTGTTGATTATACTGTTTTTCTAGGTTTGGCAGGTTATATCTATACGTTGATAGTGGTGATTGATTTGTTGGAATTTTCAGCAGACAGATGAGATAGTTTTTCAAATTAAAAAGAAAACTGAAGTCAACATACATCTATTTTTATTATGGACCAGTGAGTATATGTATTACATAACATTAGAATTACTTGCTGTAGCTTTCCCACATTTGATTAATAATTTTTATTATGTTTACAAAACACACGTGAAAAATTTTCAAACATTACTCTTTTATCATGCCATTGAAAATTAATGACCATTACCCTATATTTTTTTGAGATGTTGGTTACCAAAATTCCAAAATGAGGGTATAATATGCACGAATATACAAGTAGGTACTTTAATTTAGACCCTCCAAGTGTTGCTTTCGAGGTGTTTTTTTTATTTCGGATTTTACAATGGCCGGATCTACACTTGTGTATTGTATATTAAATTAAATTCTTTATTACCCATTATGTGATACATTACATGCATATTTGGTAAGTCAAAACTAATACAAAAGTAGTAAATGTGGGTAACATATTATAAGTATAGGTCATATAAATTGTAAATATTATAAAAAGGTACAACACGGACAGTACGAATGTATGTATAAGGCACAAAATATATTAAAATCACAATATGCATATTAAACAATTCCTAATTGTCTGAAATTTTGTTGCATAACATTAAAACAAATATTCTGAATCGTACTGCTTTGAACCTGTAATATAGACTCATTTATTAGGTTTAAATGAACATGTTCACGTTTTTTTAAATTTCAAGAATTTAAGTCCTGGAGAATAAAAATGTGGTTTGTTTTCTATCAGGTCAAAAAATAAATAAATCCGGAAATATTATATAAGAAAACTTGTTTCAGCTGTAATACGAGGAAATCCAATGGGAAATAGGAACTACCATAACAGGTTTGGTACGATCTTTTGCTAATCGAGAAGAGGAAGAAGATAATTAAAAGCAAAGGAGAACAGAAATAAGACCAGGAGAAGGAATATGAAATGTATTTTATTATGTTCAGAGAACTGCGTTTTGATGATTTTGAATGTTAACGTATTGAATAAATTTTAATTTTTTCTTAGTAATTTGGACTAATGGACTCAGTTCTTAAGAAATAATGTGTCAAGACTTCATAGGAATGTACTGGTTTTCATTTTTTTAGAAGGGGCAAATTTAAAAACCACGTTATATTTATTTAATCAAAATTTCATTTAGACGTTCCCAAATATGTCAGTTGACAATTCTAATCAAGCAGTATGTGTTATGTGATGTATGTGGTTATTAACGTACATGGGTAATATGTAAAAGAAATTTTGAATATAAATATGCATATGGTGGTAACTTAATTTTTAAACTAGCAAAAAAATTTTAAACAGAAAAATTCTATCTTGAAGGTAATGGGTCGTTACTTATGGCCTAATTAAGTTGCAGGTGTCTCATATCGTTATGTTCAAATTTTGGGAGCATAGACTTAATTGTAAGATTAAAAAACAAAAGTGGTAGTGCGATTTTTATTCGTTTCGAAGTTACAGGCCTATTCAATTTATGAACAGTAAATAAATTAAAAAAACTTAGTCGTGGAAATAAATGACAAAAAATGAACCATTTGACCACGGATGACAGATGCTTTTTTTGTATTTACTGGTCAAAAAATTTATAGTCCTATAACTTCCATGTCTCGAAAACATTGCTATGATGAAAAATAAAAATTTTAAAAATGAGTTAGGTTTTAATGTCTTCCTCTCGATGTGCACTATTATTAACTTGTTATTTTTAGTTGCATTGGTTGATTCACAAGTATTGTAGATTGGTTTGCAGATTATAATGTTGAAAACAAAAAATTTAAATGTAGCATATTTCTTTTGCGTGGATCATCCTCTATGTTTTCAGATATTTTCAAAAAAAATTGTTTTAAATACTGAACAAAAAGAGTATAATAATCCGAACAATAGAAACATTATGACAGTTTTTTAAATTTAGAAATATAATTTTCAGTGTGTCAAAATGAACACTTTATTTTTGTTCCGATTTTAATCTTCCGAAATATTTGAAAATATACAAGGCATTTCATTTTAAATATTAGATAATTTCTAACTTTAGCCGATTTGTGTTATGTATAAATATGCATACGTGTGTGTGTGTGTCTCTGTCTATGGAGGATCTAGTCTCTCGACTCTAATAGGCTTCTAGAGGAGCCATGGTTGCTTGAACAACATTTCGGCAGAATCGTCGGTCATCTTTAGGTTCTCGCTGGTAGCTGCTTACTACGGACCATCGTTACATGAACTGAGAATTTCTGAACTAAGTCAGTTCAAATAAAGAGAAACCTCAGTAGAGTAAACAGCTAAATGTCTTTGGTCACGCAATTGATGTACATTGGCATTACATCGGTATATACTTAAATAACTGAATCGTCCAGATTACTTTTGAAAGTCAAACCTGCATTCCACCATGCACTACCTAGGAAGCTCCTATATGGCTGTTTACCCCTGGAGCAGGGGACATGGTTGCTTAAACAATGTTTCGACAGAATTACATATGCCATCTTTCACTGATATATCAGTGAGAACCTAAAGATGGCATATGTAATTCTGTCGAAACATTGTTTAAGCAACCATGTCCCCTGCTCCAGGGGTAAACAGCCATATAGGAGCTTCCTAGGTAGTGCATGGTGCAATGCAGGTTTGACTTTCAAAAGTAATCTGGACGATTCAGTTATTTAAGTATAGACCGATGTAATGCCAATGTACATCAATTGCGTGACCAACGACATTTCACTGTAGGCGAACCTTATTTAAACATTATGTGATAGTGCGTAAGTCCAGCATTGGTAGTCAATCGTTTACTTCTTCGAAAAATACAGAACAACGGCATCTTGCCTGAAGAGGACCATTAAGTTTGATGGGTTTAAGTCGGAATTTAACGTCGGGCCGCTTAAGTCGTAAAAATAGCGGCCGCCGGCGCATTTTGATTCTGGAGATGCATTGGAAGCCAGCATTGTACCAACGTTTCGTTTTCCGGCAAGGAGTTATTCCCCTGACAGCGGCCCAATGTAAATGTGTTTGTTGGGAATGTTTAAATTATGTCACCAAAAACAGAAGTAGAAGTAGGACATTGTTTTACTAGTAACAAAATGTTAGTACCGAACGCCACCGTAGTAGACATTGTTTTACTAGTAACATAATGTTAGTTCCGAAAGCGTCGCCGTAGTGGGTATTGTTTTACTAGTAACATAATGTTAATACCGAAAGCCACCGGTGGCGCGCTATCCACTAGCCACTTGTCATATTGTGTCAACATGTAAGACTGCAGTTTGAATATTTGTACATTTATGATAAATAAATGAATTTTTGCATTTTAATACGCTTGAAGAAAAAATAGTATATATTACACGGAGTAGAACGCCTTTTTTGTGTTTCGCCCAGTTTGCGGCTTCGGCTTCGCCTCAGCCGCAAATCCTGGGCTCAACACAAAAAAAGAGTGCGTTCTACTCCTAGTAATATAATATACTATTATATTATTTATATTATTATAATATTTCTTTTTTTTTACGGCCCCGGTCGATTGATGTTGACGTCTTCACTCTTATGGTCGTCATTACTCTTGGGATTCTAGGCCTCCATTAACAAAATTTCTTCATCTTCGTCCTCTCTCTCTCTCTCTCTCTCTCTCGATTCAAATCTTTGCTGTATTTTCACATGATTCACTAATACAGAATCCACTTCAACCCAACTCTCTACAGCCACACGCTCTGCATAACCTTTTTTGCATTTACATGAAATGACATTTAATATGGTGCTAGTTTTTCTATCATTGTTACTGGAAGGAGCCCATTGCCTGCTTTCTCTAAAGAGGGAAGAAAGGGACGTCCTTTTCCCTTTTCGACTATTATAAAAGAAACAAAGAAATACGAGGGATGGTCTATACTTGCTCTAGGAAACTTCTACTACAAAAAACATATAATGAAACTTGAAATTTACTCCGCCGCGCCGTGACCGTAAGAAAATGTATATTTAACAAGAAAAATCATTGGAATTTTAAATAACTTCCCTATATAATCTCACGGTGGTGTCGAAAAACGTTATAAATAATACAATGTAATTTGTTCATAGATAATTCACTGAATTTACAAACAAAAATGGAGTTTGACGATTTCTTGAAAAAAGCTTTATTAAACTTTATTTTCCCACCGCTGCATCTCGTTACATATTAGGCTTACAATAAAAAAAAGGTATATACAAAAAAAATTGGGAAATGGAAATGGGAAGTTTTGTCCTCTTCGACTTTGTCTTGAACATATTTCGTAGAATTGAGCGTTGCGGAATAATTTTGAAAAAAACAATTTTTTGGACCTTTCATTCAAGATGGCGGCTCGCCCCCCTCTCTCCAAGGTTGAAACCTTGTATTTTTCATCAGGGCCTCGACTTAAACAACATATATCAAAATTACTTCTACTGGACCTTTTGGAAAGCCATTTTTTGTCCCTACTGACTGGATTATTAAAGCTTGGATGATGTACTTTCAGAAGTTGGGTAGGATTTTTTTTTAAATAATAACAAACTGCTTTTTTTTCACCAATTTCTAGTCGAAAATCGTATGTGCTAAATTTACCAATTTTTCAACAACTGTAACTTTTAGAATCTTTTTTTATTCTATTTTTTTCAATACCAGAATCTTATAGCTGAAGATTTCCTCTTTCGAAGACTATATTTGTTGTTATTAATTTTCATTTTTTAAGTGAGACTAGCAAGATGTCCGTGCTCCGCTATCAGGATCGTTAAAGATCATAAGTTGACTCAAATTTAGGACGCCATAATGGAGCCGCCACTTTGAATTCTTCAAGTTTTTGGTAACCGTGAATATATTTTCTATCTTCACACCAAATTTCAAGTTCCTAGCTTGTCGGGAATTACTCAAACAATTCACAAACATAAGAACGTACATAGTTACACTCTACTTTTACATACATATAAGACAGAGTGTAACAATGTTTTTAGTTCTTACCTATAACTATCTGTCCGGTGAATTGTTTGGGTAGTTCTCGACGAGCTAGGAATTTGAAATTTGGCATAGTAGACGTACTCCATATCTCACGCAAATTCCTAAATGTGAAATATGGCTGACTTCAATATGGCTACCAATACATAAATATAAAGTATACGTAGAAAGTAATACCCACATTAAAATTAACACGCTGCCAAAATAATAAGAGAAAAAACTATAGGAATAAAGTTGTATAGAGAATTAAATTTCACATAAAAAAGTGAGTAGCGGCATATGTGAAATAAGTTTACGAGGATTTCTCGGTAGAAGAAAACTGCAATATTGGACTAACTTCTTTATTAGAACAGCTTACAACACTTTCTGGTGGCTGCGAGTTTGGTACGGATATTTATATGTCCGGTTTATCAAACTGGTGGCCATTTGATAATATTTATAACTATATTTATTAGACGTTTAATAATCAAAATAAAATAATGGGTAAACAAGTGATGGCGTAAAACTATCAATATTATTTATAACTATATTTATTATGACATTTACTAGTATCGTTATCAAAATAAAAATAACGAGTAAACAAGTGATAACGTATAACTCCTCCCTTCTTAAAATGGATTCATATCCTTTACATGAAGGTTTGAATCTTGGAGTTCAATAGGTTCATTGGGCGGTTTGCCTGTATTTATAATTTTTATGTTAAATGGCTTTGTCTTGAAATATTTAAAGAAAACGTAAATTAAAATTACAAAGACAATCAAAAAAATAAGAAAGTAGAGAATCCAAGTGTGATGAGTAGGAGTCTTGAAGTCTTCAATTTCTAGTGGTTGGAGTTGCTTCAGTGATTCAGACATTTTGCTTAAGTCTGCGGGAAATTCTTCTAAGTGAAAGTCTGGTAGTTGGGACATAGTATATCTTTCGATTTTCGGTAGATAGAATGGACGTCCTTCAAGTCTAGTACTATCTATCGAGTAGGTAGTGTTTTTAATAATAATGCTACAGTTGTGTTCGAGTGTAACTTCGCTGAGAGTATTTAGTTGGATTATTTCTTGTTCTGGGCATGAGCTTTTAATAACAACTTCTTCTCGAGGGAAGCAAATAATTTTATCTTTGGAAATCCTTAATTAGGGATTGCAATTTACCGGAAGTTTTAATAACCGGTAAATCGGCAAATAAAAATGTAAATAACCGGTTAACCGGTATTTACCGGTAATTTTTAGAATGAATGATTAGGGTGGCGAAAATGGCAATTGTCTTTTTCCATGTACAAAATTATCTAAATTTAACAAAAAACATTTTTATATACGTATAATTAATATAATTAGGCTTTGAGAAACATATTTTTCCAAATTGAAATTTGCTTACAGTCGATTGAAAAAATTATACAGTTTTGCGAAAGACATATCTAGAAAGTGTAAATCAAAATTTTGTGGTTCACTCATATTATCTTTAGTTGATTATGGTGATGTATATGGAAAGTTATTATCGGCGACAGCAAAAAAGAAAATTCAAAAACTTCAAAATTCATGTACGCGTTATATTTACAGTATCCCATATAGACAACACATATCACCACATCTAAATAAACATAGCATATTAAACATGGAAAACTGCAGACGTTTACACCTGCTCACACTTATTTGGCGAATAATTCATAATGATGCACCTCAGTACTTAAAAAATAAGTTAATTTCACGAGATCACTTGCATAATACAAGATACATACAAAATTTTTTGGTGCCTCAGCATGAAACTTCGATTTTTCAAAGATCATTTACGTAAGTTGTTAAAAATTACATTTTGGCTGATCAGAAGCAGGAGACTTGATACTGCGTTGTGGATGCGCGTATATTTCTTTTTCTTTTTCCGATATAATTTTATTTACTTTTAACTTTTTTGCTTCGCTTCGCGAGGTCTGCCCGTTCCCCTTGTCTGCTCGCATGTCTGAGTGCTGCTGTTGTTATTATTGTTATTATTATTATAAAATATAACATTTGTTAGATTATTACAATTCATTACTGAATATTAACAAATAAAATAATTATTATTTTTTTCTTGAAATTTTAGATTTATATGTATTAATATTTTTTTATAATCTTTTTATAATCTTAGAAATACAGTTTATTAAAAACATGTCCTTTTGTAAAAAATGTAAGGTCTGGCCTGCCCACTGAAAATTTAAGGGCCGCAGTATACTGACTGTGCAAAGGTATTTGGGCAAATGGAAGAAGAGCTCTACAGTTCAATTTGCACCATTTTTACTTTGAATAAAATAAATGTATTATTATTATTATTATTATAATGAACAAACAAAAGGTTTTTTTATCAAAAGGAAAAAATATAAATGAAATAAATTTTAATAAATAATTATTCTGTAAATAACAAAAATTACAAACATAAACTCAAATAGGGCATGTACTGAATACCTAATCTAAAAATACAATATTTTTTAAAAATAGCCCGTTAAAAGGGCTAGTTTTTCAAAGCTGTATCTGTTAGTCGGATTATATTTGTACATAGAATACCACCAACTGAAAATGCCCTTCCTCTATCGATATTGGTAGGTCTATAAGTTAATAAGAATTGGTAATAACACTCTTCTAAATGTTTTCCACGGATATTTGAGGCAGTGAAATATTCAATTTCCTTCGCTAGATATTGTCAATGTCTCTCTTACTTGTATTTCTTAGGGCTTGGTGTTTGGGTTTTATTTTTTATAATATTATGTATTTATTGCTAAAAGTACTCAGTGTTGGGACAGTCACTCTATATTTAGTGAATACTAGTCACTGACATAAATAGAAACGTTGAATACGCGACATATCGTAAGTTCAGAATTTACCGAAATAACCGGTAAAAAATTAAAATAACCGGTAATTATCGTCATGTGTTTTTTGTCCTGTTTACCGGTTAACCGGTAATGCAATCCCTATTCTTCCCGAGGGAGTTGGAGCTGGAGCACACAGTCGCAACCCCAAGGTAAGAATCACTTCGAGCCTGGGTAATTATGCGACTGTCTTTCAGGCAGAAGTTCATGCCATTGAACTGTGTACAAGGAGGCTTGAGCAGATGCATCCTAGACGCAGATCAATAAAAATATTTTCAGACAGCCAAGCAGCTCTTAAAGCTCTTGGCTCACATCGCTGCAATTCTAAATTGGTCTGGAACTGCCAAAAGGCTCTAGCCCGAGTGGGCAGATACAACAAATTAACTCTGGTCTGGATACCGGGCCATTCTGGCTTGGAGGGCAACGAAGTAGCCGACTCCTTAGCCAGGGAAGGCGCGGTATCAAAATTTATCGGACCGGAGCCAGTGCTTGGCATATCGGCAAGCACTGCGAAAACAACCATCTTGGCCTGGACTGAGGGGAAAATCCTCCAATACTGGCAAGAACTACCAGGATTAGTTCATTCAAAGGAGTTCATCACATACCCCTTGAAATCAAGAACTAAAAAACTATTAGAGTTAAACAGGTTACACCTAAGAACTCTTGTTGGCCTATACACTGGGCACTGCAGACTTAACCACCACCTACACAGACTCGGAATAGTGGACAACGCTGAATGCCGACTGTGCTTGGAGGAGGACGAAACGGCAGCGCACATTTTATGTACCTGTCCTGCTGCAGAAAGAACCAGATTCTCACTCTTTGGCAAAGGGCAACTGCTGCCAGAGGATCTGGACAACCTCTCACCCAATAAGGTAGTCGACTTTATCAAAAAGCTGAACCTATTGGGTGAAATATAATTAGGAGTGAGCCACAATAGACCAGATGGTCGCAGTGGAGGGTCTGTTACTTAGCCCACTCACACATCAACCTAACCTAACCTAATCCCTATTCTTAATAGAAGATCGGTATTTACTTTGATCTTTTGTAGGACACAGTCGTTAGGTTGTTTTCCTTCTAACAAGTTAAGGAAGCAATTGGAAGTCCAAGGTAGAGGTTCTCCATCACAAATATGGTATTTGTTGATCGTTTGGCAGGCAGTGTCTTTCCATAAATGGGCAGAATGATCAATACTCAGTACTAGGTAGGGTTTTGGTGGTATGAGGATAGTGTTATTTAAGGGAATAGGAATTAACTGGACTAATTGAAAGTCTCTAATGTCAAAGAGTGGGACAGTTAATTGAACATAAATCAAATTCTTGTTAACTTTAGTCTGAATGTGAAATAATCTGTAATATTCATCAGTGTCTATTTTTAAGAGGTTTCTAGAGTTATAAAGAGTTACTAAAGTCTTCAAAATATGTATTAAGTCTGAGTGAGACATGAAGAAATGATGTATAATTCCTGAATAGGAGTTTACTAGTGCATTTTCTAAAGTTTCTAAGTGATTTAAAATGAGTAGAAAGTTCTGTGATATTTGGTTTGCTAAGCTTTGGCAATATACGTTTTTTGCTAAATTATTAAGTTGGTTTATTGTCGTGTTCAAGTGAAACATGATTGATTTTTCATTTGTTTCAATGACCCCTAAAGTTTTGTTTATTCTATCCATTAGTTGCGTATACAGAGAGGTTCTTAGGTTTAGTTGAGCCGTTAAAGAATGTTGATTCCTCATAAGAGTATTTAACTTTGAATTTATGTCTTCTAAGTCATCTGCGTCATGAGTACCGTATAAGAATTTATTAATTTTTCCAATAGCATTACCTAGTCCTCGTTTTTTTCGATTCATGGGTTGAAAGTTTAGGAATTTTGAATATACTAGTTTCGAGAGTTGGGTTAAACGTATGTTTGAATAATTAGTACATATATTCGGGAAATCTAACATATTTTCGGTAGTCTGTTGGATTTGATTTTCGACTATGTTTAAGTCGATGATGTAAGAGAATGAGTGATAGTTATTAATAAGTCGGGTTGGTTGGTAAGTCATTAGGTAGATGGGGTTATGAATGGACTTGATTTTTAGGCAGTATGTCCTCAAAATCAACAGTAGTACTAATAGGAGTGGTGACATGTTTGTTGATCTTGTCCTGGATTAGTCTCTGTTTCACCTGAAACAAGAGTTCATCGTCAGAATCATTGTCTGGGGTTTGTTCGAGTGTATTGTCACGTACTTGATTTTTTGTAAATCGTCCTCTATTAGTAATGATAACGGGTCCTTCGTCTTTTATTACTGTTGCTGATATAAATTTAGGGAGATTCTTTGCGCGTGTAGCTTGGGAATTTCTAATATAAACTATATCGTTTGGATTATACATTTTTGGTTCTTTGCGTTTTTTATTGATTTTTGCTATTATGTTTTCTTTGTCTAGAACTTGGTTTATTCTAAGCTGTTCGTATAGCTCTTGAGTAAGGTTTTTGTGTTCCTGTATATAGTCTGAGGTGATAATTTCGTCTGATATTTCAAACGGAGAGGGTTTGTCTAAATGTCCAAAAGAACTTCGAAAGGGGTGTGTTTAGTAAGGGAGTGTATCGACTCGTTATATCCGATAGTAGCCAATTTCATTAGGTAGTAGTTGGGGAAATTAGGATTTTCTGAGGTTAGGCATCGCATGCTATCTATTAATGAACTATGGAAGCGTTCAACAGGACTGTTGGATGTATGACTGTCGGTACTGGTAAAATGTAAAGATATTTTATGCAGGTCACAGTAGTTAATGATCATGGTGTTATTGAATTCTTTTCCTTTGTCACAAATTATTTTGTAAGGTTTTCCGTAGTGTTGAATAAAGGTTAAGAGGTTTTGTTGTACTTCCATTCCTGTTTTAGACTTTAAGGGATAGCTTTGTCCGATTTTCGAGAAAGGGTCGAAGATAGTAAGGTAACATTCATTTGAAAAGTGAAAAAGGTCTATGTGAATAACATCTAGAGGTTTCTTGGGTATTGGTGTATTTTGGAATTTAATTTTCTGTGGGTGCCTGCCGTATTTACAAGTGTTACACGTGTGACAATTTTTTATATATTGGGCAACTTGATAGTTGATATTAGGCCAATAGTATTTTCTCATTATTAAACTAGTTGTGACTTTGGTTCCGCGGTGTACAGTTTTTCCTTCGTGCATATATTTTATTATTTGATTCTGTTTATCTTCTTGAGAAATATCTTCAAGAACTTTATTTGAAATTATACAACTCATTGAGTCGCTGGAGTTTAAGAACCTTTGAAATATTCTAATTATTTTGTGTTTGATAGATTCGTCGTTGAAATTAAAACAATTTTGAGTATTTTGAGTGGAACGTAAGAACTGTTTTACAAATTTAAATACCTCCTCATCGGATGTTCGTGATTTTAGTACAATTCTGTGTCTCTTGTATCCGGGGAAGGGCGTTTCTAAGATATGGGTGTTAGTGACTGCGTTGTCGCTTTCTTTTATAAAAATCTGGTTTTTATAAATATTGATGGCTGATTTTGAATAAGGCATTGTGAATGTGGAACTTGAAAGAGCTGTATGTACAGTGTTGTCGAAAGTATGTTCGTCAATGTCTTTTATTAAATTGTCTGCGATTTCTGGGTCTACTTCGGGTAATTCATCTAGAATTGATTGTAGATCTGGGGAATTTACAATCATGGAATTAGTGTCATCATTGTTGATGGCATTAAGTTCTTGTATATGGGGTCGTGAGAGACAGTCTGCGTTTACATTGTGTTTTGCCTGGTTAGCGAAAGAAGATTTGTCGTCAGGAAAGTAAAGTATGTTGGGATGTTTCTCTAGGTTGGAATTTTTCGAAAACGAGTGCATTTTTCTTCGAAATTTAAATGATCTGTGCGGATAGTTTTTATTTAGATCGATTTTTTGTTTAGAGTTTTCTAGGGGACGTATGAAAGTTTCGAAATCTGGATATGGTGGAACATCGAAAGGCTGGTCGAAGGTAGCTTGTGTAGAGAATTCCTTCATGTTATGAAGTTCTACTGTAGCTAACCCATTTTTGAAGTGGTTGGGGTTTCAGGGATAGTAACTGTTCCGTTTGAGAACGATGGAACTAGAATTTCTCCACTGTAAATATCTACAGGTATCTGTTTTACAAGCACGTCATGGGAATTTAAATCATAGGTGCGTGATGTGTCGTTAGGAGTTCTCAATAATGGGGGTATGCAAACATCGTGGTTAAAGAGGGCGTTATTTTCGAAATCTAATAGAAATTTAAATTTTGATAAGTCTTCAAATCCTATTAGACCGTCGCAAAATTCGTGAAAGTTGTATACTAATACGTCAAGTGTGTCGTCTGAGTTAAATTCGTCAAAGGCGGGGATTTCGGCATGAAATTGTATGTCTGTCTCTCCGTGACATGTTTTAATTTTTGTAGAGCTAGTGTACATACAATCGGGATAGAAGTTTTCAATTATATGGGGTTTAATGATAGTTTTGGAGCAACCTGTATCTATAAGAAGTTTCATTGTTGGGTTTCGAATTTGTATATATGGTAAGCTACAAGGGGTGAGTACTGAATTCAATTCGACGATTGATCGTTCCGAGGCTCTTTGAGAAAATTTACGTTCTCATTGTATTTTTCATTTTGATTTTGGAACTCGTTTGGCTCTTCTGGAATGAGATCGATGTTTTCGGAAATATTTAAGTCTGCAAATCGAGGGTTAGGAATCTCAGAATATTCTTCTGGATAATAGTAGTATCCTACTGTTGGATCAAGTTCAGCTGTGTGTAGTTCTTGGGCTACGAAGTTTTGGGCACTCGATTGTTTGAACCATGGGAATTGTCGTTTAATTTGGGAGTTCGTGTGTGGTCGAAACTGGGGCGAAAAATTCTGTTTGCTCGTTGAAGGGTTGGCAAAATTTTGTCTAGGTTGGACAGAAACACCAGACATTGGAGTGGGCTTATATGACTGAGTGTTTTGTGGTCTTGGTTTAAAGACGTTTTGATTTTGATTTGTATTCTGTCTTCCGAATACTTGTTGGTTAGTAGGGAAATGTGTTTGAATAGTTTGACGTGGGGGTAAATTCATTGGTTGAGATGGAAATTGATGGCTATGATTTTGGTTGATATGGAAGTTATTTTTTATGAAATTTTGCGACGATGTCTGTCTTGATGTTTTGTTGAATTGTTCTTCTCGGGCTACCAAATTTATAGCTTCCTCTAGTTTTGTGAAGGGGCTTAAACGTATCATGACCTGGTAGTTTTGTGGTAAGGAATGGGTGTATGTATCGAGCGTTAGTTTTTCGTATATTTTGGTATAAGCTGTTTTTTCTGCAGCTCCGTCGTTTGACTGGGAAAGTTTGGCTAATAGTAAACTTTGTAAGTTTTGCAATCTTAACCCAAAGTCATGTAGTGATTCATTATTGTGTCGGGTCGATTGTCTTAGGTCGTGTTCAAGATTTGCAATTGATCTTGGGTCTGAGAAATGGTCTATTAACGTTTTGCGGATGTCCGCCCAGGAATTTAGGTCAAAGCGGCAACCGACTATGGTGAGAGCTTGTCCGTGTAATTTTGATTTAATTGATTGAAGTAGAAAGTTGTTTAAATTGATGTTATCAGGAGTATCGTTTGGTTTCGCGTAGTTAACTTCGAGTGCGTTACAGGCTGTGACGAAGTCATTGAGGGCGAAAACATTGCCGTCAAATGGTCTTATGGTATCAACGTACATTCGTAATAATTGATAATTAACCTGAGCCATCTCTGTATTTTGAGTACCAACAGAAAGAATAGGATTTAATTTACTGGGTCTTAATCTTACTTGGATAGGTGTATAAGTATTATTTTCTGGTTCGTTACTTGTGCTAGGAGATGCAATAGCTTCCTCTAGGCTTTCAAGTAAATCAGTGAATGACATATGAGTGGTTTACTTAATTATAGGGTCGAGGATCTGACTCTTCCCTGTCTGTAAATTACGGAATGTAATAAACAGCAACTTAATTCTATAGTTGTCTACGATAGACTGACTTAGCAACTAATATATTTTTTTTCCAAATATCACACAAATTCTATTAAGAGATAGTAAGTGAATTTAGAAAAATTTAATTTCAAGACCGAAAGGATCACAAGAGTTTGAAAATTAAACAATTAAGTGACTTTCAATTTGAATTTGAGAAAGGGAAGCGTTCTAAGGAGCTGAGTATTGACTTATGTTTTTCTTCTCCTCCACGTAGGTTGTTTGGATAGGCCTCAACAATAAAGATTGACTTCTGGCGTCGTACCTCTGGGACTTCTTGCTCGATGCAGGATTTTTCTCAGGGGGTGACTCGATGCACTGAACAACTTGCCAAAAGGGCACTATCCTACCGACTGCGCCAAATAAGTTTACGAGGATTTCTCGGTAGAAGAAAACTGCAATATTGGACTAACTTCTTTATTAGAACAGCTTACAACACTTTCTGGTGGCTGCGAGTTTGGTACGGATATTTATATGTCCGGTTTATCAAACTTGTGGCCATTTGATAATATTTATAACTATATTTATTAGACGTTTAATAATCAAAATAAAATAATGGGTAAACAAGTGATAGCGTAAAACTATCAATATTATTTATAACTATATTTATTATGACATTTACTAGTATCGTTATCAAAATAAAAATAACGAGTAAACAAGTGATAACGTATAACTTGTGTATCTTTTATTGTTTTGGCATTATAAGAATTTAAATTCGATGAATCTATACGATCTCTCAGTGGCTGTTTTGTACAGAACTTAACTCACTACAACTTTGTTTCTACATTTTTTTTTCATATCTTACCATTTTGGCAGAATTCCCATTTTAATGTGTGTATGGTAATAAGCGCATTTGTATATATTTGTTTGCATTATTTGCATGATTTTCAAGTTTCAGTTAGCCATTTTGAATTTGTGTAATAAAATATAGATTTGTTGTAGTTTTTCCAAAAAAAAATTATTTGCACGGTTCCTTAATAGGTAAACTTTTAAATTGGTCATTTTTATGTTGCAAAATGTTTCATTTAAATCCCTTAAGTGAAAGGGAAACCTGAAACTATTTTAAAGTTTATACCATTTATGATTTTTTAAATATTTATCTACTCTTATTAGGTTATATACTAATTATTGAACTGCTTTTGATCAATATCAAATTAATAGTATCCATAAACAAACAGCGTGAGTTATAATGCGTGACTTATTATAACTCACTAGGTACAGAGCTAATCACCTTTATCTTCATGCCTAGCCTCCTGTCCAGGGGCGGCTGTGAAATTTCAACAATTTTTTTCTCGTCTGTGGCGCATGGGACCCATTCGAAATATGGGAAATAACATCTAGAGAAGCACTCCTCTAACGACCCCTAAAAAATTTTGAAAAGGCAGTTTGCGAAAAATTTTTTCAAAATTCGATTGACCCCCCTAAATATAGGGACTCCTGTTTCAAATTAATTTTTTTTGTCAGATACATTTTACTTTTCATAAAAATACAACAACAGGTTTTGAAGTTTATGAAAATATTTCCATTACTAACTGAGATACAACGAATTGAAATTTTATCATTTGTTAAATTGTAAATTACAAAATTTCAGTTTATTGTGTTTCAGTTAATAATGAAAATATTTTCATAAACTTCAAAACCTGTTGTTGTATTTTTATGAAAAGTAAAATGTATATGACAAAAGAAATTTATTTTAAACAGGAGTCCCTAGACCTAGGGGGGGTCAATCGAATTTTGAAAAAAATTTTCGCAAACTGCTTTTTCAAAATTTTTTAGTTAGAGGAGTGCTTCTCTAGATGTTATTTCCCATATTTCGTATGGGTCCATGCGCCACAGACGAGAAAAAAATTGTTAAAATTTCACCAGCCGCCCCTGCTCCTGTCCAATCGACGTAACGCGCAACACACGAAGGTGGAGCCAGGGAGGTAGAGACAGATTATTCGCGTTAATATCCACAAAGATTTTCTGAAATGTCACAAAATGCTACTTTTTGATTCGTGCCGTGCCGAATTTTCGAATTTCGCCGTGCAATTTACGATCTGGTTTATCTGGAAGACTTCCTCTTTACATCGCGATATCATATAGCCGTCCCAATGTAGACTGGCGGTACATGACCAGTCAGGTGCAACGTTTTTAAAATGTATGCCAATCATATATATGAATGAAATTACCATGAATATGCCAGAAATGCAAATTTTAGGTAGTCGTCGCGTGCAGAAGGGTGTGCAAATCGATTTTCTTTGTTTTTTTTGTGTTTTTTTTTTTAATTTTAAAATGGATGCCAATAGTGCCAAACGATAAGTCGTGAAAAGAATCCAGCGAAAATTCATTGGCATGCAGTTTCCACGCGCAAAACAACTGTTAATGCACACATTAAATCGTAAAATTTTTCGGTGTTCTTGATTTTGGATGATTTTGATTTTGGATTTTTTTTCAAGGCTTTTCGTTTGGCACTATTGGCATCCATTAAAAAAAAAACACAAAAAAACAAAAAAAATCGATTTGCACACCCTTCTGCACGCGACGACTGCCTAAAATTTGCGTTTCTGGCATATTCATGGTAATTTCATTCATATATATGATTGGCATACATTTTAAAAACGTTGCACCTGACTGGTCATGTACCGCCAGTCTAATGGTGTTTTTCGAAAAATATAAATATGTCAAGACTGCAATTTTTTCAACTCCGAAATGTAAGCTGTTTTTTGTTATGTTTCACAGATATTTCCGAAATGGTAGGAGTTAGCTCGAAATAAAAAACAAGATCAAAAGAGTATTTTTTCCATTACGAATCTTTTGCTACTATCAGAATTTTTACTTTTTTTTTCGTTTCGGAGATAACTACTGAAATGTGTGGCATGACATCTCTAAAATGAAATAATTGCTTGAATGCCGGTTAGGCAACTATCTACGCAAGCTGGAGCATTCTCAGTTGCATAGTAACTCAATCCCTTCAGGAGCTTTCAAACTCATCAGATTCCTTGTTTTTTGTAGTATTTCTTTTAGTACCTCTTTTTGTGGTACTGAGAGATAGCTTTTCGCTGAAAGATATGAATTTCATAAAATTTGGCACTCTGTTAAAGACATTCGTGTTTGCAATATTTGATTAATTAATGTGAACTCACTGCTTTGGGCCAGCAGTAAGAAAATTCTTTTTAAGATTTTGGCTTATTGGTGCCTGGTCATTATTTTAGGTAAGTTTTAACTCTGTTTGTGAAAATGAAATGTACTTGTGATTGATGTAATTAACTGGCGTTACTTTAGTATGTTCCTTAATTAAATCGCCATCCAAATCAGTACTGTTATTGATTAAGTCAGCTAACCCAGCCCCCAATAAGTTGCTACGAGACAAATGTTGGCCATGTGCGGAAACTCGTTTTTTTATTTTTTGAATTCCGACAAAAATGAAGGAATTAGAGGGGGCGGGATTTGGGCCTTTTTTTCCGGTAAAATTTCTCCATTTTGTCACCGTAATTAATCGGTAATTAACTGAAACCGATCTCATATACGATGTTCACTTAATATCATGTACTACTTTGATGCTCCGTTAATCTTGGTCCTTCGAAACAAAGGTTTCTGAGAAAAATTATTTTTTTAAGATTTACATACACTCTATAGGAAAACGTGTAATTTCTTACATTTCTTCGAATATCTCGATAATTATCGTTTTTTTCGAAAAATTTGTAGACAGCTTATGTAAAGAGAATTGATTGATCTTTCCGATGCTTTTTTAATTTTTTCTCTAACATAAAAAACAAGACTTTTGACCGAATATGCGCTCCGGGATATTGCAGTTGGTGAAGTTTTGCATTTTCCGCAGCGTAATATTAATCTACAAAGCTGATTTTTTGTCTACAAGCAGTTTATGTACTATTTCGATTAAAATCACATTCTACCTCACCTTAAAGGTGGTTAAATGTTTGAAGACAACAAATATAAAAGGGTGAACAAAAAATAAATTTTACAGTAAATTTTATTAATAAACAAATTGAGCAATTTAAACAAAATTTTCTCAACTAAATATTTATTGTTATAATCGTAGATAAAGTATAGTATTCAACTTGCGGTAATGGTAATAACTCACTTGATGAATTACAGCACTCGCCTACGGCTCGTGCTGTAAACTTTCATCTGCGTGAGTTATTACCTACATTACTGTTCGCTGAATAATATACGATTATAATAAACCGAAAATAAACGCATATTTCCCTCTCGCTCTGCAAAATCCTATACTTAAGTTCAAAGTATCTCCGTAATAACTAATAACGCACCTTTCATCAGAATGCACTTGACTAGTAGTAATTTTGATAGAATTTTCGCATTACTCGTTTGACTGAGGAATTTTCTTCTGCTTTACAATGAAAATTGTATTTTTACAAAGGTAATTTTGCGCGATGTATATTTAAACAATTGTCTTTGACGCTCATTAATCCTCTTTGTGGTGATAGGAGCATCTTCAGAGTATCTACCGAATACAACAGTGACTTTTTGATCTTATTATTTTCGAGTGAAGGAAATGTAGACGGCAGTGATTTGTTGATTTTAAAAATCCGGCATCTTGAAAATTAATTCTATGAAGTAATACATCATCGAAAATCAATTGTACACAAAATTAAAATCTCAAAAAAGACATTCAAAGTGCTACGTGAAATAATGAATTCATGATTGCTGTCAGTAAAACCGAGTCTAAAGCAGATTAAGAGAAGGGTAGGTATCAAATTCTAGTTTTCTCCCAATTGTAAGCTACCGATACGACGGCGTATATGACTCAGGTATAAAAAATAAATCCGGCGAAGTCGCCGAAAAGCTTGCCGATAAAGCTAGATTAAAACATTTAATCTAGCTTTATCGGCAAGCTTTTCGGCAACTCCGCCTTGTCCCTCTGGCCACTCTACAATAACTCTTACGACTACTATATAAATATTCGAATTTCTCTCGTTTTCCTTAAGCAAAGGTTCCACTGCGCGAAATTTACTAGCACAACTGTTTCGCGAGAATCACTCGCGAAGCGGCTGTCTCGGGCTAATCATTTTCACGATGCGAAACGTTTCGCAACATAGAGGCGAAACAAAGTGAGCCATCAGTTTGCGCGAGACAAGCATGCAGTGCGTATGTACGACTGCAGCATCAGCGTTTGCTATCATGGCTCATTTCTTTCCATACATCCTCTCTCTTGGTCTTATTATGATGACTTTTGTCTTTAGCATCCGACAAAAATCGATAGCTCTGATACAGTTCAATAAGACGAATGCAATCCTCCTGGTTCATTTTGAAGCTCGAGACAAGTGTGCGTTTACACGGAGCGAAACAAACAACGCGAAGCACTTTGATGCGCAGTCAAAAATCGACTACCAGTCCGCTCCATGATACAAAGAATAGAAGGTATGTTAGATAGTGCGCCAAATTCAGTCCGGTTGGCGCAAGACGTCACGCGGTGATAGCGGGATTTTAAATTACATAGGATTTTCCTCATGATACAAAGAATTTGTATCATGGATTTGCCTGAACTCATTGGAATCTTGATTAAATAGGGATTCTTAGTGTTCTTAGTAAGCATCGTTCTTTATAAATGAGCTTCATCTCCGCATAAATACTGTGACATGTTTCCTAGGAAACCACCCTTGCAAATTCCGTGGGTTCCAAAAATTATAACAAGAGATAACCACTATCACACTTTATTAAATAATTTACTGGATACTTCACAATACTATTATTAACTTAAATGAACTTTACTGACTAAAAATAACAATGTTTATCACTTTGTTTTCACTTTGTAGTCTTAACCTCACTTGTCAAATCAAAACTTCTACTTTCTCTACTTTCTGAACTACCCGCCGAGAATGCGGTCTTTTATACCTAAAAATGACAGATCTCGATTTTTCTGTGATGACGCCACCATTCTCTAGATGATTCCAGATGTCATCACTCTAGAACTACCACTGGTAGGTTCTTTCTCGAGTAAGTGCAAATACATCTAAATGAATTGAAGGGGTTGCAACACATCACAATACGTTTTAAACATATTGTCACATGATGCCAATGCACAACGCATTTTTTTAACTGAAGGTTATTGCAAGAACACTAAAATAAGTAAAATAATCCAAAAAACAACTTCCACAGACGTCGGCAAACTCACTTTTACGAAGGAAGCGGGTAGAAAATTATCACCGCGTGACGAAGCAATTGTCGATTTGGCTCCGCCCACATGCGCAATGTCATACCTTGTATTCTTTGTATCATGAGTCCGCTCTAGAGATGGCACAAAATACCTGTAACAGGTATTTCGGAACAGGTACGAAGGCGGAACAGCCCGGAACAGGTATGGAGTTTAAGGTATACCTGTTCCAACTTCCATATCGGTGACCTCAGTGTACGAGTACGACGTACGTACGTATATGCGGCAATAGTATCGGTCTTGTGTTTCCGCTATCTTCTACACCTATGTCGCCTGCCAGATGCATGCTAGATAGAAGAGTATTTGGTCTGGGAGGGAACGCTGGGCTTTCCTGCTCCGAGTATTTAAGTCAGTATTTTTATACCTACCTAGTATTGTGTACGTAAATACTAGTCTGATATACTAGCACATGAATCGCCCTAGACCAGGATTCCCAACAGGTGGTCCGCGGACCCCTAGGGGTCCGCGGATGATGTCTTGGGGGTCCGCGAAATGTCACTGAGATATTCAGTTGTTTTGTATTTTACTTTGCGTTATGGTTATTGTAATTGCTTTGTACTTGTATTAAACTTGTGTTAACATCAAATTTCATTTTCATATATATGAACAGTTTCCACCTTTAAGTAAATTAGTTTAGTAACTAATTTATGGTAGATTCTACATAATCTTGATTTTAAGAATTTAAGTTTTAAGTTTATTGTCAGTATAGCGACCGATGAGGGGGTCTTTGAAAAAATCTTGTCGGGAACCACTGCCCTAGACGATCGGTGCGGTGCCACAGATTTTACACGAATGTTAATAAACCTGTGGCGGTGCCTTGGTCCGGTAAGTACACATCGAGTCGGACTAAAGCATGTGGTGAATTTGAGTATATTATTCTTTTAATTGTGAATAGAATAATGGAATAATAGTCGCTCTGTCATGAACATATTTTTATACAGGGTATATAAATATAATTTAACTACGTATAAAAATATTTAAGTCAATCAAAATAACATAATTCTTAACAAATAGGTAATAAAAATTATAAATATATAACACTGTATATTAGACCAACCCAAAAAAAAAATCTTGTCATATTTTATGTCTCACCCTGTAAAAATGTTCCTTTTTATGTAAAAGAATAAATGCTCTTTTGATTAAAAAAAAAAATGAATTTTAAAATGTTCTACCACGCTCTAAAGTACGATATTTCAATCATTTTGCGTTATCTACAAAAATTAGGCTGCGGGCGTCATCTAATATATGTTTTTTAGTGCCAAAGTGGTTTTTCATTTTAAATATTATATAAATAATTGAAAATTATCGAGTAAAATTTTTTTGTAAGAAACCCGACAAAAAAAAAAACTACTTTAAAATGTTAAAAAATGGACAAAAGGAAAATCTCATATAAATCTGCTTTAGACCTGCCGAAAATACTTTTTCAATATATTCCAAAACATATCTAAACCAAAATTTACTATAATTACTTGCAAGCGAGCAGAAACTAGAGTGCGAAAATTAAAGTTTTCAGGGTGTATTTCACAATTTTCCTAATAAAAGCACTAAATATATATTGTAAATAACTAATGAAGTTACTTAAATAATATTTTTTTTCCTGGAAATTATATTAAATATAGAAAATATTGTTTTTTGATGCCCCGGGTTTTTAAGGATAGGCTTGAATTTGTTTAACTTATTCACCATTGTAAATAATTATTATTAATAATAATTTTTTAATTTATTATATATTTTTTTTGGTTTTGTACATTTCTTTGTTTCTGCACTTTGTGTTATCAGTAAAGCTTGTTTTTGTTCTTCATCTATTGTAATAACATTATTAAATCGAGAAGTCAACGCAATTTGACATTCAGCAGAATCACTGACAACTTTAAGATTTATGCATACATTTTTTCCACAAACATATTGATGGCCTGAATTCCATAGATCTGGATTTTTCTTTAAAGAGTCAACGTTTATACTTGTAATTTTAAAAAAATTTAAACTTTTCTTTGATATAAAATCGGATAAACAAATACCCGAATCATTTTTTTTTGGATCTACAAAACCTCTAACATTACTTTGCGGCTCCCGTAAATTTTCTTTTTTTTAACTTTTGTATCATTTTTATTTTTATTTCATGAGTCAGTTTATCATCAAAAAATGCAAGGCTTACAAGTTCCTCCGATACCCTGGTATCTTTCGGAGGAACTCGTGTGCCTTGCATTTTTTGATGATAAAGTGACTCATAAAATAAAAATAAAAATGATACAAAATTCAAAAAAAGAAAATTTACGGGAGCCGCAACGTAATGTTAGAGGTTTTGTAGATCCAAAAAAAAAATGATTCGGGTATAGGCGTCTGAAAATAAGGAGTACGCCGCCTGGTGGTCTATAGTCAAACTAATTATGGGCTTTTCTGTCATTGTCTCTTTAGTGTACAATAATATCAACAATAAGTAAATGATAAACTGAGACGCTAATTTATTAAAAATATGATAGCGTTTAAAGGGGCTACAATTTGCTGGAGCCAACCTAGTCGGTATCCATTGTAGATTGCAGGGACAACTCGTGAAAGTTGAGTTGGCACGACAATGTTCACAGCATACCCTCTCTTTGATGTAGACAACTTTAACCAGGCATTGAGAGGGAAAAAGCTGGTGCAAATAACCGTGGCCCGAGTAGCAATAATAATGGCCTGAACAATCACACATTGTAAGTGAAATTTTTGAAATAAGTAAATATATGCAATTTCAGTATATTTATAAAAGTAATGTACACTAGTGCATCATGCACTATTATGTTTTATGCCTGAATATTTCTATTTCATATTTTACAAAATACTGTTTCAGTTATTTTACTTAAAGAATTAATAAATATCTTTTCAGTTACCTATATTCAATGCAGGTACCACTAATTTCATGATCTGACACTTGTTTGTAAACATAGAGCATACACATTTATTAAGTTTTGTGTTGAATATGGGTTGTACCACACGAAATAATATGTCCTGCATTTAAAACATATTCCCCTTCATACACACAATTAGAATTTTTACATTTTTAGTGCTTCCCAAATGTTCCATACATTGCAATATGCTTAACCTAAATGTCACTCATGTTTCCTGAAAAAAAAGTGATTTAAACTACAACTGTACATAAATTTAAAGAAATATTTAAGTTTATTAATAATTAACTCGCCAGACACCGTTTATGTCGAAGAAACTGTACTTTTCAAGGGGAAAACCAGATAACCTAAAAAATATGAATTTTGCTGAATAATGCCATTAACATCTTGAAAATCATTTACAACAAAATCTTGCAAACCTTTAGGTCATATATTATTAATTTTATTATTTTTAACGCCAAAAATAACAATAAACAGAAAAAAATCGATATAAGTATTCGCCAAATAAATAAACAAACGGCCTATAATTAGTTCACGAGTTCTCCACTTTGGCGCTGGCATCTTAAATTCAGACGCCTATTTGTTTATCTATCATTATGTGTGTGGAAAAAATGTATGCATAAATTTTAAAGTTGTCAATGATTCTGCTGAATGTCAAATTGCGTTGACTTCTCGATTTAATAATGTTATTACAATAGATGAAGAACAAAAACAAGCTTTACTGTTAACACAAAGTGCAGAAACAAAGAAGTGTACAAAAACAGAAAAAATATATAATAAATTAAAAAATTATTATTAATAATAATTATTTACAATGGTGAATAACTTAAACAAATTCGAGCCTATCCTTAAAAACCCGGGCCTCAAAAAACAATATTTTCTATATTTAATATAATTTCCAAGAAAAAAAAATATATTTAAGTAACTTCATTAGTTATTTACAATTTTAATGATATATTTTTGATGCTTTTATTAGTAAAATTGTGAAATACACCCTGAAAACTTTAATTTTCGCACTCTAGTTTCTGCTCGCTTGCAAGTAATTATAGTAAATTTTGGTTTAGATATGTTTTGGAACATACTGAAAAAGTATTTTCGGCAGGCCTAAAGCAGATTTATTTGAGATTTTCCTTTTGTCCATTTTTTAGCATTTTAAAGTAGATTTTTTTTATCGGTTTTCTTACAAAAAAATTTTACTCTATAATTTTCAATTATTTATATAATATTTAAAATGAAAAACCACTTTGGCACTAAAAAACATATATTAGATGAAGCCCGCAGCCTAATTTTTGTAGATAACTCAAAATTATTGAAATAGCGTACTTTAAAGCGTGGTAGCACATTTTAAAATTCATTTTTTTTTTAATCAAAAGAGCATTTTTTCTTTTACATAAAAAGGAACATTTTTACAGGGTAAGACATAAAATATGACAAGATTTTTTTTTTTTCGGTTGGTCTACTGTATATATAAAAAATATATATAAAAAATTTGAATTCTTGAAAATAGACTCAGATTGGGCAAGAGTTGGAAATTTGAGAAATAAGTTGGTAAGGCAAGGAATATTTTTTAGATACCCCCCTGTCCCACCGCTCATGCATTTTTATTTCGATGGAAAACATTTTTTTTAGATTTTCTCCCCCCCGCTCATCAAAGTTTACGGCTCTGGTCATTGCTAATCAGAGGCCAGTAACAGGTATTTGGGACAGGTATGCCTCTGGAACAGGAACAGGACGTACCTGTTATCAAAAAATAGTGGTTTGTGCCAACTCTAGTCTGCTCACCTCGAAACGTTCTCGCGAAAAAAGTTTCGAGGTGGGGGCTAGGTATTCACAGCGCGAGACAAGTTTCGCGCAGTGGAACCTTAGCTTTACATTTGTTCTGGCGCTAACGGCAAGAAGACTAAATAGACGAGCACTGAGCAATACCTTGCTCCAAGCTTCTTACTGGAGACTTACTGCCTATGGTAGAAGAAATGAAAAAACAGACATAATATAATCTTAATTATTCTATTTTATTTCAATATACGTAACTCAACAAGTCCACTTTCATTTATAGGCTAGGTACAATATGGAAATTAATACACAAAATCCAATACCATTTACCATTTATTTGTTGACTAATTTACATACAATAAAAGTACATTTGGAGTCACCTAAAAGAGTAATACTGAGTGCTATTGTCTAGTATGAGTAAAAATTAGGTAATCATTTACACTATAAAAGCATTTCTCTATTATACTTTTTTAAACTAATTTATAAAATGCATTAAATTTCATATTATTTATCATATTAGTGTATTATTTCATAGTAGGTATTTGTGTATAAAGAGTGCAGTGTCTCATTGTGACTCGAGAGAGTAAAGTGACACGTGACACTCGAGAGCGGCACTGACTCTTTATGCTCCAATTAAGGTACGGATACACGTAGACATTAAAATGTCGAGAGTTGTGTCTAGATTACTCTACAGTGTGTTCACATTGTGAGGCTAATTTGCTCATAGAGAGATATCTAGAGCAACTCAGTAGACTGGAGTTGCTAGACTTCTCTACTGTTGTATCCACACGATATTTATTTTGCAGTATAGACACTAATGTACATTAAATAGTTTTTGATCGTGTCAAGAAGACGTCGTTTCGCGGCTGCAGTGATTTTTCATTATTTTGTAAAAAGACGGAAAAAAAAAGAAAACCCCTGACTTGCTGGGTTAAAGAGTGGATTGCAAAGAGGAACGAGTTGGGAGCATATTCTCAATTGTTAGCTGAGTTGAAGTTGCAAGACTCAGAATACTATAAAATTTTTCTTCGGATGTCCACCTCATCTGATTTCGAGTTTCTTCTCGAAAAAATTAATGCTTCTAACATTTCTATTAACTGTTTTGTTTTTTCTTTTGTCCGCGTAGCCGATGTTAGAAAATATTCGACCTTATCAGCAAGATGTAGGTAGACGCAACATTGAAGTTATAATATGATTATTATATACATGACGACCAAGCTGTGTATTTGCTTTGCTTGCATAAAATCAGCGGGGAGTTGGCAGTTTGTTAGAACGTTTAATACAGTTCACATGTAAAATATTGTAGTGTTACTTCTTTAATAGTTTTCTAATATATCTTTAAACAAGTCGGCGTATAATTTTCTTACATATCAGAAGTTGGGATTTATACTCACAGTTCTCACCCACCAGTGTCGGAAGTGATTGCATCAAGTGATTGCACAATATTACACCATATCGCAACAATCATATCAGTCGCCTACGCCGTAGATTCTTTCCCCTGTTCCTGGCCCTTCGGGGGTAATACACCAATCTACCCCTAAACGAAAAAGGCTCTCGAAAGGAAAGCTACGTGGAAAACAGAGAGACAGCTCAACATCGAGTTCAAAGTCGACGTCGAGCTCAAGTTCTTCCAGCAGTGATGACCAGGCGAGTATGAAAAAGCATAAACGGCGACGCGTAAGGCACAGTGTGAGTTTTTCTACCCCGATTAACCATGGCGACGAAAAGTTGATTCCTGTGTTTGATCCTCTAAGGGCTGAACATTCAATAGATTTGTGGGTTCGTCGAGTTGAGGAATTAGCGAAATGTTACAAGTGGGACGACCTGACTGTGATTCGGTTAGTTGCAAACAGACTGGTTGGTATAGTTAGAAGATGGTATAATTCCCCAGGATCAGCTTTCAGTAAATTGGAAAAAAGTGAAGAAACTCCTGATTAAACAATTCACGAAACCGTTGCCGTTCGCTAAGCTGCTTCGTGAAGCTGTATTATATGACACGCACCGTGGACAAGACTTAAGTGAATACTGTTTTAATATAAACTAGATAAATTAAAATCTTTACACCCGAATATTCCGGAAAGTTATTTGGTTGATGCAGTAATAGGAGGGATGACCGACGAAAATATTGCAAGATCCGCCCGATCGTCTCGGTTTATAAACACAAACGAGCTATATGCCTATTTGAGTATATTAGGACGCGTATAGCGACTATAGCGACTCACTCACTGGAAATCGAGAAGTTCCAAAAGCGAGAAGTTTCCATGGAGTCGCTAAGAAACAAAAAGGAAAACTCGATCCATAATGGAGAAGTTTCCATGGAGTCGCTAAGAAAAATAAAAAAACATTCGATATAAAAATATAATATCAATATACTAAAAATACCAAAATCACATAAAATATGAACATGTATTAAAAACAAATATGCGTATATTTACTTCGATTTTAATTTTATTTATAGCGATAACGCTATAAATTTGGTGACCCCGACGTGATCATTTTATGTCCAACGTGATAAATATATGCCAGAAGTAAAAATTTTATGTCCAACGTCATAAATATATGCCAGAAGTGAAAATTTTATGTCCAACGTGATAAATATATACCAGAAGTGATCGATATATATGTCCGAAGTTATCCTATAACTCACATGATGAAATCTACGTTATTTAATTAATTTGAAGGAGAGATAAAATCATTTCCACTTCAAAAGATAGAAGAATATCTCAGATATAATTACCGAAGTACAACACTTTCCTGTTTTGGAACAATTTTTATCAATAATTTCAAGAAGAGATTCAATATATCAACTACCGTTATAAATTGACCAAGATGATTTTTATCATTTTATGAAGAGAAGAATTTTCCCGATGAATTTTGAATAGAGGTTCCAAATTTGAATAGAGGTTCCTATAATTTATGGTAATTTCCTAATTCAATCAACTGAAGTTGTACATTACAAGTACTGTCATCTGTCGGTGAGTGAGTTAAAGTACATTTCCTTTTTTATCTAAGAGAGTAGTCAATCAATCAATCAATCACAATCGATTAGTTATGCCAAGACAACCTTCAGACGAGGATTTTCCTCTAACCCATTATGTCACGTCTGTCAAACTACCCCCATTCTGGAAATCAAAACCAGAAATTTGGTTTACCCAGATCGAATCACAGTTTTCTGTTGCAAAAATTGTCAATGACAAGAAAAAGTATGATCAGGTTATAGCTAATTTGCCATTAGATGTGATAGATAATATATACGATATAATATCTAATCCCCTTGAAACGGATCTCTATATAAATTTAAAGAAAGTTTTAATTTCACGTTTATCATCGAGTGAGGAAAAACGTCTGAATGATCTGTTATCAGGTTCCCAAATGGGCGATCTGAAACCTTCAGATTTCTATAGATCCATGCTGAATATGGTTGGAGGATTCAGCATGGTTAGTCAAGATTTATTGATAAAGCTATGGAAAAGACGTTTGCCTCAAACAGTATATATTGCTATTACAGCTTCAGGGAAAACAGACACAAAAGAGATTCTAGATATTGCAGATCGGATCTGGGAGTCCTGTCAAAATTCAATGGTTGCATCGTACTCCAAAAATCCTCTTGACTCTGAGTCAACCCCGTTATCAGATTTAACTACCACTATCAAAAACTTTTCAATCACTTTCCATGATTCAATTAATCAAGTATTACAAAAACAAGAAATTTTTAATTCTCGATTAAACTCTTTAGAATCCAGACTTTCCAATCAATCCTTCGAGCCTCAACCTTCTACTTCATGCTGCAACAATTGCAAAAGTAGAAGCAATTCACAAACTCGTACCACTAATCGCAATCGTTCACCCAGCCGTAATAATGTTTCCAATAAATTTGATCGTACAGATAATACTATTTGTTACTACCATCAACTTTATGGTGCCAATGCCTATCGTTGTGGAGGTGAATGGTGCAAATTCAGTAAGAATTGTAAAAAATCTGATAATTCTCAAAGATGACTGAAGTTTGATAATTTTATGACGTCTGATTTTGACATTTCTAACAGCAAACGTCGTCGACTTTTTATTTACGATAGATCTAACAACCTGAACTTCCTAATCGACACTGGTGCCGATTTATCTGTAGTGCCACGCAATGCTTTCACAGATTTAAAAAAGAATTTTGATACGATATTAACCGCGGCTAACGGTTCAACCATTTTTACATACGGTAAGAAATTGTTAAAAGTCAATCTAAACTTACGTAGATTATTTCCTTTCGTTTTCAATATAGCAGACATTGACATACCGATAGTCGGAGCAGATTTCTTGTCTCATTTTGGTTTAGTTGTCGATCTTAAAGGAGCTCGAATAATTGATAACAAGACTAATTTGTCAGTTAATTGTTTTATTAAAAATAGTCCTTTAGACAATTATAGATTAGATACACTTAAATTATTTCCTTTGAAAGATAAATATAACAAATTACTTTTACAATTTCCTAATTTAATTAGTTCACCACCTATTTTTGGCCGAAAATGAACACAGATTGCAATTTATGGTCAAAATCGTGCATTAACTGTCAAGCTGTCAAAGTCAGTCGACATACGCGAAGTGCTCTCGGGAACTTCACCATCCCGAAAATCAGATTCGACCACATCCACATAGATTTTGTAGGACCATTACCTCCATCCAAAGGTAACTCTTACATTCTTACGGTGATTGAACGATTCACTAGGTGGCCGGAAGCGTACCCTCTTCGCGACATCACAGCAGAAACAGTTGCGCGTACTTTATTTCAAAACTTTGTTTGTCGATTCGGTGTTCCCTTGTCAGTAACGACTGATCAAGGAGTACAATTCGAGTCAAGATTATTTAATGAATTTGCAAAGTTTTTAGGTTTTCATAGAATACGTACAACTGCATATCACCCCCAGGGCAACTCTTTAATCGAAAGATTTCATCGCTCACTTAAAACTTCCTTGTTAGCTAGAGCCAATACATCACATTGGACAGATGAATTACCCATCATTTTATTAGCATTTAGGACAACTCCCAAGGAAGATCTGCAATGTTCACCTGCTGAACTCATATATGGTCAAACCCTTCGTTTACCTGGCGAATTTTTCGTTGAATCGTATAATTCCCCAGATATTCCTTATTTCATTGACAAATTACGCATTTATTTTAATAATTTAAAATTTGTCCCTCCAACTTCGCATGGCAATTACAAAACTTTTGTTAGTTCAGATCTTGCCTCTTGCGATTTTATTTTCGTTCGCATTGAACGTTTAAAACGTTAATTTACTCCTTTATATGAAGGACCGTTTAAAGTTTTATCTCGTTCAGATAAGTTATTTACCTTTAAGAAAGGAGCCAAAGTCATAACTGTCAATATTGATAGGGTTAAACCGGTTTTTGCATTAGTTGACAGATGTGACACTTTGCCTACCCCGATTAAAAAAGTACGTTTTGCAATCGACACGTTGATTGATTGACTATTTTCTTTTTTAACGAGGGGGTGTATATAGCGACTATAGCGACTCACTCACTGGAAATCGAGAAGTTCCAAAAGCGAGAAGTTTCCATGGAGTCGCTAAGAAACAAAAAGGAAAACTCGATCCATAATGGAGAAGTTTCCATGGAGTCGCTAAGAAAAATAAAAAAACATTCGATATAAAAATATAATATCAATATACTAAAAATACCAAAATCACATAAAATATGAACATGTATTAAAAACAAATATACGTATATTAACTTCGATTTTAATTTTATTTACAGCGATAACGCTATAACGCGTTCCAGGAAGTGTAAACAGCAACACTGGGAGAAAAATATTAAGCGGTTCTGCACAACAAAGTGTAGTGAAATCCGATAATACCCAGAAGCCAGAAATTCAGTGCTTTAATTGCAAAGGACTTCATCGCGCAAGAGATTGCCCCAACCCAAGGCTAGAATGTTTCCATTGTAAACGCCTGGGTCATAAACAAAACAAATGCCCGAATAAAATTAAACAAAGTAAGAGCGACAATGTCAACGAGGTCGTGGTTATCAAATAACATAAATCAAAATCCCCATATAATGAATGTTGTTTTAAATGGGAAAAAGTTAGTTGACACCGGTAGTTCATGTACTATTATTCGTAGGAGTGTTGTCAACAAACTAGGCCTTGATCTTGAAAATAAAGAGCTTAACACGCTGAAAAGTTTTGAGGGCAATTACGTAATGCCGGTCAGGACTGTCAAAATACATGTGCGACATGTGCGTCTAGGCCAACCTGGTGCAATGATAACCAAATGAATCATGATTGCATCATCGGTCGAGATTTTATAAACTTGCCGAACGTGATCTTATTGAAAATCAGAACTAATGTTTTTGTACGAGAGCTAGGAATGAATGTAAACACAGTTTGTGACTTTGAATGTTTTGAAATTCGAGAAGACCGTAATGTTAAAATAAACCTTGGTGAAGTTTCTGATGAACAGAAAGTTAAATGTGAAGAACTTTTAAGTGAATTTAATGATAGGATTTCGACATCTATGGCTAATCTAGGAAAAACTAGTGCAACAAAAATGGAAATTAAGCTAATAACAAATGAACCAGTCGTTTGTGGTCCGTATCGACTAATATAATCAGAGAGTCAAATTCTGCTTACGCTAGTCCGATATTACTTGTTAAAAAGAAAACAGGTGACTATCGGATGTGTGTTGATTATAGACGTCTAAACGCCATCACGGTTAAAGACACCGCTTCCTTTAATTGATGATCAATTGGATCGATTAGATGGAGATGATCAGAGAAATAAGTATATGTTCTGCACTACACCCGATTTAGCTTCAGGGTTTTATCAAGTGCCAATGGATGAAGATTCAATAGATAAAACGGCTTTTGGCACTCCAGATTCGCATTACGAATTTTTGCGAATGCCATTTGGTCTGTGTAACTCGCCATCGGTATTTCAAAGATTAATGAATAACGTGCTAGGATTACTGAAGAACAGTGTCGCATTTCCGTATATGGATGACTTTATAATTCCATCCACGACAACAGTCGAAGAGAGTCTGGAACGCCTGCGATCTGTGTTGCAGGCTTTTCGTAAACATAGCTTAACGTTAAAGATTAGTAAGTGCTCATTCTTTTACACAAAGATTGATTATCTCGGGCGTGAAATTAGTGCTGATGGTATACGACCAGGACAACGCACAATTGAAGCTGTCTTGCATATGTGTGAACCAAAAACTGTGAAACAAGTACGATAGTTTCTCGGGTTATCCAGCTATTTCCGTAAGTTTGTGAAAAAATATTCTGGTATTGTAGAGCCTTTGACTAGACTTACGCGGAAAGACTCCAAATGGTGTTGGAAAAAAGAACAACAGGAAGCTTTCGAAACTATTAAGTCGACACTAATTTCCAGACCAGCGCTGTCTATATTTGACCCTTCCTTACAAAGCGAACTTTACACTGATGCAAGTTCGACCGCAATGGCCTCTATATTAATTCAGCTACATGACGGGGCACAAAGAGTGGTGACTTATTTTAGCAAGCAGATTACGATAGATCAGAAACATTATCATTCTTACGAATTAGAGACAATGGCCGTAGTGCTCTCGTTACAGCACTTTCGCGTGTACCTATTAGGATTGAAGTTTACTGTTGTTACGGACTGTAATGCTTTAAGGACGGCTTTTTCTAAGAGAGGGACTTATTGCCAAGAGTTGGGAGATGGTGGTTTCAAGTGCAAGAATTCACGTTCGATGTTAAACACCGACCGGGTGATGCACTTAGCAGACTTCCCATCACAAGAGAAGTGAACCAAGTAGATTATCACAGAAGGAGATTGTATTTTAGCTGCATAATTACAGGACGAGCAGTTATTAAGGGTACACTGGATATTAACAATCTCTATAAAGAATTCGGAAACGAAGCAATACTTTAAAGAATATGAGTTGAAAGGTGGTAAAATATATCGGAATTTACCAGATGGGGGGAAACTCTGGGTGGTACTGAAAGCAGCTCATTGGCAAGTGGTGAGGTTGTGTCACGACAAAGCTGGACACATGAGTGTCGAAAGTACGTTGAAAAGAATTCAAACAAATACTGGTTTCCAAAAATGTGCTTACTACAAGGGTTGGTCGACTAAAGTGAGTGGGAAATTGCATCCGATAGAGAAAATTCCGGGTGTGAGACGTTGATACGAGAAAGATAACAACTGAGACCGATACTGCCTACTTGTTGTCTGAGTGGACACGTAGAGACACCATTTGAGATAGTGAAAGATAAGACGTGGATACGTGGACGAAAATGACTGAGGCCGTTACTGCCTACTCATTTTCTGAATTGACACGTATATGAAGTAGTTGAAATAAGTTAGAAAATTAGTCATGGATGCACGCATGAAAGTGAAAGTGACAGGCCGATAACGCCTGTTTGTTATCATAGTCTTGGATAAGGCCATGGTTAGCATAATGGGCTCATTTAGTAATATGTAATTTACAATTTATTTCGACAACCACTCGCCCGTCGGCGGCATAGATTAAAGAGTCGGCGCTAGATCACTGAAGCATCCCCGCTCTCATTTCAGCCAGCTGGCACACGCGATGTTGTAATTCTAACTCCCTATGCCCAGCCCGCCACTACACACACTGTATATATGCACACACACACACTTACAGACGTAACGAAATTTTTTATTGATATTTCAGTTCAGTCTGCTGTGAAACGGATATCTGTACAAGAAATTTTTTTCTACGATGATTATTAATATTTATTTTCAATTTATAATAAATTTATAATAAAGTTAGAATATAGTCAAAAGATATACAATTCATTACTGAACCACAACAAATACGAAAAAAATTAGTAGAAACATTATTGTAGAAAATTTAGCCAGCTTTAATTTTGCATATAGCCACTTTTTGATTAGGGCTAACCGTTTTCGAGATATGAGCGAAAAACCAAAAACCGGGACCTTCTTCGTGCCCCCCCTTGAATTCCCCCCACCTCCTATGTTCGGGGACTTTCGGTATGTTTACCTCCTGAATAGTGCAAACACAGCCCTCAAGTCAAAAATTGTGATCTCGGCATTTCCCTCTAGACCCCCATTGAACGTTCATTGACTGGGCTATAAAAGAAATAATTAAGTTGAATTTTGACTGGAAACAGCGACTCGTCAACATTTCATAAGTATGCCTTGCATATGTGATTAAAATTACCAGACGAACAAAACACAAACGCTGCAACAAAAACGTTCAAGTCCACTATAGTTTACTGTGCTATGCTTGGTGCAAGGGTCGATGTGCAGGTCAGTGCTAGGTTTGGGGCTCTGTAGTGGACTTGCACTTAGTGCACGGCCACGTCGAAGTACCGCCCCTCGCACTGACCATTGCACGGCTCATTGCCGACCCATGCACCGCCACCAAAGTGGCCACGTTGACGCACCGCCCAAACCCCTCGTAATTTATTGTGCAGTGCTTCAGTTGTGTTTCAGCAGTCGTTACATGATGTTGTCTTCATCATCTTCAGATGAAGATCTCCTTTTGGAATCAAATTATAGAAAATGGTACATTATTCGCAAGAAGAGGAAATTTGCTGTTCATCCTATGAATAATAAAGCGGCCAATATGGCGAATTTCATCATCTCTATAACGACGAGACAGGACACGGATCGATTTTTTGAATATATGAGAATGAGAAGTAGTACATTTGATTATATCACTAAGAAAATAAGACATAAATTAGTGCTGAGTGCTTAGTGCAAAGGTACAAAAATACTAAGCTCAATTTAGTAGTGCCATGCTCGAGTCGGGGCGCAACTCGAAGCGAAGGTCGGTGCGCTAGTTGGTGCGCCGTTATGGCCAACATCATTTGATAACATAGGTTATTTTCAAGTTTGGTGCGGTGCGTAGGTCGGTGCAATGGTCAGTGCGAGGGGCGGTGCTCCGACGTGGCCGTGCACTTAGAGTTATTTACACTACGCGGGAGGTAAGTACTTTCTACCAGTTGAGGACGATTTTGCGAGTCCGAGATTGGTCAAAGTTTCTTACCTCCTGCGTTTTATCTGCTCCCACATGAAATAAAAAATCAGATTTTACATTTCTTAATCAATTTAGTTTTACATCAATGGATGCCACGGAGTCTGTTTTGATTTTGTCGTTACTTTTTATATGCATGACTCGAAAACACTTATTTACTCAAGGGAGGTAACTAGCCCCCCTCGCCAATAGCAACTAGCACTTTCTCGATAAAATCAATTTACCTGCTTAAAAACAATGTTATACAATAGTCTACTTACCACAGTGGAAGCAGAAAGAGACGAGCGTTAAAGTGACATTACTCACAGCCCCTCGGTAAATGTCAACTTTGCATTATCAAATGTGAGCAAGTAAGCATACTTTATATGTCAATTGTAGATTAAATAATTTACAAAATTATTATATAATACAACATTACATTTATTATTCCAAGTGATGCAAATCCTAGAATACTGTGGAACTAGATTGTCTGCATTCCCAGTATTATAATAGTGCATTATTAGAAAATTTTGGAAACTTAGTTAACTACAGGTGAATTTACAATAACGTTTCAAAGACATAAATACAAGGCAAAGGCATAATCCTTGATTTCTTGGAAAGTAACTGGCACGGAGTACCATAAGCCCCGCATATCATTACCTTTAAGACTTACATATTGCTGCCTATTGGCTGTTGGATAAATATCAAGCATAATTTGCCTTATGTCCTATTATCTAATTTACGTAGCCGAAAGACTTGGTGAGGTTTGATATATGTATGTGCATATTATGTCTATAAGTGTTTCTGTGGGCATAAGTGTATATATATGTATTTGTGTTGCCATTCTCCCATCAATCACTAGTAGATACAAATACCACCGAGAATATTTTAGTTGCACAAGTTTTGACAATGCCTGCATTAATCGTTTCTTATATTGGACCAGGAGCCCGCCGACCAACCTATGGTTTACTCCCAAAATGTGTGAATTGTTGCCAGCCCCTTTCTTTTGGGCAGGGGCGTACGGCAGGCCCCCAAAGGTGTACGCGCACGCTCTCACACAAGTTTCTGATTGAATTACACGGATAACCAGTACATGCGGTAGGAAGCTACGATACGCCGCCAATTATCGTGAAAGGCAAGACGTTCGCACCAAAGATGGAAAAGATGGCGAATGTCTTTTCGCACTCAGGAGGTTCATACTTACCAGGTTCCTCATTGTCATTCATAAAGTTATCATTTTTTTTATCTGACTTTTTTCAAATTTGGGCGAGCGTAGCGCTTCCTTGCACCGCCCAAATGAATAGGAGTCTGGATTCATGATTTTTGGAGGTAAATTAAGAAATCCCTCCAACCCCCGTGCTTAAACCTATGACTTATTTGTGACTTTTTTTTACTTTCACAAGTTATATTTCTTACAACTTTGTGGGCCTGCCGTACGCCCCTGCCCCAAAAAAAGGGCTGGCATGGTCATTTCTGTGCTCTACTGCCCCAAATTAATAACAATTCACACATTTCGGGAGTAAACCTATGACACCCAATTAGTGGTCGGCGGGCTCCTGGTCTATATCTTCTAAATGCAATCTATGTTTGAAAGGACGCAATAATAGTAATATAGAGAAATTACATATTAAATCAACATAAATCTGTTTGCGATTAAAATATGACTACAATTCTTCTTGCAAACAAGTAATTTGTGTGTAAAAATGAGTATTGTGTGTCGTCAATAACGGCGTATTTATTTATTGTTGCGCCAAGTTTTCCAATTGTGCTTTATTTCTAGTGTACTTTTCTATTGATGTCTCAACTAAGAGAATAACAAAAGACAGTACTATTCCTATTATATATAAGATGAATACTGACTGACAATCATATATTCGAACTGATTGAAAATTTCCAGCTTCATTGTAACATGTAGGCTTTCGTGACACTCGGTTGTTTATTCGATTCTGTATTCCTCTTTCTTCTATCACCAGAAGCCTAAAATAATGTTTATTTTACATGATTTATTTTAAAATGAGATTTAATTAATAACCCTGTCAAAAAATCCTATTTCAAACTTATAGATAATTATAAATTTTTTATGGGTAATCATAAGAGCCTATCCGGTTTATAAGGTTTTATACAGTACATTAATTTTGCCATATAGAAATTTTATTAGGATGAATAAGTATCTAAAAGAGTTTTAATTGAGTTGGAATACCCATGTTGTTATTGGTATGTTTCCATAAGTGTTTATACTAAAAACAGTTTTTATATGGCATTACAACTTTTAATTTGATAAGTTCTCATGTAATCTGAATATAGTGTTGAAAGTGAAAAGGTTTCATCAGTAAAATCAAATACGAGTTCTGTAATCTTTTATAAGAAACAATTAGTATATGATTTTTGTAAGATCTGAGGGGTTGTTATCAGTTTAGTTTATATAATAATTTAATGAGGATTTATAAGGATACATATTAAAAAGTATTAATAAAGTACTACATCGAATATTTTTGTGGCTTTTTATGGGATCTGAAGAGTAATGAATGAGGTAATGAAATTGAAAAGATATACTAAGGAGTTCCTAGTAGACATTTTATACATTTTTGTAATGATATATTTGTACTTATTTTTATAAGACTTCATGGGTACATATCAGTTTAGTTTATATAATAATTTAATGTAAACATGTAAGGATGCACGTTAAAAAATATGAATAAGGTATTATCGAATACTTCTGAGTTTTTTGGAATCTGAAGGGTAATGAAATTGAAAAGATATACCAAGGAGTTCCTAGTAGGCATTTTATACATTTTTATAATGATATATTTGTACTTTTTAGTTTAGTTTATATAAGAATTTAATAAGGATTTATAGGGGCATCTATTAAAAAGTATGAATAATGATTTACAACTACTATTAAGTTGATAAGTGTTCATGGGGCTCCAATAGTGGTAAAACTAATAATGTTTCATCAGGAAACCAGGGATGAATTTTATAGCATTTAATAAGAAATAATTAGTACATGGTTTTTATAAGATTTGAAGGGTTATTATTAATTTAGTTTTATATAAGAATTTAATAAGGATTTCTCAGTGCACCCATTGAAAAGTATTATTTACAACTATTAATTTGAAAAGTTTTCATGGGATTTCAATAGTAGTCAACCTAAAAACGTTACAATATTTACTAAACTAAACTTACTAACACAATAGATTTCATATAATTTTCATTAAAATCCATTGTAAGTATATACACATTTTATTTTAGAAAACCCCCTTATTCCCATAAAAGCACAAAAGTCATAATAAACCTCAAGCGAGGAATATACATTAAAAATTCACAGAATCTATAAAATTTTCGTGTTTCAAACGCCATAAAAACTTATAAATACTTATAGGCCTCGTACTGAGAATTTACATTAATATCTTTCAAATTCATACAAAAACCTATAAAACTTCGCAATTTAATTACCCTTATAAATATACTGATAGACTTCATTCAGGGAATTTGCTTTAAAACCCCATTGCATATCCTCATAGAATTTTATAAAAACTTCGCGTTTATTATTAAAACGTGCAAGTGTTGATAGACTTCAGGCAAGGAATTTACATCCAAAACACATTGCAAATACCTACTTCAAAAACTTAAACACATCTGAACCTATAATATCTTCGTATTTCAAATACCATATAAGAACTTACAAATACTGATAGGCCTCGTATGGAGAACTTTAATTAAAAATACTTTTCAAATACATATAAAATATCTATCACTTCACATTTCAATTATTGTGGAAACGTGTATAACTACTGATAGACTCCATATAGGGAATTTACATTAAAAACCCATTGTACGCAGCAAATCTTATAAAAACTTCGTATTTCCTATTAATATATGCAAATGCTGATAGACCTCAGGCAAGGAACTTACATTAAAAACACATCTCAAATAGCCACATCAAACCATATTCAGAACTTATAAAAAACTTTGTATTTCAAATACTATAAAAACTTAAATATACTAATACATATAACTACTGATAGATCCATATAGGTAATTTACATTAAAAACCAATTGTACGCAGCAAATATTATAAAAACTTCGCATTTCCTATTAATATATGCAAATGCTGATTGACCCCAGGCAAGAAATTTACATTAAAAACACATTTTAAATAGCCACACATCAGACCACATTTAGAACTTATAAAAAACTTTGTATTTCAAATACTATAAAAACTTACATAGACTAATGAGTTTCATACGAGGAATGTACATTTAAAACACACACATAATTAAAACTTATGAAAGTTTAGTGTTACATACTTCAGCCTCTAGTAGAGGGAGCTGTTATACATGTCGCTAATTCATATCTAATCTAATGTAACCTAAGAAACTAGCGTGGGCTTGTTAAATTAAAAGTAAAGCAGTCTCTTTTACTGCTAACTTATTACTGCGTTTATGCTAGAACGCTAGAGAAAACAAGGCTTTTGCAGTATTTAGTGTTTACTATATTCCTATTGATATTTGAAATATTAATAGTAAGTAAATAATATTTACTTACCTATGTAAGTTTATGGGATTTGGCATTAAAAATATATTTCAAATTACACAACCAAAATCTGTAAAAAAAAACCTATCAATACTAATAGAATTTCTATGGGAAATTTACATTTAGAAAACTATACGAACCTATAAAAACCTATAGAAATTTGTAATTACATGTACTATAAAAACTCATCAATACTAATAGATATCATATGGGAATTTACATTGAAAACACTATAAAAACCTATAAAAACTTGTAATTACATATACTATAACAACTCATCAATACTAGTAGATACCATATGAGAATTTACAATTAAAATACATTTCAAATACACACATCAAAAATTATAAAAACTTGTACATTTTTTTTTATAAGTTTTTATAAGGATTTTTTGACAGGGAACACAGGCCTGCGACGAAAACACTTATTTGAAACTAATAGGTGATCTTTATAGATTTTTGGGTGCTGAATCTCGGATAAATATGAAAAAATTCCATCACCCTCAGTTTTTTTGCAAATTTCATTTTTTCTGGGTGTCTGTCGTCGGTATGAATTAAGGTCATGGAGAAGAAATATCAGGGTAGATGGAACGTCAGTATGATGGGAGACTACTGCTGGACACGTCATCGAGAGAGTCTAGGTGTTACTCACAAGAGGAAAAGTAACAATCGGAGCTTTTCCATGAAGAGGGAAAGGTACAGGGACATCAATGTCGATTAAATTAATTGTAAATACATTAACAGTGTCTTTCATTGTAAATAACCTTAATTTGGAATAATAAAACCTTTTTTAAATTTTTTAAAACATCTCTACATTCCAAAATAGCCATATTCATACCTATTAGGTTCAAAATATTGGATCGAGTTGCAGCACCTTTCAAAACTGTTAGGTCACCCTAAATAATAAAAAAGTTTTCATAAAATTTTGCAGGCCTGTGTAATTCTAATAAGTATACACTATTATAAAATTATAATTATATTTTCTAATACTCAGTGGAAGTCATCAGCCGAATCGCAATAAGGTAGGACTCTGAACCTCTAAAGAAACAACTCAACATCAGTCAATAATTATCTAATAATTTCAATAATAACCAATGTCAAGCCAACAATAGTGAATTTAGTACAAGTATATGCACCTACAACTGCTGCTGAAGAAGACTAGTTGGAAGCGTTCTACAGAGATCTGGAAATTTTAGTTTATGCTAATCCAAACAGGGAAATTGCTATTATTATGGATGATTTTAACTCCAAAGTAATTTCTACAATATATTCTAGTAACATCCACTGCGTTTTTGCCCTTGATTATCACCTGGTAGTAGATTTCGGAATTGGATTGATCATAGATATATACTTTCTTACAGTGGCGGTTCGTGATATTGTCTGCAGAGGAGGCTTGAGATTTTGAAAGACAATTAGAGAAATTTCTACAAGTAAAAGATATTAATTTGGAAGATTGGATGATTTGCTGCTTCTTCCAAAAGGAGACTCAGCCTCCCCTGCCTCCCCTGACGAGCCGCCACTGCTTTCTTAAAGATTTCGTATCTAAAACTTTCCTCTGTAAAACTTTACCTGATGCTGACTCACCAGTTGCTCATATACACCTTCTCGTTGAAGAAATGTGGTCAATTAAGAACAGACAGGAGTCAGATTATTGAGATTTGGCGCTAATACTACGAAAAGCCGAAAATTTAATAATGGAAAGCTACTGGGTTCGAAAATGTAACGGTCCAGGCGCTTAATTTAGTTGATGAAGATTGAATGAGAATCCTTTACAGAGTATACCAAAACAAATGATAGGCAGGAATTTGGCCCGATGATTGGCGAACCTCAATCTTTGCATGACTACATAAGAAGGGGGCGACAGATGTCTGTAATAACTACCAGATTACTGGCATTCATATCACACCCCAGTAAAATAATGCTGTATATTTTACAAAGCAGGCTTCAGCGTTATCTGCCTTGACAAATACCTCCTGAGAAAGCAGGCTTTGTTAAAGGGCACGGTGCTTGAAAGCAAATACTGAATTTGCGACAACTTATCGAGAATGTAACAGAATATTACGCCTACCTGCCTGTATTATTGGCAATATCAAGATACCTGGTCTTTATTTTTCACGGATTGTATGAAAACTACGTTTTGGTGAACGAGAACAATACTAAGTTGTCATGTCATGAAACGCCGAGATTCTAGGTTTGAGTAAAAAAAAATCTGTCTGTCATTCTGTCTGCAACTGTTATTGTGTGCCCGATTACTCTGGAATCGTTTACGATATTGACTTGAATATGAAACTATATTTTAATCTTATTTCGTTGAAGGGTTTAGGGGTAAATAGATGAAGCTAGTGAGTAAAAGTCAGAAAATTGGGATTAAGTGTATGCACGAGAAGCCAAGGGCTTCAATATTTTTTCTTGGCATTAGCCACACCTCTACCCTCGCCTCTACCATTAGTAAAATGGGTAAAAAATAAAGTTGTAATTTAGTGTGTGCACAAGAACGAAAGGCTTCAATTTTTTTTTTTTGGCAACAATGGGTTTATAGGTTTTTGGGGTTAGACGATTTCAAATATTATATTATTAAAGTGTTATGAACAATTATTTCTACACAGTTGAGTGCAAATACAATATCGTAGTTTTTTTTCTTTCAAGAGACTTGGATAGGAAATCTGAATATGGAAATAGTGATTCCTTAGGCAGCGGTTTTTTCAAGACATAACTTATGGACAGGGAGCTGGCGACTGAAAATTTACGTCATAAGGTACAAAATTTTTGACGTCTTAGTTTGGTGTGCGTAGACAAACTATTTAAGATTTTCTTTGTCTTACGCGTTGGACTGGGGGCGTTTAGACAGCAGAGGCCCTCAAATTTTCAAGAAATGGCCACATTTTATGTGATAAGGTACATGAAGAAAAAAACGACGAGGCTTTGTGTGGAAGGCCCTCCCTAACTCAAAACAAGATCGTAAGACAAAATATTCGGGGGCTTTCTTGTTCTACCGCTTTAAGACAACATTTTTTGTTAAGTGGTATTGTGCGGAAACCCCCTCTTAGCCGAGAACCGAACAGTAAGACAAAATTTTCGGGGGCTTTTGGGCCGTAAGACAAGTTTGATATTTATAAAAAGAAGGGCCAAAATTTACGTCATAAGGTAAATTTTTTTCGGCAACCTGTTCGTTTCCATATTCTATTCAGGTAACTGCCACGTGAGACATAATTTTTGTTGGTTTATCTGCTGTAAGAAAAAAATAAAATTTACTTTATACGGTAGGTACATGAAAAAACCAACCAGGTATTGTGTGGAAACCACTATTAGCTGAAAACCGAATCGTAGGGCAATATATTCTGGGGTTGGAGATCAAGACAAATTTTACATCTCCAAAAGGGGCTAAAATTTGGGTTCAAGGGTAAATGAAAATTTCTTTTCCCAACTTGTTCGCTTCGATATTTAATTAGGCGATCCGAGAGGAGACCCTCATAAGACAATATTTTTGTGGGCTTAACTCATATGACAACTGAGTAATTTGGGTAATGCAAAAGATATATAAAAATAATTTCTAAAAATTGTTTATACACCGGTTCGCGAAATAATCAGGCCTAAGGTACTTTTTCTGTTTTACTTCAGAAAATATAATAGGCGATACATAATAAGCTACGATAATAAAACAGTATTTTAAAAATCTAGTTTCTCAAAACAAGAAAATTTAACTTATAATTTTTTTAAGTGAAAAATAAAATAGATTATTTCATAAATTAATCTCAAATTTAAAACGAAATAAGTATGTAGAGAAATACTGTTGTAATTGCAAATACTCTTCATCTGACTTTTTTTCAGAATCTTTCGAACTGAAATCCTCTTCTGCCTCTGAGAGTTTTCAGAATATTCCAATAGCTCCTCCTGATGTTCTTTCAGAGCTTCAGGAAGATATGGTCTTCTATTCCACTTAGAGTAATCTCTTAGCCATTTTGTTCCGGAGTTAATGTCTTATGCGGATCTCACTTTCCAGAACGGACTTACAGGTGGCAAAATTTCAGGATACATCTTTTTTATGGCTGAAAAAGGATCGGAAATATTCTTATGCTTATTCCATTCTATAAACAACTAAATTCTTGTTTTATTACCATCCTTGCACTTTTGTTGGCTATTTATTTCACATGTAGATTCTTCCAAAGTAGATTCTGCTTTATCGGAAACCTTACAAGTTGATCCAAGAGAGAAGAAGGCATTTTGATATTTGCATGTCTTAGTCAAAATATTGAATGGTCGAATTTTGCCCTTACGGGAAAAGTTGCGGTATAATCACAGCAGGCATGTAATTCAGGCAAAAATTTACAAAGATTCGACCCCAGCTTTTTGGTCAAAATCAAGGCATTAATAAAGCGTCTGTTTTTTCCAGCTTCAAAATCTAGTCAAAGCATGTGGTTTGTAAGAGACTGGCAGCAAGAAATCCATAAAGATGCCTTAAGGAACAAGACACTATTTTTTACACAAGAAGATAAATGTTTCCATTGCGAAAATAATTTTAAAATTGACTCTTCTCTAAGAGAATCGGAACTAAAGTACCACAGAGGAATAGTGGTAAGAACAGATACAGATTTTGATTTTGTTTTTAAGCCACATTTACAGGTCAGTATATATTAAATTTTACCACAGGCTTTGGCTAGATTTTGGAGTTGGAAAAAACAGACGATTTATTAATGTCTCACTTTTGTCCAAAAAGTGCAAGGACGTTAATAAAGCAAGAATTTAGTTGTTTTTAAAATGGAATAAGCGTAAGAATATTTCCGATCCTTTTTCAGACATAAAGAAAATCGATCATTGCACTTCTGCCTCCATGTAAGTCCGTTCTGGAAAATAAGATCCGCATAAGGAACAAAATGGTTGACAGATTACTGAAAAGGGATGCTGCCCTAAGTGGAACAGCAGACTATATCTTCCTGAAGCTCTGGAAGAACATCAAGAGGAGCTATTGGAATATTCTGAAAACTCAGAGGCAGAAGAGGATTTCAGTTCGGAAGATTCTGAAAAAGAATCAGATGAAGAATATTTGTAATTACAACAGTATTTCCTTACATACTTATTTCATTTTAAATTTGAGATTCATTTATGAAATAATCTATTTTATTTTGCACTTTAATTACAAGATAAATTACCTATCTTGTTTTAAGAAACTGGATTTTTAAAATACTGTTTTATAAATCGTAGCTTATTATGTATCACCCTCCGATTAAAGAACTTATATCTAGATACATAACAGGCTATCTTTTCACTATATACCTTGTTTGCTCCTAACATAGTCACATTATATGTCCATTAAAATGGATAGATGAACATCACATCCCATAGGCAACAGTGGCGTTGTGTGTGTAGAAAATGTGTAGAATGGTAAATATTTTCATTAAAATGAATTATTGCAATTCCTGCATTACCGGCTCTTTATATAACGTGATGTAGGCATGTTATATAAAATTATACGCTATATCATCAAGATATAAAGCGACATTACAGATAGCATCATATTACAGTATTAGATAACAGCTTCCTTTGAATTGCTTATCTAGATATTAAGTTTCATTTTAACTTCTCACAATATTATGCTGATTAGCTAGCTTGCATTTCCTTTGTTCAACTTTGGCTGACACATCATTTGAAAACTTATGAATAAGACTAACAAGCATTTGTACCGGCAGTTACCATACTCACTTCATATTAAATGTATCATACATAAATTGTATCTTTTATTCAGGAATCAACGTTGATTCCTCATGTAACTAAATAAAAAGTTTTTTAAAAAGTCAATCACGCAAACAGTGATCTAACAAATGGCGCAGTCGGTAGGATCTAACTAACATCGCGTGTTCGGGAGCCTAACTAGTGGTAAACGTATCCAGCGGAACAAGGAGTCCATCTGCAAAAGGTGCCTAACCATTGGAAAAGAACCATTAGAACAAGGAGAAGTTCTTAGCCGTGGTGGTGGATCCCAATCCTTTAATTAGAAGAACCTACTAACCAGATGCAGAAAATATTCACGTAAATTATTTTAAGAATCATCTCGCTTACTTTATTCATAAGCTATTTAAGTGAACAGTTCTATTGTCAAAGTGAAATCCATTCCTTTACAAACGCAACGAAACAAGTTTATTTAATTTTAAGTTTATTTATTTTCGTATTCACGAAACATTGTGTATTATACAGCTAATATACAATCCATTTACGCACGCAACGTAACAAGCTAATTTAATTTAAGTTCGTATCATACTGCTGATACGCAACCAATTTCTTTTTGCAATCCAAATAATCTCTAAATAAAAAGCAAAATGCCAGACAGAGCTCAACCAGAGACAGCTCAACTAATAGTACCGGCACCAGCCGAACAACAACAACAACTACAACAACAACAATAACAACAGCAACTACAACAACAACAACCAGAGCAAATTGAGCCTTACAAGCTCTCTGAAGTATTTTCATTGATACCGGAATTTGATTGCAACGCCATTAATTTACAAACATTTTTAAACTCATGTCAGTGTGCACAAAGTATGGCAATCCATGACCAGAAAATTTTATTAACAATCCACATCAAAAATAAGTTAAAAGGCAAAGCTGCCGAATTAATTAATTCACGCAACCCTGGTACCTGGCCAGAAATCAAAGCACTCTTGGAAACTCATTTTGGGGACTCCAGAGATCTAACGGCCCTGATTCAGGACCTGCAGCGCATTCACCAATTACCAGGCGAATCCGCATTAACATTTGTATCGCGTCTACAAACGCACAACGCGAAGATGCACGCCGCAGTGCAAAAACAAAATCTCACGGGAACGCAAAGAACTGCACAATCAGATCTTATAGAAACCATGACGCTTAATAATTTGTTAACGGGCTTAGAACCAAACTTAGGCCGCATCATACGTGCCAGTAACCCTCCAACCATACTAAAAGCTGTTAGCAGAATTCGGAGAGAACTGCAACTCTCCTATTTTGAACAACAAAAATTTCCGAAAAATAGTCCGGTCAAAAATCCCAATTTACAACCCAAACGACCAACCTCTAATTTTCAACAGAAATTCTGCTCATTTTGTAAAAGAAATGGACACGTCATAAACGAATGTCGTACAAGGCAACAGTAACAGTCTATGCCATCGACATCAAACTTCCAGAGACCAAATTATCAAGGAAACCCAAATTTTCAAAATTTTTCTCAAACCAATCAATTTAATCAGAGGACATTCCCTCAACCTAATCAATCTAGTCAACCACAACAAAACAGGACCTCAGCTATAAGGCCGAACCCGAATTTCAATCAGCAAAGACCCTCTGCTATTCAACCAAACCCAAACTTCAACCGTTTTAATCAACAAAAAACGCATCATCTAAATTACGAACCTTATGAAAACCAATGCGATTTTAATCAATACAGTGACTATTCTTCTGATTACAAAACTGCAGAGGATACTTACGAACATTATAACTTTGAAACTAACCAAAATTTCCAAGAGAATTATACAGCTAATTCTCAATACGAACAGTACGAGGATTATACTGCTAATCCTCAAGATTTTCGTTTAGACCCGGAGTACCCCACGGATACTCCGACACAACAAACAGACCAATTCGAACCAATTACGGAACTAGAAACTCAAATACAAACTATGAATCTCAACGACAGTTTCGACCCGTCCCTGAACTTCCCAGAACAGAAGTTCTTTTAAATACACCCCCGCATACCTTACTAACCGTAAACTCAAAAAATCTCTATTATATGAAAGACGCAACTGGTAAATTTAAAATCTTAATTGACACAGGTGCAGGCATATCAATTTTTAAACCTAAAACAGCTGAAAATTATAGACGTAGATCTCCTGAAAATGTAATTATACAGGGTATTACTGATCAAAAAATTTATATCAACGAATCTGTTCTCATCCCCTTTTCAGATGAGTCACACAAAGTTTATATCTATAATCTAGATATAGATTTTGATGGATTATTAGGCGCAGACTTCTTAGAACATTACGAATGCCAAGTAGACTTTAAAAACAAACAACTAGTCACAAATTTTAAAACCGTACCAATATTTAAAGTCACGGAAGAAACTACAGTAAATTTACCTGTACAACCAACTAGTAACTCTAACATCAAAAATCAAAATCTAAATTTAGGCAACATCAAAAATTTAATTTCTATCGAACCTCGCATGGAAAAAATCTGTAAACTAAAATGTAACCTGCGAAATACCGAGGCTATACTGTTAGCCCAGGAAAACGAGAAAGTACGCTTACCAAATGCCATTGTCAAAATCGATCACAATGGAGAAATTTTAACTTCAATAATAAACGCAAACGCCATCCCAAAAACCATAAACTTCTCAAATCTTAACCTGGAACCAGTACAAAAATTCAAATCAATTCTTAATTTAAATACTCAAAATTCTGACCAACACTTACAGACAGACAGATCTTTTGAAATCAGGAACGAATTGCGCTTGGATCATCTAAACGAAGAAGAGGCCGAAATAGTAACGCAGCTTTGTTTAGACTTTCAAGATATATTCTATTTAGAAGGAGACAATTTGACTTTTACCAACGAAATCAAACACCCTATTGACACCGACAATTCCCGACCGATATTTACGAAATCGTATCGCTATCCTCAGGTCCATAAAGAAGAAGTTAAGTCCCAAGTATCGAAAATGTTAAGTCAAGGTATTATTCAACCCTCAATCTCACCTTGGTCCTCTCCTGTCTGGGTAGTTCCCAAAAAACTGGACGCTTCTGGTAAACAGAAATGGCGCGTTGTAGTCGACTACCGCAAATTCAACGAGGTTACAATCGGTGACAAATATCCTCTGCCCAACATTTCCGATCTTTTAGACCAACTTGGCAAATGTCAATATTTCACAACCTTAGACTTGGCTTCTGGTTTTCACCAAATCGAAATTAATCCCGCAGATATTCAAAAGACTGCTTTCACAGTTGAGAACGGTCATTATGAATTCGTGCGAATGCCATTTGGACTCAAAAACGCTCCATCAACTTTTCAAAGAGTTATGGATAACATCCTGTTAGGTATTCAAAATGAACGATGTCTCGTCTACATGGACGATATTATTATTTACTCTCCTACAATTCACGAACACATTTCCCGTCTAACTGAAGTCTTTAAACGCCTTCAAAAAGCCAACCTCAAAATTCAACCAGACAAATGCGAGTTTCTCCGCAAGGAAGTCGCTTATTTAGGACACCTCATTACAAAAGACGGCGTAAAACCGAACCCTTCGAAAGTTGACGCTATCTTAAATTTTCCTCAACCGAAAAATCCAAAAGAAATTAAATCATTTCTAGGCTTAGCCGGATATTATAGGCGCTTTATCCCTAATTTCTCTAAGATAACCAAGCCCCTAACAAAACTACTACAAAAAGACATACCATTTCTCTTCGACAATGATTGTGTAAATTCTTTTCAAAATTTGAAACAAACATTAACAACAACTCCGATATTAATTTACCCTAATTTTGATGAACCTTTCGTTCTAACCACTGATGCGAGCGCATTTGCCGTCGGCTCAGTGCTGAGCCAGGGGCCTATTGGCAAAGATTTACCCATTGCCTATGCTTCTAGAACCTTGTGCAGTGCAGAAACTAAATATTCAACGATTGAACGCGAGCTTTTATCGATAGTATGGAGTGTAAAGCACTTTAGACCATATCTGTATGGTAGAAAGTTCAAGCTTGTCACCGACCACAGACCACTCACCTGGCTATTCTCTATAAAAGATCCAGGAAGTAGACTTGCCCGTTGGCGACTCAAATTAGAAGAGTACGACTACGAAATAATTTATAAACCTGGCAAAATCAATAAGAACGCGGACGCACTTTCCAGAATCAAAATTAATCATTTTTCCGAATGTTCCAAATTCTATTCAAAGGTTCTAGCCGCGAATGACGAAGAGTCAGACGACGAGTCAGACGACGACGAAAACCCAGACGATAACAACGCAGTCACTAACGAACAAATTTCGCGAGAATTTGAAACTTTCACCAACCTATATAAAACAACATCTTTAATTGACTATTCGAAAATCAAAGCCTCGAACAAACAACTTTTGTATCGAGAACATAAAGATATTATAACTTTCTTCCAACAAAATAACTTACAAGACCTCCATCACAAAATTATCGAGGACATATTCGAAGAAAATTCCGAATTTCATAACGATAAAATCAATATTGTATCAAGCAAAACGGTCAGACATAGGAGATATTTTATCATCCCTCTACCTTTTGATATCGAATCTGTAATTGAACATCTATTTTCGGTATTATTTAAAAATCAAGATGTCCTAGATCTCTCTAAGACATACTTTGTCGAAAATAACTTAGACCTCCCCATTCTTGAAATCCTATCATTCATTTTTGCGGAAAAAGACTTAAAAGTAGTAATTTGTCAAGATATCGTCAGAACTGCCGACGAAGATGAAATTCCAATTATATTGGAGCAAAATCATTTTGGTAAAAATAATCTACACCGTGGAATAAATGAAACGATTCGAAGAATTAGAGAAAAATACACTTGGCAAGGTCTAACTAAAGACGTTGAAAATTTTATAAAAAATTGCGAAACTTGCCAAAAGACTAAAGTATGCCGGAAAAACCTTAACAACCCTCTAGTAGTCACAGAAACCCCAAGAACACCATTCGAAAGAATTAATATCGATTTATTTGAATTCCCAACTCGAAATTACGCTTTAACTATTCGCGACGAGTTAACTAAATTTACACAAGCCTATGCAGTCCCGGACAAATCCGCAAAATCCGTCGTAAATACCTTGTTGTTATACTTTCAACATTACGGTACCCCGCTAAGAATCCATTGCGATTACGGTGGCGAATTTGACAACCGTTTGCTCAAAGATCTCTGCACCCTCTACGACATAAAATTAACTTATTCAAGCGTAGGACATCCCCAATCGAACGGATCCATAGAAAGATTTCATGCTACTTTAGCCGAAATGATAAGAATCCACAAAACTGAAAACCCAAACGAACATCCTTTCACGATTCTACCATATGCAGTAATATGCTATAACAATTCGGTAAATAAAACACATGGTTTTACCCCATATGAACTTATCTTTGGTCATACGTCTAACAGACCACCTGAAACCCTATATAACCAAAAAGAGTTAATAACCAAATACGTTAGAGATTTAAACAACAGAATATCCCACTACTATAAAATAGCCCGTAGTCGAACACAATCTCAAAAAGAGAAAGCAAAAGTTCGTTTCGACAGAAATGTTCCTCAAAAACGATCTGAGTACAAAATAGGTGACTTAGTTTACGTAAAAGAAGCACAAATCAAAAACAAATTGCAAAACAAATTTAACGGACCTTTTAAAATAAAAGAAATTTTCCAAAATTCTGCTACCTTATTAAACCTCGAAACGAAACAAGAAACCAAAGTAAATTTTGATAGAATGAAACCATATACTGAAAATTAAATTTATTTTCAGGTTTCTCCTGCTGTTCGGATCAGCACTCTGTCAATACAAAATTACCCCAATCAATAACACCGTTGGTGTATACTACCACCAAGACACGGACATCGTGGTGACAAATGACAAATGGACTCTACTAGTGCGTAAAAACATTTCATCCCTCAAACTAGCTTTTGACAAAAATCAAAATATCTTAGACAGAATCTTGTACACTCTCCATAATGGTGATCATAAGTCAATTATTTTTACGAGTGAAATTAAAACAGACTTTAACCTTTTAACACAAATATCCAACTCTATAAAAATGAAATTTGACGAAATCTTTTCAGATACAAAGAGATATAAACGAGGAATACTTAACGGTATCGGTACAATATTCAAATCCATAACTGGAAACCTAGATGCTGAAGATGGCCAATACTATACTAATTGTATATTGTATAATAAACTAAATAACGACGAACATCAATTGGAAAACTTAATCAAAAATCAAATTTCAGTTACGACTTCTGTTATTAAAAACTTCAACTCGACTATACAAAAATTACAAATTGACGAGGAAACGTTTAACAAAGATCTCGATGAAATCGAACGCACAATTCAAACCATGACTCAAGCTATTGAGGCTGCTCATATAAAACTAAAATTCTTATACATTTCCGAACAACTAATGGCGAGCTATTTGTATATCGAAGATAATTTAAACGACATTCTAAATTCAATAACATTTTCCAGACTAGGAATCATTCACACGTCCATCATAACACCTAATCACTTAGTGACAGCACTACAAGAAGTTTCACAGAGCTTACGAAGGAACAATTTGCCTCTCCCCATTAAATTATCGGCAGTTGCTAAGTATTTGGATATTATTGAATTACAAGCGTTTCAAATGGATTCTAACTTAGTATTTGTTTTAACAATACCACTTGTTGAACCCCAAAATTATAACACCTATCGCCTATATCCTATCCCGATACTTGATAACAGAACTGGTCTACATCACATTTTATCTATTTCACAAAAGTTTATCGCGAGAGACGATGATTCTTTAATGTACATACCTATACAAAATTTGAAAGAATGCAAACCTCTTTATTTTGGAACCAAACTATGCTCAAACCTATACGCTTATCCCATCGATCAAAATGCCATATGCGAAGCCAGAATCCTCAAACCACTAGCTAGACTCCCAGAAAACTGCCAGACCTCCTTCATCATCAGACAAGGCTACAATGTCCAAGAACTTGAAGACAACTCATGGCTAATAATTAATTCCGAACCACTTCACATTACCATCAACTGTCCAAAGAGAGAATCCACAACAGAGCTAATCAACAAAAATTCCATCATCAAACTACAACCAGGATGTTACGCCTACGCAGGCATCACCCGAATACAAGCCAGTGCTAAAGACTTTTCCGAAATTAAGGACAATTCACATCCTATCCAAATTCCTTTTGAATGCTGTAATCACATGCCCGACAAAATCAAAATTCCAAAATTAAAACCTCTCAAATTAAACAATCTCGACGTAGAAGACCTAGATATTGCTAAAAACAAATTGGACCAATATTCCAAAGACCTGGATGACCTCATAAACGAACCTTTTGTGACCAAACACATATCTTGGTTCACATATTTCATAATCACTCTCATCATTCTATTAGTTCTACTTTACATAACCTGTAAATGCAGAAGAAGAAGATGTGGAGCATTGCGAATCCAACCCTCAACGGACAACCCTCCTTCACCTCCTTCACAGCGAAGCAGAGTTTTTACCAAATTTCCTAGACTCATCCCTCCAAGAAAGCGACCCGGTATTAAACCTCAAGAAGAAGAGGACATCGAGTTAACATAGACTTTCATATGTGGAGTTTTACCCTTGTCTATTAATTTAGACCATTGTATTTTATTCTTATTACATTTATGTAATCTACTACTCGCTTATTATTATTATCATCTACCAATTTTAACTTTTATGTATTTTATTATTTTGCTTTGTATTCATTCAACATTGTTTCAATTTATTTTGCATTATATTCATTTAACGTTTCTAACAATTTTCAAAAGTTGCTGCATAACATCAACTTTTTTATTAAGGGGGAAGTTGTTATATAAAATTATACGCTATATCATCAAGATATAAAGCGACATTACAGATAGCATCATATTACAGTATTAGATAACAGCTTCCTTTGAATTGCTTATCTAGATATTAAGTTTCATTTTAACTTCTCACAATATTATGCTGATTAGCTAGCTTGCATTTCCTTTGTTCAACTTTGGCTGACACATCATTTGAAAACTTATAAATAAGACTAACAAGCATTTGTACCGGCAGTTATCATACTCACTTCATATTAAATGTATCATACATAAATTGTATCTTTTATTCAGGAATCAACGTTGATTCCTCATGTAACTAAATAAAAAGTTTTTTAAAAAGTCAATCACGCAAACAGTGATCTAACAGGCATACGATATTACAGTAAGATAAAACAGTAAGATAAATATGTATTGAAAGGATATTAAAATTTAATTGCTATTTACTTTATAACTGTAAACTGAACTTCATCATGTTACGACTATGGAACGATCGATTTTCTTCTTTTCTAAACTGCTTTCTGCAAACGGCACAGCACTTCACTATTTATTTGCACAAAATATATTGCCACTAAACTGTGTAAATATGAATAGAGAATATTATTTAGGTATTAAGCAAATCACAACTTAAAATAAAATTACTTTTTCACCAGTTTTTGGTCGGAGAACACGAAAAACATTTATTGACATTAATGGCCGAACTGTCAACTGAGATTATGATAATCGAACTGAAGCCGATCGCGTACGAGCGGCCGCGAATACGTCGATGGGCCAATCAGCAACTTATGGGAAGAAGTGCCTTAGAATGGGAGTCTTTCGGGATCATAAAATTCATGCCATTATGTATCTAGATATAAGTTCTTTAATCGGAGGTATCACCTATTATATTTTCTGAAGTAAAATAGAAAAAGTACTTTAGCCCTGATTATTTCTGAACCCGAGTATAAACAATTTTTAGAAACCATTTTTATATATTTTTTGTATTACCAAAATTACCTAGTTGTCACATTGAGTTAAGCCCACAAAAATGTTGTCCTATGATGATCTCTCTGGGCGATTCGGTTTTCATCTAAGGGTGGTTTCCACACAATACTTGGTTGGTTTTTTTCATGTACCTACCGTATAAAGCAAATTTTATTCTTTTGACAAAAACATTGTCTTTCAGCAGTTAAGCCCACAAAAATGATTTACGTGGAAGTTTCCTGAATAGAATATGGAAACAAACAGGTTGTCGAAAAAAATTTTCATGCACCTCATGACGAAAATTTTGGCCCTTTTATTATAAATATCAAACTTGTCTTACGGCCCAAAAGCCCCCGAATGTTTTGTCTTACTGTTTGGTTCTCGGATAAGAAGGGTTTCCACGCAATACCTCGTTAATTTTTTTCATGTACCATATGACGTAAATTTCGGCCCACTTAACATAAATTTTTGTCTTAAAGCGGTTGAGCCCACAAAAATTATGTCTTACGATGGAGTTCCCTGAATAGAACATGGAAACGAAGAATTTGGCAAAAAAAATGTTCATGTACCTTAAGACGTAAATTTTGGCCCTTTTTATAAAAATCAAACTTGTCTTACGACCCAAAAGCCCCCGAACATTTTGTCTTATGATCTTGTTTTGAGTTAGGGAATTCCTTCCACACAAAGCCTCGTTGGTTTTTTTCATGTACCTTGCCACATAAAATTTAGCCCTTTCTTGAAAATTTGAGAGCCTCTACTGACCAAACGCCCCCGATCTGACGCATAAGACAAAAATAATCTTAAATACCATATCTACGCGCTCCAAACTCTGGGGTCAAAATTTTTGTACCTTATGACGTAAGTTTTCAGTCGCCAGCTGCCTGTCCATTATACTCATAAAAGAACACTTAACAAAGCCTTAGAGAATTATGAGTTAGGCAAAATATAAAGTACTAAGTCGAGGAAAGTGTAAAAGACGCGTAACCTCCAAAACGAATTTTTAATAAAAAAACAAAACAAAAATTGCCAAGGTCGGTTTATACCATAAAAATAAATTAAGCATCCGGTGCCGGTGGCTTGACCATTGGACAGGTGTACCGCGTGGCTATTAGAAAGATATACCCCCATGCTAGAAGGCGCATTTTGAATTCTGGAGAAGATATTAGAAAAAGTCCCTTAGCACATCAAAACCCTTATACGGATACTTACATAGAGGTACTTCGAAAGGGAACCTTTGGTACTCTACCCTTATTGGTTTATATGCCGTTAGTATATTTTCGCAAGAGGGTACGAAAAGTTTATAAAATTCATATATAGCTATAAAAAACAATTATCAAATACCTAGTTCTTGTGAATGATAAAATCACTATGAAGAACTTTTAAGCTACCCACAAGCGAACCAAAATAAATGATTGTGATTGTTGCCATCAGTCGCAAGTCAGATAGTCAAAACATAAACTTCTAAGAAATTGTGAATCTTTTTGTGCTAGTCGACAACTACTGAATGTAAATTATTCTCATTAGACCTTCAAGTTTGCTATTCAGAACATCAATCAGTACACGAAAATTAATGGGAAGAATTCTAATAACGTAATCAAGAAATTGATTGATTAGAGTAATAAGCAATGTTTAGAGCTAAGACAAGTGCATCGTCTGAAGGCGGTTTGGAGAGAGCAGCAAAAAATTTACGATAGACATATCTTTAACCTCTTTTCATCTATTACAGGACTGCGATCCTTGGTGTCTCACATAAATTTAACCGAACCCTACTGAGAATATAGAAGAGTGACCACCTTAGAAAAATTCTTAAACATAGCCATACATTATGTAGATATACTGCTAAAAGTTTCATCAACATCAGACTTCTGCAACATAGTGAAAAATAAATAAATGACCAGTTATTCCACTCTACAGGTTATAATTATTCGATTCAAATAATAAATACTAACTTTATTTATATTTTTTATTAATCACCATCACTATCATGATTTATTACAATCGATACACTGTCTTTTTCGAATATTTTTGACTAAATTTCTGCTTGTTCCAGAGAGATACCTAGCATAAAATAAATAATTTATCACGACTGCCACATGTGAACAGCAGCCCACAGTTTTGTTGACATTAAGAACAATCACAAGTAGAGTAATTTCAATATATTAAGCGGCGAATGTCATATCTAGTGATATTTTGGCGTCATCAAGTACCAACTCAAAGTTATATCAGCGTGCAAATTCCTTATGCACATACCGAATATTTAAGTTGGTATTGAGATACAACTATGTTTACATGGTATATTGCCACGTGTTGTTTCGAATAACTCGGCTTAGCTTGCATTGTATTGTCATTTTATTGTATGTTTAATCGATGCTGTTTGTTTGTTTAATAATTAAACATTTTATAATTAGATCAAGTTTAGTTAGTTTGTTTTTTAATATTAATGTTATCGTGAATAGTATAATTAAAGGTTATATGTAATAACTTTGACATCAAGTAAACGAATTAAAACTGTGATGTCAGCATAAAAAGCCGACTCCAAATTACGCGTCAAATGCCTTCCAATGCCCTGGGGCCGTATTTTCGAGCTTGACCGAGGCGATATGGTGCACGAAAATGTGAGATTATCGCATGAAAATATACTTTTCGTATTTTCGAGCATTGTGAACCGTTCGCATGCAACTGATTTCGGGCGAGATGCAACGGATAGGAGTTTAATACACGATAAAACGATTTCGTATACGAATGTAGGCAAAGTCATCGTTTTGGTTTGTTTTATTTCCTACGAAATAATAACGTCAATGTCTCCTATCTAGTTTTTTGCTGTGCTTTTTTTTATCATTTAGGAACTTTAAAGTAGACCTATCTAAACAAATTTTAGTGAGTGAAAGTTAGTTCCTTGGACAATGGCAGCGTTAGATGACTTAATACATTCAGCTGCCATCGACGCATTGGAACAGGTAAAAGTTTTGGTAGAAAACGATCATGGAAAACAATTCCATGCCTGTGATAATCCATTTGAAGATTTAAGCGATGACAAATTTGTCAAATTGTATCGTTTTACAAAACCAATGACAAAAGGATTAGTCGGCTTAGTAGAACCGTTTATCGAGGCTCCTACAAGAGTGTCAGATCTTACTGTATCAAGAAAGGTACGTAATGGATAAATCTTGTCATATCATTATTGCACAATAATGTTAAAGTCTATGATATGAATAATGATAACGCCATTTTAGGTACTAACTGCTCTAAGATTTTTTGCTAGCGCTATCAATTGGATATAGCAGCCAATGTAATTCATTCTATTACCCAAGCGTCTGTAAGCAAAGCCATTAAAGAAGTCACAGGTACATTAAATAGACCACACATTTTGAATCAGTACATTAAACTTTCAAGAAACATTGATGAAATAAGGCATATGCGTGATAGGTAAACACAAACATTTATAAAATAACGAATAATTATTGTAAAAGTATTTCATTTTCAGTTTTTATGAAAAACATCAGTTTCTCGGCGTCATTGGGTGTGTGGATTGCACACACATTGCGATTTTTCCTCCTCATATTAATGATGCTTTGTATATATGTAAACTGAAAAGGATACCGTTCAATAAATGTTCAACTGATAAGTAACAGCGGCTTTGAGTTGCCTATAGTATGACAGTCAATTTTTAGATCTGTGATACAAACTTAAAAATTATGAATATATGTGTGAGGTACCCAGGTAGCACCCATGACAGGTACATATGGAATAACAGCAATACTTTCCAATATATAAAGAATTTACACATGAATGGTCATTGGTCTTTCTATTTTTTAGGTGAGTAAAAATGGTTGCCTCTAGCCCATCCGTGAAAAATATTACTACTTTGTGCACTTGTAGCATAAATAACTATTATCTGACATCTGCAGGTGATTCTGGCCCTTAGACCTTGGATGTTAACACCCATAGGAAATGCTCCGCCTAACACACCAGAAGCTTTATACAATCAGCGGCAGAAAAGCATCAGATCAATAATTGAGAGATGTAATGGAGTCTTAAAGTTACGCTTCTGATGTTTATTAAAACATCATGTTCTTCATTACACACCGACCAAAGAATCGCACATTATTAACAGCTGCACTGTGTTATATAATATGTGCATTGACAATAATCTAGCACCGGTTTACTTTGGGGATGAGGAGGAAGACCGAAATCTCGACATTGATTATGGAATCTATGACGTTGCGATTGGAGAGGAACAAGCCAGAGAAAATAGTTAATCCAGAATTACTTGCTGATAGAAGGTTGCAGCAATTACTTTTACGCAACCATTTTAATAATTAGTCTTTTTCTGAATAAACGAAATACATATTATTATAAATTATGTTTATAATAATAATAATAATAATAATAAAGTTTATTGAAAATACAAGATTACAATAAGTGCTTAGTTTACAAACAAGTTTGAGATTCAACAAACATTAAGTCCACAGAAGGTTGAACCTTTTGCGTGGACTGAGTTTACCTTATTTTCACCAGAGTAAGCCTCTTTATTATTGCAACATTCTAAACTACATAATAACTTCACTATCTCGCTCGTGCATACAGATTTAAAACAAAGTTTAAAAAGCCATACATGTCGGGTATACATAACAAAGTATAACATATAGTTATTTCACTATATGTTCCTTCATGGAGATGAATTTGAGATAGCTAAATGAAATTAATAAAATTAATAAAATAAGTAAAATAAATGAGTAAAATAAGTAAATAAAAATAAAAAAAATAAAAATAAAAACATAATAAAAAACAATAAAAAATAATAAAAAAATATTAAAAAAAGTAGGAGTAAATACATGATTTAATTGTTTTTTAGATCTATAAGTTGGTGTATATTGTTCCTTGCTTGGCCGTTTATCCATTGCTTGATTTTAGTTTTAAAAATGTTGTTAGAGTTCTGACTTGTCATATAATCTGGTAAGATATTATATATTTTTGGTCCTATGTATGAATAACACCTTTGGCCAATAGTTTTACTCATTTTTGGTACTAGTAGTGATTTTTCGTTTTGTCTGGTGCTGTATACGTGTTTTACTTTCCCTATGTTATTTCTATTCTTGTGCATTAGCAATAATATATTTTGACAATAAAGTTGTCTTGGGTCAAATACTTTGCTTTCTATATAAAGATCATCCGATGGGTAAGTACATCTCTTGCTATATATTATTTTTAGGATCCATTTTTGTGTAATTTCTAAATGTTTTAAATAGCGATTGGTTGCACCACCCCATCCAATAATTCCATATGTAATATGTGATTGGGCCAAGGCATAATACATGATTTTAAGGTGTTTTTCTTCAAAAATGTTTTTGAAATATTTAAATTTTGGTAATAGACTTCTCATCTTTTTAACTAAATTATTAATATGTGTATCCCATTTTAGATGGGAGTCAATAGTAATACCCAGGTACTTTATGGTTGTTGCAGATTTTATTGTAAATTCAAGATTGTCATGCTTTATGGTGATACAGTTAAATTTTGGCAGCCCACTGACATAACTTGAGAAGGGCAAGTAAAAAGTTTTATTGATATTTATTGTTAATAGCCTACTGTTAAAGAAGTCTATGACCGTTTTAAAATCCCTCTCTACCTTGATCTTTAATGATTCCCATGTGCTGTCTTTAAAGAAGATTGCTGTATCATCGGCGAAGCTTATTATTTCAGCGTCGATAGGGACCTTGAATAGATCATTAACATATATAGAGAATAGAATTGGCCCCAATACGGTGCCTTGTGGAACACCAAAAGTAACATTTCTCATTGAGCTCATACAATTATCTATATTTACAGATTGTTTCCGGTTTGTTAAGTAGCTCTTTAGCAAGTCATTAAATTTCCCCCTAAATCCAAGATTTTCGAGTGTTTTCAATAAATCTGGGTGACTTACTGCTTACTGTAATTATACACTTTGTTTAATTTATTTTTTTTTGTGAAATGTTAAGCCATTTTCTTAAGTTGGTATATCAAGAGTGGACAGTTTTCGGAAAATGAAAGTTGTTTTTCATTGCATTGTTTTTTAAACAGTTTTTAGTAAATTCAAAATAATATTGCAAACTACTTTAAAAAGTTGTTTGATCAATAATTTTTTTACCCGAAAAAATTAATCATTTGTTTAACAGAGTTGCGCCGTAAAATAATCTGGACATTATATCGCCGTTTTTTGGAGAATATTTTTGTTTACGAAAAAAGAAAAAGCTTTTAAATGAAGTTTACCTACGATCACTACTGTAAATAGTAAAAAACACTCCCTGCCATCTATGTAACTTGAATTTTACATATTGTAAACAAATCGCACTGTAAACAAATCGCACGGTAAACAAAACGCACGGGACACGCAATTACAGGTGGCTTATATCGCTGACGCGGGGTTTAAAAAAAACAAATGCGCCTACGTAATTTTCAAACGCTGTCAAAACTGACATAATATTTGTTGAATAATATTGTTGACAAGTAAACTAAATCCAGATTTCACTAAATAAATAAATAAATATGATCGTAGGTAAAGTATAGTACATAATTCGAATTGTAAAGCAATTACGTAATATGCTTCTTACAACAGTCGGCAACATGGCGAACGGGCAAGGTGGTTCTGTTGCTCTCTCCTGCAAAAAATGCAAAAAGTGCAAATCAAACGTGGTAAATGGTTTGAAATGCAAAAAGTGTGACAATATGTTTCATGTTAGTTGTGCCAAATTATGCAGTAACGTAAATTTCATCAATAATAATGAAATAAACTGTTGTGAAAATGTGATAGTGTCCTGCGAAAGTGACAATGCATTTTTCGATGCTGTGGAGGAACTGTCAGGTATAAATAAAAAGATCGACATACATATTTTTAATTACGTTATTAAGCAAAAAGACTTAATAATCCAGGAATTGCGTGATAAGATTGATTTGTTAAATATCCAAATTAATTTATCTCAAAGTTCTAAAATAATAAATGAACATAAATCAAATCAACAAGAACAAAAACCAGATAATACTGTAAATGATAAGGACACAAAAAATGAGCCAAGTAAAAATGAAGATAAAAACTTACAAATAAAGATGGTAAATACGGTGACTAATCCAAACGAAAAAAAAGGAGATTCCAAATTAACTAAAACTGACGTGTCTCTAAGTCTTATGAGGGTGGAAACGGAGAATAAGTTAAATAAATATATAAATTTAACAAAAGATAATATTACACAACCTTCTAAATCCCAATGCAATGAGTCGGTTAAGACTGATTGGAAAGAAGTAGTTCGAAGGAAAAGAAATAGACATGTTATAGTTGGTAATAATAAAGACTCAAACTCTGTTAGAGGTGTTCCAAAATTAGCCGTATTGCACGTCTACAGGGTGGACAAAAATACATCAGTTGAGGATCTTGCAGCACTTTTAAAAAATAATTTTCCGGAGGTGAAATGTGAGTCAATAAACCCAAAACATCCGGAGCTTTATTCTTCATTCAAGGTAACAATTCTCGAGGATAATTTCAAGAAAGCAATGAATCCTACATTATGGCCCTATGGGGCGTGTATTAGTCGTTTTTTAGAATTTCGGAAGAAATTGACCGAAGTAATGAACTGATTTTTAATCCTGGTGTGCTTCTTTTAAATGTGCAGTGTTTAAATATTGAAAAACTAAATAATTTGTATATGGATAGCTGTAATTATGACTTAAATTTTATATGCTTGAGTGAAACTTGGGCTAATCCAGTTTCAATAAATACTTTTAATTTGACTGATTTTGTGTTAGGAAGCAGTTATTGCAGAAATATGTTCAAGGGTGGAGGCGTCGCCATATTAGTAAAACGTGATTTAGACTTTTGGGAAATTGATTTAAAAAATTATTGCCTAGACAAACATATAGAAATATGTGCTGTATCTTGTAAAATAAATAAGATAGGTAAAACGGTTGTAATTTTAACATGTTATAGGTCTCCTTCTGGAGATATCAATATGTTTTTGGAAGGACTTATGAGTGTCTTGAACTTTATTTATAAACCAAATACAAATATTTTACTTTGTGGCGATTTTAATCTTGATTCATACAATAGCTCAAATGATTTTAAAAAAATGTGTAATTTGTTGCAATGTTTTAACCTTAATAGTATGGTAGGGTGGCCTACTAGAGTAACAGATACCAGTCTATCCGGAATCGACCATATATTTAGTAACTTTACTGATAATGGTACATCTTGTGTTGTGGATAATAACATTTCTGATCACAGAACAATTTTGTTTGACTTCGGTCTAGATAAACCTAGTGAAAATTCTAATATGTGTTATGTAAAAAGATCTTTTAATGATAATAGTCTATGTAACTTTCAGTCTGATATTCAAAAAGAGAAGTGGTATGAAATTTATCACATTAACGATGTAAACTTGGCGTTTGATTATTTTCTAAATATATTTCTGTTTTATTTCAATAAACATTTTCCTAAACGTAAGTATTATGTGAATAAAAGCAGAAATAAAAAATGGGTTGATAACGAAGTTCAGATTTCGAGCCTCAAACTGAAGGACTTGTACGTTTTAAAAAATGTATACCCCGAATTGACTTCTTTTTACAAAAAAGAAAAGAAAAAACACAATACTTTAGTTAAAAATACAAAAAAAAGATATTATCAAAGTAAAATTGATAACTCTGACAACCCCACAAAAGCGGCGTGGAATATTGTTTCTGAATTGTCTAATAAATTTAAACAAAACAAGAACATTATAATTAAAGAAAATAGTGAAATAGTCGATAATCAATCTGATGTTGCTAACGCATTTAACATTTTCTTCAAAAACGCTCCACTTGATATTATCAACAAAATACCACATAAGGATAATGAAAATGCTTGCTTTAGTAATAATATAAATAATCAGCATAGCACAATATTTTTAGAACCATATTCAGAACCAGAAATGTGTAATATAATAAGATATAAACTAAAAAATAAACACTCATCAGGACATGACGATGTACCCTCATTTCTCATTAAAAGAGTAATGATGGAAATAATCAAACCCTTAGTTTATATTGTAAACCTATCATTTTCTGCTGGAGCTTTTCCAGAAATTTTAAAAATTGGGAAAGTTATTCCTGTTCATAAAAAAAATAATATACAAGAGTTACAAAATTACAGACCAGTTACCATACCTTCAGGGTTTTCAAAAGTTATTGAATATTGCTTTTTAAACCGATTACTGATTTTTTTGAATAAAAATAATACACTTTCACATAACCAGCACGGATTCTTAAATAATAAATCAACTCATAGTGCAATGCAATCGTTTTATGAAAAGATAATAACGTATGTCGAAGCAGGTGAATGTCCTGTTGGTATCTTTTGCGATTTAAGCAGGGCATTTGACTGCGTTAATCATAAAAAACTTATCTCCAAACTTTCTAAGTACGGGGTAAGGGGCCTAGCCTTAGACTGGGTTGAAAGTTATTTGTCATGTCGCAAACAGTATGTGTCAGTTACCAATATTACGCACAATACAATTGATTCTGTTAACTCGGCATCTGTAGAAATTAATATGGGCGTGCCACAAGGGTCGGTATTAGGTCCCATATTATTTTTATTATATATTAATGATCTGGATGGTTTGAGTGCTTTAGCAGATTTTACTTTTTATGCAGATGACACATCCATTATACTATCAGATAAAAATGTTGATATTTTAGAGATGAAATGTGATGTTTTATTGGAAAACCTTAGTAATTGGTTTAGTGAAAATTCTCTTTATTTTAATGTTGAGAAAACACAGGCATTAGTGTTTCACAATAGACAAAAGAAATGTGATTATCCAAATATTCAACTTGATAATACGTCAATATCAACAAGGACGTCCAATGTAAAATTTTTAGGTATAAATATTGACAGTTGCTTGAACTGGAAAAGCCATTGTGAATTACTGATAGCCAAATTACATTCTGTAGTTTATCAGTTCAAAAATGTAAAAAATGTTCTAAACATGGCTCAACTAAGGAATTTATATTTTGCCGAGGTTGATTCTCGGTTAAGATATGGTGTTTGTTTTTGGGGGATTTCCACCATATCAAATAATGTATTTTTAGCCCAAAAGCGTGTGATAAGATGTATGGTAGGCTTATCCACAAGAGAGACCTGTAAAAATATATTTAAGGACTATAATATCTTGACACTTCCGTCAATTTTCATTTTTGAACTATGTTTATTCGTCTTTAAAAACAAGAGTAAATTTGTTTCTAACAATCATCTACATAATGTAAATACCAGGCAAAAACACGATCTTTATGTGCCCTTCAGTAAATTAAATGTCTCTGTAAATTCACCCACTTGTCTAGGACCTAGGGTTTTTAATCACCTCCCTGTGGAAATAAAACATTGCAATAAACTTGAATTATTTAGAAAGAAACTTAAAATATTTTTAATTAGCAAAACCTTCTACAAACTAGAAGAATATTTTAATATGTAAAGTGCTCTGTGATTTACTTCTTTTTTTCTTTCTTCTTCTTCTCTCTTTTAGATATTAAGACTGACTATTCCTATACAATAATGTATCATATTGTCATAAAAGGAAAATAAAGTTTATTATTATTATTATTATTATAACACTCATTACTAATGTTGTATGTTTGTAACTTACTTACTAGTAAATATATTGATAAAATTTAATATGTAAAGTAGCTGCCCTTATTTTCTGGAAATTTTCCGCACTTGACATATCTACTCTTAAAATTTAAGTTTCATTTTTAATAATGTATAAATAAAACACTTAAACAACTAACCATGCAATTTGTTTTTTAAATAATCAAACTAAATAAACATTTAAATTGTACGAGATAAAGGTGGCCAAAATTAATCAATAACCCTGTTCGAACAATACTTAAAATGGCAAAATTTCCAGGTTGGGGGTAGCTCGTCTCCTGGCGTCGGTGATAGGCCTTGGTAGCGGAAATAGGCCGACGTTAAATAGTTAAAAATAAAAAAAAATATCATGCAAAGGCTTTGGCAGCTAACTCTTCCAAAGCTGTAGCAATTCTGCTTTTAACCGCTAAGTCTTCTCTGTAGAGATTTAATTTTTGATCTAAATATGCCTCTTTCAGTAATTTTTTTTTTCAGTTAACTCCGCCAGCTTCTGTGTTGTCGAAATGGTGTGCTTTAATCTTTGCACTCGTACACATTTCTTTTTCTTTTTACTAGAGGTATTTGCTGTGTTTGGCATAGTGTTTTGTTGAGCCAACTTTACATCTTGCACATTAGACACCGAAGCGATATTTTCTTTACCATCTTCTAGTAAACACAGAGATTCATCTGCAATCGGTTGTCCCTCATTTACCACCAAGTTACTTTCATTTGATAAAATGGAAAAATAACCATCATGTTCCATGTTCACGTCTATGGTTATTAGTTCTTCTAGAGGTTTATCTACTCGTCTGTAGAAACCCTATTACGAGTTTATGGCATCGGTAAAAATAACTGTTTTTACATATTATTTTGAGCTAAGTTCACTCCATTATTATTGAGTAAATATAAATGAATCGCCCTCGGTCGTTGAGTGAAGAGTCCTTAAATCAACGCCTCGGTGGAATTTATCGATGTTGGTTCTGTAATAGATTTTTAGGACAAACTCGGTAAAAAAAATTATCTACATTAAAGTTATCGATGGTCGATATTTTTAGCGATGGAGACTGGTAATAGCACTGATTGACAGTTATTATCGATAGTTATCGAATGATTTTTGTAGTAAAAAAACTGCTGTGAGAATGTCTTTTTGAGTTCTTGTTAAAGGTTCTTATTAATTTCCTGTTTGATGAATGTGCTTTATATTCACTTTGCTAAATACGCTATTTACATTTATTTCGGGCCTCAACAGAATCTTCTAGTTAAACTTAGTTTAATCTGTACCTATAAAGCCGGCCCTAAGCATTTTATCCTACAGCTAAATTAACTAGAAGTTTAGAATGTGCTTCTATTAGACATTCCAATATTGCACTTCACAATCTTAACTTCTAGTTAATTTAGCTATAGGATAAAGTGCTTCACCGCGCACTGATAAACCGGTCCTTAGTGTTTTTTAATCTAATTTGCGTCTGCTAATTAGTAATCTAGACAGAAATGTCTGTTACCTTGGTGTAACTGATCAAAATCAATATTTACTTTTCGCCATAACTTCAATTCTTTATTGGCTCCAGGCATAGCATTCAGTATTTTTTTTACCTCCATCCACAGAATTTAGGCGTCCTTAAAAGTAAATTTATTAGTAAATTTTCCACTTTTAAGTTGTGGATGATTTTTTATAAACTCCACCAAGTCTCTCTTTTGTTCGGGAGTTAACTTCCCGATGCGTTTGTCGGTTGTAGGCATCTTACTTATCAAGAAAACACAGAACACAGAAACTAACTCACTAGTTCAGTGACTTTTGTGGATGACAGATTTGTTAAATTTTTGTGTTATTAATGTTGTTAGACTGCTATTTTCGAACATTACCACATTTATCATGGGAATACCAACTTGCTCTATTACTCGAAATAATTTCGTGAGCGGTTGATCGTGCATGAATATGTTCTATTATACGCGTGATAGTTTGATATTTAGTGTAGGTATACGATAAGCATGTGGTCAACGTTGGCATTGGAAGACGTTCGAACTGTAGTCGATATTTTTGTTCCGCTTCAAAGAGAATCTCCAAGGTTGAACTGTGCTTAAAGTGACCATATTTGAATCTTACTAATGGGGGACATAATGAAAAAAAAATTCAGATTTAATAATTGATGGGTGGGGGGGTAAAATTTATAGTTTTTGTCGTGTTAGGGAAACCACGGGAATGGAGGACTTTGACAGCTTCATCAATGGTCACTTTAATTGTAGTGCTATCGCATTTCGGTGTCGTCTAGACTATGCGTTCAGCGTTCTTATAGCCCAGAAGTTTTAGTCAATATATCGCTTCTACCCGGAATTAATTATTGTAAAGCTGGAAATTTGCAGGATTATAGTTTTGGCCCAGGGCAATACGTATCAAAAAGTCCCCTACTTTCCCTCGTTAGCTTCTCTGTTTTTGCGGAGCAACAAGGACCTAAGTCGCAGAAATTGCAGAGCTGGCTATAAAACTGCAGCAGAAAGGTTGTTACTGGTCCGATTTGGGTTGAAATGATCATAAAAGCTTCGGAGAAGCATATCCGTTTATATTTCAGATGGTTCATGCATATTTTGTTCATAAATTTCCTTTCTATTGATGTCAAAATTTCAAAAATTGAAGAAATTCCGAAATGGCGCCATTGCGGATAAATGAAGACTGGGAGAGGGAAACGTACCCGAATATACATTTCTCTTCATACTTTGCTCTTTCCATTGATATGTCTACCTTCTCTGTAGCCTCATCCGTTACGGAGCTAAACATAAACTCATTGAGCCAAGTATGGCCAAAACAATTTCATGATTTGTCGTATCAAACGCTTTTGTAAAGTCGACAAGTACCATCACAATAACTTTTTTTTGATCTGATCCTCTCAAAATATCATCTGTGCTGTTCAAGAGAGCAGTTTTACAATTATGCATAGGCCGGAAGCCAGATTGTATTTCAGGTGTTAGTTGAAACTGAGTTACATGAGTGCGCAGCTGACTACCTCTCTCTCTCTCTCTCTCTCTAACACTTTTGACATAGTAGGCAAAATGCTATAATTGGCCGGAGGTCTTTAAATTCTTTGGGATTAGTTTTTTTAGGCAGTGGTTGCACTATCGCCTGTTTCCAGGAATTTGGAAAAATACTGTTTACTAAGCTAAAGTTAATGATATGAGTAAGAAAAGGTAAGATTAAAGGGCAACACATGAGTAATAATTTAACATTAAGACCATCGTTTCCCTGAGCGTTAGATTTTATAAGATATAAAATTTTTTGTTCATTATACTCAGAAGTAGGCAAGAAGGTAAATTTAAATGAATCGATATTTGGTTTAACATTATTTATATAAGAAGTAATGGAATTTTGATCATTAGGCAATTTTAGAATAGAGCTTATAAAATAATTATTGAGGTCGTTAACATTTTTTAGCTCATCAGGTATACTCTATTCTTGTTTACCAATATTTAAAAGGCTCAAATCTTTCCAGGTTTTATTTATACCGTTTACCCTCAGCTTGCCCAGATAGCATTTATTATTCCACGAATGTACATTTTGCATTTCCAATGTTCTAATTGTATTCTGTACTTGCCATGTATGTTCCCTCAACATTCCCGTATCAATAATATTTTCACATATACAATATGATTATACATACGATATAAATGGAATATACAGAAAAGTTTATGTTCACAGTCGCATATACTGTGTACACGTATCAGAGAACGTTCTTTGTATATGTGTTCATGTACATCGTATAAACATTCGTCAATGATTTTATCTGTATAATACAGGTATATTTTTTGTAGAAATATTTACATCGCCCGAGCGCCGCGCAGACAGTAATATCATCAAAAGTTCAGCACTTTTAACGCGAACGCTGATTGGTTCGATTTTTGAACTAATAAAAATAAACCTGCATCACAACTGATGAGACAGCAATGCTAGTTTTATAGTACCTACCCAGTGAACACACATATGGCTGTTACGTACCAAAGAGAGATTGTCAAGGTAACACACACCATATTACCAAATATATCTCTATTATATAAACCATCTTCAAATGCTATATACATTTAAGTTATTAACAAACATACCTGTTTGTTAATTACAAACATTATAATATGTGATTTTTACATAACTGCTGCATTACAATAACAAGTATTTTGTATATTTACATGCCATATAATATTTATGTATGTCTGTTATCATCATGTAGATTTTAAGTTATATTGCCTGTTTGTTAAATAATAACATTAAAATATGTGATTTTTACGTAACTGCTACATTACAATAACAAGTATTATGTGTATTTATCAGCTATATAACATTTATGTATTTCTGTAATCAGTATGTACGTTTAAAGTTATATTGCTTGTGTGTTAAATAATAACATTAAAATATGTGATATTTAGATAATTGCTACATATTACACATCAACCCATCTTATATGTTTACTCCAGATATAACATTTATATATTTTGTGATCATCATGGACATTTTAAGTTTTTCTACAATTACATTACACATATATATTTAATCATGTAATTTGGTAAACTACAAAAGTGAAACAAGCTAGCTTACATATAGAATGTCAAAAAAGTTTGGTTAAGTATATATATTATGTATATTGTTTTGGTGTAGTAGCTGCTATAGTTAGGTTATAACATCAGTGACCAGTGTAGTTTAATCAACATAATAATAGCATGCCCAATGAAAATAAGAAGCTCTTTTACCAATTAACGCTTGTGATATGAAACAAAAATGTCTTCAGTTGCCATTAAGTGGTAATGAAAATGTAATTGTGCCTATATAATACTTGATGATTTATTCGTTTAAATACTCTATAAATTTATTAAAATAGTGATTAGTGTTACCGGCCGTTTTATTTTTTTTTATGTATCTAATAACAAAAAATAAAACTCGCCGATCAAAAACTAGTTTAATAATCCCGTATCTTCATACAGTTGGATAACATTTTAATATTGTGATGTTTTAAATTTCCCGGTAAATCTGGTTATAAAATTATTATAGGACATCTCTTTCGCACTCTGTATTACATAGTTCGTGCTAGAAAAGGATACGAAATTAACTCAAATATCCCTAACTATACCTAACAAAATAACCTAATCGTAATGTTCTAACCTAACACAAGTGACCCTGAAGGAGGTGCAACGTGACTTCTAGCGTGCGTTTTTAACATGTTAAAAATATCGTCTTTGTTTTTGTGTGGAATCAAGTTCAGAGATCAAAACTATTGTAGGTAAGTACGTAGAAGTGTAAATCATTAGCACCTCGGTGCAGTGTTAAGTCGCTTATTAGGTACCTACTTATTTGTTGGAGTTTTATTGACATATTTCCCAATCTTGAAATTGAAATTTAATGAAATTTAACTAAGCTCAAGCCACAGAAAAATTATAGGTGTTTTATTGTAGCTTAAATTGTATAATCACAATCATTAAAACTACACATTTATATAAGTAATAAATGGAAACAAAGTCCTTGGGCAACGATGTAACATATTGTTGGTACCTATAGGTATAGACAAAGAATTTCTAAAAAAGTTAGAAATTGCTTTTAAGTAAATAATAATACACAAAAAAGTTATAAAATTTTGTCATAAACTATTGTTCTAGCTGCTGTTAACGAAACGTTCCCACATTGTGAAAAAGAATTTGAGAACATCGCTAGTGAGTGGTTCAGACTGTCAAAGCAAAGGCTACAGAGAGAAAACTAGAAGCTGGAGCAGTTATTGTACCATAATTTATTGAGATATGTATGAAAAAAGGAAACCAGGCGCCAAAAACTAGTTTTAAGATAATTAAGTTTTAAGTATTAGTCTGCTTGCAAATTTGTGCTGACAGGTTTGTCTGTAAGTAAAATTTTTTTATATATAGGAAATTTGTTTTCGTCATTATCTGAGTATTATTGTCACGTTTGTTGAATTTTTCTTGTTCCTAATAAATTTTTAGCTCCTTTTTGAATAATTGAAGAATTCTTGTTTTTTCATTAACTATTTTCGTTCAGAATTTTAGTTGATATTTGGTACAATTAAATTTGGAAAACCATACATTAAACCAAACTTTATTCGGATGTTAAATATATAGTTCAAAAAAGCATTTATTCAGTCACTAGAGTAAATAAGTAATAAAACTAAAAATTACCTGTGTTTAATATATAGATAATATAATAATAACTCGACTGTCAAAAATAGTATATTTTGTGTATGTAGGTGTAAAGACACCTAGAAAATGCAGTGTCGTACTTCTCATTAATATGCCTGCGATTTTCGTTTCTACTGTTCGTTTACATCTATATCAAAATCAATAGTGTTACTGTAGCCCTCAACGTCACCCTCAAAATCCACAGTTTTTAAATGTTGTAAAAGTCCGAGCATCATTTGGAACAAACTTCATTAAGCTGTTAATGTCTACCCTTTTCCCTGAAACTTCTTTTAATGTAAGATAAAGCTGTTCTGTTTTACCAAAAACTTATACACTTTTCTTGTCTCTATAGTAATCATGCTAATGTTTATTTCTTCGTAATTTATAGCGGAATGAAAATGATTCATGTATACTGTCAGGCTTTTCTTTATTTTTTTTACCTTATTACATAGCTTGCAATCAGCTAACTTTTTCTATTTATGTTATTTTTCTTCAGCTATTTTATCTTCTATGTTTTCTGTTAACCAAAAGTTTGCTTGTAATAAACAAACTATATAGTTTAGAGAATGTGCAATTTGGCATTTAGTTCCTTTATTAATTTGGCAGTTGGTTTATTTTTTATTAACTCATTATATAAATGAACGTATCCTTCTTGTATGACTTTGATTAATATATTATATGATATATGTATTTTATGAATATAAAAATTATTTATTTTAGATTGGCCTTTTTCTACATCTAGTTTTTCCTTACTTAAGCCATATTGTAACAGTAGTACAAGGTGTCCCCGGATGGGATTAGCTATACAACAAATGACCAAAATTTTAATTTTTGGACAAAACGTCACTATAAAAATTTCCGCATTTTTAAAAAAATACGATTTATGTTAAAAAAAATTATTATTTTTATGAAGGAGCAGGGTGCTTAAAAATTCCAAAAATATGAATTTTGCCTAAGAGTAAACTACCTTTATTTTTCATTTTTAATAAAAAAGCCATTTGAAATACTTTTCTTTCATAATCCTAAATTTTTTAGCATCCGTTACGGAAAAATACGAAAACTGAGGTGAGGCATTGGGAAAAAGACGTATTAAACAAGATTTAATAAACAATTTTTTCAAATTGCATTTTCCATAAAAATGAGAAAACTAAAGGTAGTTTGCTCTTGGGTCAAATTCATATTTTTGAAATTTTTGAGCGCCCTGCATAAAAAAGTACATTTTCTTAACACATCGTATTTCTTTAAGAAACAAAATTTTTTTATAGTGACTGTCGAAAAACTAAAATTTAGGTCCACTTGTGGTATAGGTAACCCCATTTGGGGACACACTGTATATTATTTGCTACCCCCTTGTGCATATACCACGGAAATTGCATGTTATATAGCACACACGTAACATCAGAACATATTTTAAGGTAAATATTTTGAAATACAATATATATCTTTTACATGCATGTTATATATTTGCCACATATGAGTATGTTACAAGTTATGTTGCCATTACATGGCTATAACTTTTTTTGTGGCTGAAATTTGAAGGTCCATGTACCTTACATTTACCATACATCCAATATCCTTGGATATAACATGTTGAATAGATTACGTAAGAGAAACATACCAGGTATGTATCCGTGTTCACTGGGTATCTACCTACCTACAATAATAATTATGATATTTCTCTATATAGATTTGGTTTAAGTACATTTACAATCATCCCCTGTGCGGTGTATGACGTTTTATAAATTTTAAATCGTTCGTCAATATTGTATATATTAAATATGCTTTAAATTTTGAATCCAGACTTCAGATTTGTGATCGAATATTAAATAATAATGAATGTGAAATATTAAATAATAATGAATAATAATGAATAATAATGAATAATAATGAATAATAATGAATAATAATGAATAATAATGAATAATAATGAATAATAATGAATAATAATGAATAATAATGAATAATAACTCTTTTTTAATTTATGTACTGTGTTCAATTAATTAGTAACTATCTCGGTAACTATCGGCATTTCTTAAGCAGGTAGTTCAGACTTAGAATGGTTATTTAATTACATTTTATCTTTTATATTTAGATTTCCGTTTTCCATGTCATTACAATCCCCTTGCAGAATTTTTTAAATGCGCGCCACGGTTTTTACGTTAGAGCGCATGTTCATCGTGCTACTATTAGCACACTACGTCACGCTTCTGCTGTCAAATGTCGATTTCAATTTGTGTTTTGTTTTTTGTTTTCCCGTGATTTATTATAATTATTCCAATGTTACGTTCACATGGGAACTTTACATATTTTTATGAAATTCCTGTATAATACATCTAAAGAACAAGAAACACTGTACAAGTATTTACCATCTCAGAGTTGTTTAGGCCCAGACATACTATTATCATGTACAATATGTTTAGGTTTAAGATCAATACCTTTTTGTATACTTTAATTTAAGCATAATTTGTTATCTATGTTAGCAGTTTTTGTCAACGACGCATTAATAATGGGGCTTGATATATATATTTCTACAAATAACGCGAAATCATCAATCACATTTAAATATGACTTTGCCAATTGAATCTATCTTACACACATTACAGTGGGTAGTATAGTGGGTTGCATAGGAGTATGTCTACCCTAAATTTGCAAATCTAGTTATTTGATATCTAGAAGTTTCTGATTTATTATGATATGGCAGCATTAGTCTAATTGGAGGGGATCATACCTTATTTATTGTCACGGAGAGAGATTTAGTTTTAATTTCCAGTTCTGTGGCAGTTCAATCAGTTTCTCCTAAGTCACGATAATTAATTGAGCAAACACTTTGCTCCCTTTTGATATTGTCGGGTTTTACTTTAGTGAAAATAACAGGAAAAGGTAACTAAAATTATTTGTTAATTTTATTTCTTCAATATTTGACGGCTCGAAGCCATATTTTCATTTCTGCCATTTTTATATCATAATTGTGTAATGATAGTCTCAGTTTCGCAAACACATATTAAACAAATTCTCTTTTCTTTTGAAAACGTAGGAGTTTTGCTGCTTTATTTAAATATATTTATATATACTTATTTTTAGTTATATTTATTTAACTATTTTATTCAATTTTATAAATTATTTGTGGACACCACGTGGGTTAGTAGATTAACCTAGTCAAATCATCTGGAATCCACATGAACACGTTTCCGTGTAAGCAGATGAATATTCAATAAAATATGGAAATCACTTGGTTCAGTTCAGTTTGCCAGGATAAATAAAAGTCTTATACAACTCATAACAATAGTCCATTAAGTATAGTCGATTTTGAGGTCAAGTCAACTTTAGTTTAGTCAATACAGCAAAACACCAACGTATTCGAACAGGTATCCGAGAGATCATAGCACAGAGCCGCCCGAGTTAATGAGGTCGCTGACAAAGATTGCCGGAGTTCATCGGAATCCATTTTGTAACGTCCATTCTTCCTGGGACCGGTGAGAAAGTATTAAATTGTGATTTTCTCTAGTTAAGTTGTGTATCTTTATTGCATAAAGACATTTCATTTTCATCGATAAATATTTTTTTTATATGAAGTCATTAATTGCTTATCAATTTTTTGTAACCTAAAAATTCAGTATTTCATTGCATTTGATTATTATTTTAAGAATTCAATAACGTCAGTATTATTTATATTGAACTAGTCTTAGTAATAATTCACGAAATTGAATTTTTTATACTATAAGATTTTTGATAATTTTATTTTGACTATAACCATTTGATTTGTCTGAAACATAAAATTTTTGTCATCTTTGAGAATTCGCTTAAAAATAAATTGTGATTTTTTTTTTTATCTAAAACGCATCTTCTCATTTTATTTGTTTGTGTCTGTCTCTTGAGCGACCTAATCATTCCACAGCGGTTGGTTTTATCACTCACAGGGTAGCTTAAAAAGCTCATACTTTTCTGTGGATGGCGCCCCTTTTAACATCTTAAATAAAAACTACCCCAGAGTGATAAGACTGGTTTGGTATAAATATCGTGAAGATATTAATTTGCACTCTAACTCACCTAAAAGACATACAAAAAGAAACGAATCCACGATCCAGCCACGCAATAATCAGCTAACCGGTTCCTCTTGCCCTTGCGTTTTGCCTAAATTTTATTTGAATTTTACCTTCACCGGTACTTCCAAATTTAATTTTTGCAAAGTAAAAGGGTAATGAAACAATGGCCGCCCAAGGGCGTGGGGCCGATTTGTAGTTTGTTTTAATAGAGTCTTTAGCCCGTGGCACCACCATTAATATCGGTGACCATAGTAAAGTTGGTTTAGTAAAAATTTCAGTTTTAGTCTAGTTGAGTTAAGTAAGATTTTCTTTTAAGTGAGTACAGAGGTAAATTTTCGAGTTTTCACGATATTAAGCATAACCCAGTTTGGTCGCGTAAGAGACAGAAATTTAGGTTTGGTATTTGAAAAATATTATTTGTGCAATATAATTTTATGTCTGGAAGATTTGCTGAAATGTTGAATAATTTTATGATAATTAATTTTTTCTATAAAATGGTACATACAACGTACAATTTATAAATATAAAATTACATATTTTATATATTATTTGTGGGACTATGAATTTGTATATGACGGCGTAAAAACAACGAATGTTTTACAAGTTTTTATTTATCCGTAAAAAACTTTATCACATTTAAGGAATTTAATTTCCGTGATAAAGATTAAGTTCAGTACAGTTGTGTTGGGTTTAGAATTGCCAATTAGATTAAAATATATCTAGGCAATTAAAATTAAAATTCGCTATTTTTAAAGAATTATTAATTCTGCGTATTTTAATATTTGGTTCAGTCAGGTATTGTCTACTCGATTTTAAATCAGTGGCAATCACACATTAAAATAAGCGAAGTTTTTATTTGCCATTGCTTATTTTAATAATAATTTCTCTGCTACTTAGTTTAGTGAGTCAGCGATTGTGCACAAGTACAATCTTTATTTCAATTTAGTTCAGTTCAGACTTTTTACGCTAATCAAGAGAATATTCTTTACTTGAAAATTAGATTTCAGTTAGGTATTATTTTAATACCACTTATAGTACGTTTTTCTTGTAGAGACATATACAGATATTGACTTTATTTTAAATTATTCTTGAGTTTGTTTAGTTTGTTTGAGTAATTATAGTAGACAAGATGGATGCTCCACTTGTCATGAATCCTTCATATTTAACAGAGGCTGAGTTAGACTATGAACTTAGAATCAGAGGTGTAATTAGTACTCGTAGGAAATTACAAGACAAGAAATTAGTGCTAAAAAGATTTTTAGAAAAGTCGAGTGGGGATATAAAGAAGTTAAAAGATCCAGATTTTGAGCTGGACACAGAAAAAAATGTAATTGATTCAACTCTTATAGAACTCGAATCGATGATTCTAGATTTTTCAGCGACAGTAATTGATACTATGTACTTAGTTATATCTTCGCGTTTAGTTTCTCTGACATACAGGGTGGATCGATTTAAGGTTCCTGATGAACCACAGGAAATCAAAACTTTGTATACAGAATTTAAACAGGATAGTCAGATCGCGTGTTTAGAACTTGAGGCTAAACTGGCTAATAACGTTGTTAAAACGGTAGATTTAGATAATAGTGATATAGTCTTACCCTCAACCTCTGGTAATAAAAAGTCAATACCACTATATAAATGGAATATAAAATATGACGGCCGAACTAGTGTAAAAGCTTTCATAGAGAGAGTTGTAGAGTTGTCAAAAGCTCGTAACGTAAGTTTTAGAGAACTTTGTGAGTCTGCAATAGACTTATTCGAAGGTCATGCTTTAATTTGGTACAGATCTGTTAGAGATAAGGTCACTTCTTGGGATCAGTTAGTTAGCGAGTTGCACAGTACTTTCTTACCTTTAGAGTATAATGAAACTTTATTAGATGAGATTAAATCACGTAAGCAGGGGCGTAATGAGAAAGTAACTATATATGTTGCCACCATGCAAAACTTATTTAATAGATTAGTATCACCTGTTAGCGAGGCTGAACAGCTGAGAATTATTAGAAAAAATATTCTACCAGTTTATGTTGAGCGGTTGGCTTTGGTTGATGTTAGGGATATTTGTGAACTAGTAACATTTTGCAGGAAAATCGACGATGCCTTGCAGGCTAAGAATAAATATTCGCCTCCAAGTGCAACAAACGCACTAGAGTCAGATTTAGCTTATGTTGAGAGTTCAGAACCGTCATCTTCGAAAAGGCAACATAAAGTTGTAAGAAGGAAATGTAAAACTTTTTCTAGTAAAAACTTAGCTTCAGTAAATAAAGTAACGCAGGCAACACCTAGAGTCCAAGAAAGTAAAGTTTCAAGTATAGGTCCGTGTTACAACTGTAAAAAACTTGGACACGAATTTATGCAGTGCAAAGAGCCTAGAAAAAGGTTCTGTTTTAAGTGCGGTAAGCCAGACTGTATCGTTAAAACATGTACTGTATGTAATGAGGTTAGGTTGGTTCCAAAAAACCAATAAGGAGGTCTGTCGTCTCAGGCCGACGTCAGATGACTCCTCGCACAGGCCGTATATTTTATAATTCACGATTAAGTCAAGGAAAGAATATTCCCAAGTCTAGTAGTAGTAAATCTCTCAATATAGTTAGGCCAAAAACGGATTTATTCGATTGGGACACTTGGAAAATAACAGTCAAAAACTTTTTAAAGTCTAATAAGTCAGTTTTGTCACCAGTTTTCCTAGAAAGGCCCTATGACAATAGGCCCTTTATTTCAGTAACTTTGTTTGATGAGGAGGTAATATCATTGGTTGATAGTGGCGCAAATATCACATGTTTAGGTTTGTTGTCCTTAAATTTATTGGACAAATATGAAATTAAACTTGACAAAAGTTTAAATAAAGTAGTCAAAACAGCAGACGGAAAAGCCCAGAGCATTACAGGGGTTTGCCAACTCCCAATATGCATTGACGGCATTTGCAAATTAGTTGATGTTCATGTAGTACCGTCGCTACGCTGTAGTTTGATATTAGGTAGTGATTTTTGCAAACTATTTTCTTTAACACTTAACTTTCAAGATAACACCTGGAACGTTTTTAGTGACATCCACGATATTTTAATCAATGTAATTACCGAACCACCCGAACAAAGTGAGTCAAGTTCAGAGGTCAAAATTAAGTTTACTAAGGCCCAAAATAAAGAATTAAATGAGACAGTAGATCTTTTTAAATCCTTATCTAAAGATAAACTTGGGCGAACACATTTAATGCAGGCACACATCGAGACCGGTGATGCTTTGCCGTTTAAAAAGCGACAATATAGATTATCCCCCTACATGCAGCAGCACCTTAATGTAGAGTTGGACAAAATGTTACAGCAGGACGTAATAGAACCTTCTTTTAGTCCCTGGAACAGTCAGGTATTATTAGTTAAAAAGGGTAGTGGGGAATGGCGTTTTTGCTTTGATGGTAGGGCGTTAAACGAAGTCACGAAAAAAGATTCATATCCGTTGCCTCTAGTCGACGACATATTAAAAATGTTAAGTAATGCAAAGTTTATCTCTAGTATGGACCTTAAGTCAGCTTTTTGGCAACTACCGCTAGATAACTCTAGCAAAGAGAAAACAGCTTTTTCCGTTCCGGGGAGAGGTCTGTTCCAATTTAAAGTTTTACCTTTTGGGCTGGCCAACTCGGCGCAGATGACCCAACGTTTAATGGACAGAATCTTCACCCCAGAACTTCAGCCTAAAGTTTTTGTATATCTAGATGACATAATTATAACTTCAAGTTCTTTTGATGAACACATAGCTTTGCTAAAAGAAGTTTATAAACGATTGTCACAAGCCAATCTGACTGTTAATTTCCAAAAGTGTAAGTTTTTCAGAGAATCTCTGAATTATTTAGGTTTTGTGGTGGATGCGCAGGGTTTGAGAACCTCTAGCGAGAAAATCAAAGCTATGTTGGATTATCCGAGACCGGAAACAACAACACAGATTAGGCGTTTTGTAGGCATGCGTTCGTGGTATCGACGTTTCATTCCACATTTTAGTACCTTGATAAGTCCGCTTAACGATCTGCTTAAGGGACGGAAAAAGAAACAGTCGAGACCATGGAACGACAAAGCCGAGTCAGCTTTTAGGGAAATTAAACAAAGGTTAATTTCTGCTCCTATACTTGCGTCACCTGATTTTTCACAAGAATTTTGCATTCAGTCTGATAGTAGTGCGTTTGGCGTAGGCTCTGTGCTTACCCAAACAATACAGGGTGCTGAGAAAGTAATAGCTTACGCGAGTAGAAGTTTGTCGAGGGCCGAACGTAATTACTCAACATGTGAGAGAGAAATTTTGGGGGTATTACATGGAGTAGAGACTTTCGCCGGTTATGTACAGGGTGTTCATTTTAAGGTCATCACTGACCATTCGAGTTTAAGATATTTGAGTAAACTGTCGAATCCGACCGGGCGTTTGTCTCGATGGGCACTTAGACTCTCCATGTATGACTTTGAAATAATTCACAGAAAGGGTACTCTACACGTAGTCCCTGATGCTTTATCGCGGTCAATACCAGTAGCAGAAATTGATACTTTGGGTATTTCGCTGGATAACCTCGAACCTTGGTATCTTAAGATGAGAGAGAGAATTACCAAAAATCCACATAAGTATCTTCAGTGGATGGTCAAAGATGGGTATCTTTTCAAACATACCAAGCGTAAAATAGTTTTGCGTACAAACATTTCAGAATGGAAATTAGTAGTTCCCCTCGCAGAAAGGCATAAAGTTATAGTGGATTGCCACGAGAATGTAAATTCTGGGCATTTAGGCTACTATAAAACGCTACACAAAGTAGCCGAAGATTTTTATTGGCCTAAGATGCGAAAGGACATACTAACATTAGTTCGAAAATGTGAAATATGTAGTAGAGAAAAGTCTCTGAATTCTCAGAGGTTTGGGCAAATGGGCGCAGAAAAGAAAGCTTCTTTTCCCTTTCAGTTTGTAGCGTACGATACTATGGGACCTTTTCCCAGAAGTACGAAGGGCAATAGGTTTTTATTAGTAGCAGTAGATTTTTTCTCTAAGTTTGTGCTAATGAAACCCGCGCGTGAAGCCACTTCAAAGGCTATCACGACTTTCCTTGAACAAGTATTTTTAACTTATGGTACACCACAAGTTTTGTTGCTTGATAATGCAACAGCGCACACCAGCAACATGTTCAAGAGTTTTGTTAAGAAATTTAAAATTCCTAAGTTGTGGTACAGCTGTTTTTATCATGCACAAATCAACCACGTAGAGAGGACAAACCGCACGATTGGCACTATGATCAGAAGTTATCTCAAAGGCTCACATAAGAAATGGGACGAAAATATAGTAAATATTCAGTCTGCAATTAATTCAGCCGTACACGAGGTGACCGGATTCACCCCGGCATTCCTAAATTTTGGGCGAAAGCCGCCTGTGACGGGTGATTATTATGACAGCGTCGACGTTTCGGACTTGAGTGACCTTGGGGAAAACAGAAGATCATATGCCAATGAAATGGCATATGAATTGTATCGTGATGTTCAAGTTAAGTTAAATACTGCGTATCAAAAGGGTGCCAAATATTATAACTTAAGAAAACGAGACAAAGTTTTCAAAGTTGGGGAAAAAGTCTGGCTCAGGAATATTGTGAAAAGTAACGCCGCAGAATTCTTTTCTGCTAAATTAGCTAATCGTTATGTACCATGCATTGTCAAGAAAGTATTGTCTAATGTTGCATATGAGCTGAACCACCTAGACGGAACTCCAGCTGGTACGTGGCATGTGTCGAAGCTCAAGCCAGCTCTGACATGCGTTTAGTACTCTGTAATTTTTGTATGCAGTGCAAGTCTCCAGAGATTAATTTTTAGTTCAGTATAGCTTAGGTCAACCTAGTCCCTTATTACGTATTTTCTTTGTACAGTTAGGTTAGTTCGCCCAAACAATATAGTTTAGTCAGGTTTAGTTTAGTTTGCCCACAAAGTTTGTTTTTACGATAGAGTAAACAAACAATTTTCTAGTTAGATTTGGTTTGTTTTATCATACGTGAGAGTAGATAAACAAATTTCAGTTAGGTCAGGTCAGGTCAGGTCAAGTATGCTTTGGGACGCCAGGCATAAAAATATGCGTTGGGACGCCAAGCATATAATGTTCCAATGTTCTCCCTTCAAGAGAACGGAACATAATAAGTTTATTCTGGGGGCACAGTTTAAATTTAATTTAGTTCGAGCTCAGTCTCGACAGTTTAGTTGGGTTTGGTTTGTTTAATCATACGGCAGAGTAGGTAAACAAAAATTTTGGTTCAGTTTGGTTAGGGACGCCTAATAAAAAAAATGCATTCCAAAAATTTCCTTTGTAAGGAAATGGAATAAATAAATTCACTTTCGCGAGCACGAAAGAAATTTAATTTAGAACGAGGCTAATCTCGTTGGTTTAGTTCAGTTTAGTATGGGCGCCGTCTCGACGCCTAGCTCGAGCGACGTCTCAATTTTCAGTCAGGTCAAGTTAGTTAGGGTTATGTCTGAGTATTTACTCGACTTTCAACCCAAGTCTAGTTTGCGGTTTATTTGAAAAATTCATAGATTTTTCAGACCGCGCTTTCAGTTCAGTTTAGTGAGGGTACCTTTGTACCAATTTAACACTTCGTCTTAACGAGAAGTTTGACTTGCAACCAATTTTCTCACCCGCGAATCTTTAATGGTTCTAGAACCTCAATTTTTTGTAGGTTTATTTTGGCTTAGTTAGGTATAGTCAGGTTAGTTATATTGAGATAAGTGGTGATGGAGCGTCGCCGTATTCAAGGAATATTTGGACGCTGCCACAATAGTTAGTTAAGTTTAGTAAAGTACTCTAATAGTACTGTTACTTATTTTCAGTTAGGTTTAGCTTTACAGTTAGGTTTTAGGTTTAATTCGAGTGCGCGCTCAATTAGCTTTAGTAACGTTTAGGTTTAGTTCTTACAGTTCAGTTTTTGAGTCAAGCACTCAATAGTGCATAACACCGCACAAAAACTTAGCGACTTAAATTTTTTTATACTGTATGCATCTACTGTGATACTTCTTGACAAGTGCAAGGATTTTAAATAGTTTTTTTATTTTTGTCGCTGAGAATATATTAGGGTGGTAGGGTGGAGGTTCTATAAATAGGGCCACATATAATGCGTAATTTCTAACTAGGCCGCATTAAAAAGCGATACACAACACCAAATATCAGCTTTAATAATCGTCAAACTTTTGGGTTTAGGTGACTTTTCACTGTCGATTAATTTCGCGTGAAGTCACACGTACAGACAGACATGGTTCTGCCTTGCGTTCTTTTAGTTTAGTTTAGTTTAGTTCGGTTTCGCAACTTGATGTGTATGGATTGGTGCATATCCATCTACACTATTGTAAATATTTTATTTAAAATTTTATTTGCGAAATTTCGGGTTTGACGATGTTAAGAATTTTTAGATTAATCACAATTTTATTTAACTTAGAGGATTTGAGCGAATACAATTAATTTCTTTTCACTTTTCATCAAATGGACAATAGTCCGGGCACTTAGTGCGAAATATTTTTGAATACGCAGTTGAGATTTCTTTCTTGTAGTGGTATAGTTTAGTTCGTGGTGGTTTTTAAGCATTTATACGTAGTTGTAAAATTTATTTTACACGTGGTAGGTTGTATGGCTCTAGTCTATGGGCATACAAATTAGTTTACAAATTTTTGAAAATTTGAACTTTGTGAGTTAGTCACCATTTAATTTGGGACTTGTATTAAATAATTTTTAAAATTATTTAGGTTCAGTTTAGACCACGTATACGGGGTGTTTACCACTTTAGTCATTTTGGTTCAGTCGTTTTGGGACTGCAAGAAAATAAATCTCACACATTCAGAATATTTTGACTTTCAGTTTAGTACAGTTCATTTTTAGTACAGTTTACCTTTAGTATAGTTTGATTTTGATACAGTTTAGTTAGTTTGGTCAACTTAGAAAATTTTTCTTCTGGTAACAACTGATAGAAATATTTCAGCAAGCTAAAATATTTCTTCCGGAGGAGAAGGGTGTGTTACGTTCACATGGGAACTTTACATATTTTTATGAAATTCCTGTATAACACATCTAAAGAACAAGAAACACTGTACAAGTATTTACCATCTCAGAGTTGTTTAGGCCCAGACACTATTATCATGTACAATATGTTTAGGTTTAAGATCAATACCTTTTTGTATACTTTAATTTAAGCATAATTTGTTATCTATGTTAGCAGTTTTTGTCAACGACGCATTAATAATGGGGCTTGATATATATATTTCTACAAATAACGCGAAATCATCAATCACATTTAAATATGACTTTGCCAATTGAGTCTATCTTACACACATTACAGTGGGTAGTATAGTGGGTTGCATAGGAGTATGTCTACCCTAAATTTGCAAATCTAGTTATTTGATATCTAGAAGTTTCTGATTTATTATGATATGGCAGCATTAGTCTAATTGGAGGGGATCATACCTTATTTATTGTCACGGAGAGAGATTTAGTTTTAATTTCCAGTTCTGTGGCAGTTCAATCAGTTTCTCCTAAGTCACGATAATTAATTGAGCAAACACTTTGCTCCCTTTTGATATTGTCGGGTTTTACTTTAGTGAAAATAACAGGAAAAGGTAACTAAAATTATTTGTTAATTTTATTTCTTCAATATTTGACGGCTCGAAGCCATATTTTCATTTCTGCCATTTTTATATCATAATTGTGTAACGATAGTCTCAGTTTCGCAAACACATATTAAACAAATTCTCTTTTCTTTTGAAAACGTAGGAGTTTTGCTGCTTTATTTAAATATATTTATATATACTTATTTTTAGTTATATTTATTTAACTATTTTATTCAATTTTATAAATTATTTGTGGACACCACGTGGGTTAGTAGATTAACCTAGTCAAATCATCTGGAATCCACATGAACACGTTTCCGTGTAAGCAGATGAATATTCAATAAAATATGGAAATCACTTGGTTCAGTTCAGTTTGCCAGGATAAATAAAAGTCTTATACAACTCATAACAATAGTCCATTAAGTATAGTCGATTTTGAGGTCAAGTCAACTTTAGTTTAGTCAATACAGCAAAACACCAACGTATTCGAACAGGTATCCGAGAGATCATAGCACAGAGCCGCCCGAGTTAATGAGGTCGCTGACAAAGATTGCCGGAGTTCATCGGAATCCATTTTGTAACGTCCATTCTTCCTGGGACCGGTGAGAAAGTATTAAATTGTGATTTTCTCTAGTTAAGTTGTGTATCTTTATTGCATAAAGACATTTCATTTTCATCGATAAATATTTTTTTTATATGAAGTCATTAATTGCTTATCAATTTTTTATAACCTAAAAATTCAGTATTTCATTGCATTTGATTATTATTTTAAGAATTCAATAACGTCAGTATTATTTATATTGAACTAGTCTTAGTAATAATTCACGAAATTGAATTTTTTATACTATAAGATTTTTGATAATTTTATTTTGACTATAACCATTTGATTTGTCTGAAACATAAAATTTTTGTCATCTTTGAGAATTCGCTTAAAAATAAATTGTGATTTTTTTTTTATCTAAAACGCATCTTCTCATTTTATTTGTTTGTGTCTGTCTCTTGAGCGACCTAATCATTCCACAGCGGTTGGTTTTATCACTCACAGGGTAGCTTAAAAAGCTCATACTTTTCTGTGGATGGCGCCCCTTTTAACATCTTAAATAAAAACTACCCCTGAGTGATAAGACAGACTGGTTTGGTATAAATATCGTGAAGATATTAATTTGCACTCTAACTCACCTAAAAGACATACAAAAAGAAACGAATCCACGATCCAGCCACGCAATAATCAGCTAACCGGTTCCTGTTGCCCTTGCGTTTTGCCTAAATTTTATTTGAATTTTACCTTCACCGGTACTTCCAAATTTAATTTTTGCAAAGTAAAAGGGTAATGAAACACCAAGTATACATTAATTGCATTGCAGTAAGTATTTTACAATTGTACAGAATATAACTACCACATAGTTTTGTTGGCATTTGCAGATATTTTATATTTAGACACTAAAGTTTAATGTTGTACATATTATACTAAGCATATCACCTATATTAGTTATAATAATTACGGCGTTTGTAGGTATCGATTTTTGGAAAAAAAAACTGAGGTGGTCTTTGTAATGGTCTCGGTCCACGAAAAGGAAGCTTGGTGGTCACCATTCAAACGGAAACAATTTGACTGATCATTGAAAAACAGGAGAAAATCCCCAGATGAAACGTGGACACTTTACGGGGTGTTTAAATCTTATTTTCAAGAAGGTAGGTTTGATCTATTTCAATATTAAGGAGCTTTTGTTTATTTAAATCACAACCATTGGATTTGATTACGTTGTGATAGGTATTTATTTGTAGTAATTTGCTTTATACATATTTCAGAGGATTATAGAAGAGCTGCAATTAATTGAAAAGGGCAGAGATCACATCTGATGTACAAAGTGAACAAAAGCAAATCAAAGGACTATGTACAAAAAGCACGTTATTCCTCCCGTCAGATGAACATAATGATATCGAAGAACATATTGGAAGCCGTCGACTTCCCAAGAAATTTTGTCCTTACTAGAAGTTGAAAGAAGATATGTTGTTCTTTTAATAACTCTGGTAGGCATTTAAGCATCAAGTACCTAAAATTTCGAATGTTCACTTGAACGAATTTCATATGAAAAAGAAAAATTAATAAAAGCCACACTTCGATTTAGGTGTAAAAACTTAAGTATTGCGGATATTTATTGTCAGCAAATGTGGCAATGAAGTGTTTATGCCTAAATCGATGTGTGGTTTTTATTAACTTTTCTTTTTCATCTAAAATTCATTCAAGTGAACGTTCGAAACTTCAGGTACATTTAAAATCACAAGCATAAATATTTCCGAATTCCAAAAAAATATCTTGTAGGTAAAGGGCACCGCACAAAACAAATGAAAAAGAGGGCACAGTCAAATGGGCTGAAAATGCAAAATGTCTGAAAATGGCCAGTTTGAAAGGTCAAAGATCAGGAAGATCGGTACCCACTAATGTCATAGTTGAGAGTATTATGTGACAACGAGTTGTTTAATGTTGTTATTCATATCCACAAGACCGGAAATGCCGCAGGTTTCATGAATGAGGTGGTGATTTTTTTAAGGTTCTATGCTTACTTTAAAGTGAGGGTGTGCGCGCGCGTGTGTGTGTATGTGTGTAGTGGGGGGGGGGGGGGGGGGTGGTTTGTTAGCGTGCGTGAGAGAGTGAAAGTGTGTTCCTATCAAAGAGTTCTATAAATAGAGGATACAAGCTGCATAAGCGTAATGTATAACCAGTGGACAGCGCGCAAACGGTGTGAGCATTCTCATCCTTCTCACACAGTTCGTTCTCTCTTTGTCGCACAGTACATGAGGGACTGTGTTGCTTTGTAAAACAGAGTGGAGAGCAAAGGAGAGGATACGAGGTGTGCGACAAGGACAAGGATGCTCGCGCCGTCCAGCAAATCAACAGCTTGTCTCCTCTAGTCAGAACTCTTTGGTTGATATGTGCAAACACATTAGAATAACAACGTTAAATAAATCCTCGTCATAATATGATACTCTCAACTATGACAGCGGGTACCGATATTCCTGATCTTTGACCTTTCATATCTCAAAAACTGACGATTTTCAGATATTGTGCCCATGAAAACTTTTGATCAGGATATTATGAAGTACAACATACTACATTTTCAGCCTATTTGACTTTACCTTCTTTTCCGTTTATTTTGTGCCTGCCGTGTCCTTTATGACAATATCAATTTGTTTAATTTATGTTTGATCAGCTTTATTTTTTCTGTAAGATCTTTGTAAGATGTTTTTATATTTTTTAACTTTATCATGGCCAGTTTTTAAAGAGAAATAAGTACCTATTCAAATATAATACAATGTATTTTCTTTTGTAGCTGGACTAGCACGTGTATCTCCTCCTCTAGACAGGAAGGAAATACCTTCTCCTAAAAATTGGAAAAGCCAAAAGAAAGTATTCAGGCAATAGGATCAGTCACAGATCATGTGTTGAGAATGAACAGTGGACTTTCGCAATTACAAGTATCACCATCGGCAACACCTGGACACTGGTTTTGAAAATGTAAGCCCTGCAATTTTTACTATTTTTTACTTACTGACAAAAAATTCGTTATAGTAAAATATGACAGTTCATAAGTTGCAAAGAAAATTTTTTTGTTAAAAAAAATCTCAACTGAAATTTTTGTCACAATTGTTTTTTATTATTGCAATTCATTTTTGTAACAAAAAATAAAAATATATTTAAAGTAACATAACTGTTTTATTTATACCTCTTCCTATTCTATAATTTAAGATGCATACTTAATTGTTACAACAATGTAAAGTATAATTAATAAAATAAAATCATGTTTTGTTTTTGGCAATTTAAAACACGATTTGAAATAGATAAAACTTTAAGGTACCTAATGTAATATGATCATTAGATTTTTTTCATAAATAACACGTTAATTATGATTTTTAAGCTGAAGTTTTAGATTGATAAATGTTTGATCCATTTTAAAATGGTTTTTAACAGATCTTATTAACGTAAAACTATTTTTTTTACATATATTCTTGGACCTTTGTAAATTATTGTTATAGCAAATACCGTTTTATTTAAGTTTATTTAGCATTTGTGTGCTCCATTCAATAAAATTTGATGAATAAAACATTTTAGTTGAAAACTAATGGTAAAAACAAATTTTGCGTGCATATATTCCACATTTACTTACATAATATTCTTCACAAGGAATGTGAAATGTGGAAAATTAGAATAAGTACCTAATAATTGACTGTAACAATTAAACTTAGATATTGGATTTATTATATGCAAGTACTTACTCATATCATGTATTCTCTTAAGTTTAATTATTATAATAATTTATTATTTGCTGTGCTCATAGATGAGTCGCTGCGTCATACTGAACATGTTCAGAATGAAGCAGCGACTCATCAATGATTACAATAAGTAATAAATTATAATAATTAAACTCTGAAGAAAATACATGGCATGAGTGAAGTACTTATAGCTGCCACTGATACATAATGTTCATTCCTACAATATACATGCATCACAGATTTATGATCCATGTGTAACATACCAGGCACCTACGGTTTAATTCCTACGAAGGTAGTACTCATATACCGTGAACATGCAGTGTACATTGTGAATGTAGGATGGATCTTCCTCCTATATATTTCATGTATCTATCAGTATATCAATATACGTTTCTGGTTCATATCAAGTTCCGTTTTGGTCTATGGGTATGTTGTAGGAATCTTACTCGTATATCGAGAGGCGGTCATCTGTACGTCTCTCTGACATTCAGATTATCTACATGGAATACAAAATGAATATTCATTCTTAGTTCCTTGGTACATAAAGTACGTTCCGAGCACCTGCTGTGAATGTAAAAATGCTATCTGGGTGTGCTCAAAATATGCTTTTTTTTTCATTTCGACATACTAATATGGTATAATTTTTTAACATTTTGTAATAATTAAGTATGATGAACTTGTGATGAATTTTTTGTGCGGCGTCATTTATTGCAAGCTTTATCTCTGACATAAGTAAACGTATGTTTTCAGTGAGCCATGGTGCATACTTTTTTGTAACTTTTATTGTTTTAATCTACGCATGTATATTAAAGAGATATAATATATTTTTATTTAGAAAGTTCACTTTTTCATCAATTTTGTTTAAATCATAAATATTTTCAAAAGAAATAGACATAAGATCAGCATAAAATTGATCCTGGTTAAAATACTTAAAAGTCCCTAATTGTCTTGTATATTGGATTCAGTTTTTCATATTTATCTCGCAGTAAATAAGCTCGTGATCTGGGGCCGTATTCTCGAGCTTGATCGAGGTGATGTCGTGCACGAAAATGTTAGATTATGGCATGAAAATATACGTTTCGTATTTTCGAGCATTATGAACTCGGATGCGAACCTTCCGCATGCGACTGATTTCGGGCGAGATGCAACGAGTGGGGGTTTAGTACACAATAAAGCGATTTCGTGTACGAATGTGGGCAAAATGATCGTTTTGGTTTGTTTTATTTCGTACGACATAACCTCAATATATCCAGTTTAGGTTTTTGCCAATAATAATGACATACAATAGAAAATATCGCCGCATTCACATATAACAACTGATTAATATTAGTGACATTAGTGTTTTCTAGGGGTTTCAAGTCCATTTGGTTGTACAAAACAGCGTTGCCACGTTTGCCATACGACATTTTTACGTGTGCGAAAAACAAATCTCGGATGGTGTTCGAAAATACCACTTCAGAACTATAAGCGAAATTTTTTAAACGAGTCGGGTGCCTAGTATTTTTTTTTGTGTAGCACTGTGGAACTAGTCCAATCAGCCAGCTGCCTAGTATTTCGCATGCGATAAATATCGATTGAGCTCGAAAATATGGCCCCAGACATTTGATTTAATGATATTACTATTACATTTTCTACACTATTGCCATTTGTTGTTATTATAAGGTCAATAAGTGTTGCTAATGTGAGAGTAAAGTAGTTGAGTTTAATAGATACCGGGAATCGTCATTAACATATCTACGTTAAAGTCGCCTAAACAAAATACTTCATCATAATGTGGCAATAAGTAAGTTAGATTTTGTTCCAAGTTATTTGTAATCAACATAATAAGAACGTTTTTAGGATCCCAGAGTGATTTGACTGATGAAATCATTGAATCATTGACAACAATAGCAAATACAGAACCATAACAAACTACTACTATCTTGTATAACTGCGCAAAGTTACTACAAACACAAAGATGAAATATCTGAATATGCGATTAAATATCTACCATCTTTGTTGTGTATTACTGAAACTTGTATAACAGAGGACTTTTTAGATAGTGAAATAACACTAGAGGGATATAAAGTAGTTCGTTGCGACTCAACAAGCCGTTTTACAGGGGGCGTTCAAATACATGTCAAAGATGGGCTAAAGTTTAGGAACATTGAATCTTTCAGACAACAAAAGGAGTTCTGGTTTGTGTCACTGAATGTTATTATAGATAAAATTACTTATTGGGTAATAGCTGTTTATCGTTCACCTAGTGGAAATGCTTATGACTTTGTTAATAACTTTTTTAATTGGTTTGAAGTAAATTTGGTAAAAAATTGTAATTATAATATACTAGTAGTAGGAGATTTTAACATCAACTGGAAAGACAACAATGCGATAAAAAGAAATTTAAGCAATATGTTTGAAAATATTGGCTTTAAACAGTTCGTGACGGAATATACTAGGGTGACGGATATTAGTAAAACTACAATAGATTTAGTGTTTGGAAATCATGCAAATATAAATGTAACTGTGGATCATAATTATATAATATCCGATCATTCCATTGTACATGTTTATACAGATAATATCGTTAATAGTTTTCAGGTCAAATTAACAAGAGGTAAATTAGATTATACTAAATTATCAAATTTATTGGTTGAAAAAGACTGCCCTGCCAAAAATGGCTCATAGAAACTTATAAAAAATATATATATTTGGATCTATAAGATTTGAGTTGGATAGTGAAACTGTAATTTCCTATAATCCCTCATCGAACTTTACCAGTTTATAACCGGATTTGCATATACATCTTTAATCAGTTCAAAATGGTAATTCCAGAAATGATTGTGAAGAGTCTGTATACGTTAACTGATGGACAGGAAACTGCGAATTCGCATAGATTTTTATGTAAAAGCAACAGGAAATCCAGATAAATTGTTATTATAGTTTATCGGAATTTCCCTATTCACAAGCCATTTGAATATATGAGATTTCATGTGGTTTCACTAAAAATAGGAATTGGTAATTATGAAATCTTTTGAGAAAAGACAATGGAATTCGTTGGTATTTATGAGACTGAATGTGGTCTCAAAGTGGTATGTATATGGATCTATATGAGAATTGAAGTCTAAATGATCTGTATCTATCCAATTGTAGGAGTTCCCTTTATGAGCATATATAAGATACTGTAAGAATGTATGTGAAACAACAATGGAATATATGAGGCTTCATGTGGGTCCAGAATGGTATGTATGGGGATCTATTTGGAAACTGAAACCTGAATGATCTGTCTCTATACTTCCCTTTGAGTATATATGTTATATAAAATTATACGCTTATTATAAAGACTTAGTCATAACAAACCTTCACAGGTATATCATATTACATGATAACGACTTCTCTTATTAATCGCTTATCTTAGAGATATTATATTTCACCTTTGTTTCTCACATTTTATGCTGACTGTCGAATTGCATTTCCTTTGTTCTATATTTTGCTTACTCAGGTTCTGTATGTTATAAATACTACTAGACATGCTTTGTAAAGTCAGTTATTAAACTCACTTAGAATGAAACACTTCTAATTATTATTATATTCCTTCTCCAAGAGCCAACGTTGGCTCCATTTAAGTAAATAAATCTTTTTAAAAAGTCACTCATGTAAACCGTGATCTAACATTGGCGCAGTCGGTAGGATCCGTAAACATCATCAGAACAAGAAGCCTAACTGGTAGTGAAGCGTAAGAGAACAAGGAGAACATCTGCAGAAGGTGCCTAACTAGTGCGTGTACATCTACGAGAACAAGGAGACCTTCCTCACTGGTGGTGGCGGATCCCAATCCCTTGACGGACGAAGAACCTACCCATGGAAACGAAACTAACGTAAGTCATTTTAAGAATCATCTCGTACCATTTTATTATTTTATTATTTTTCGCAACTTATTTTATTAAAAGTGTATTATACTGCTAATACACTCGGCGCACAAAGCCAGTTCTATTGACAAAGTGAAATCCATTCCTTTACAAACGCAACGAAACAAGTTCATTTAATTTTAAGTTTATTTATTTTCGTATTATACTGCTAATACGGTACAATTGTGTATTATACAGTTAATGCACAATTTCTGTACGCACGCAACGTAACAATCCAATTCAATTTAATTTTCGTATCATACTGCTGATACGCAATCAATTTCCTTGCAATTCAAACAATTTCTAAATACACAAAAGCAAAATGCCAGATAGAGCTCAACCAGAGACAGCTCAACCAATAGCACCGGCATCAGCCGAACAACAACAACAACAACTACAACAACAACAACAACCACAACCAGAGCAAATTGAGCCTTACAAGCTCTCTGAAATATTTTCTCTAATACCTGAATTCGATGGCAATGCCATTAATTTACAAACATTCCTCCTGTCATTGCGCCCAAAGCATGGCAATTGGAGATCAAAAAATTCTTTTGACCGTCCACATAAAAAATAAATTGAAAGGCAAAGCTGCCGAATTAATTAATTCACGTAACCCTGGCACCTGGCCAGAAATCAAAGCACTATTGGAAACCCACTTTGGGGATTCCAGAGATCTAACGGCCCTAATTCAGGACCTACAACGAATTCATCAACTACCCGGTGAATCCGCTTTAACATTTGTTTCGCGTTTACAAACGCACAATGCGAAAATGCACGCTGCAGTGCAAAAGCAAAATTTAACCTCGACACAAAGAACCGCACAATCCGACCTCATCGAAACGATGACTTTAAATAACTTACTAACGGGTTTAGAAATATATTGAAAGCTGTAAGTAGAATTCGTAGAGAGCTACAACTTTCTTATTTTGAGCAACAGAAATTTCCGAAAAATAGTCCGGTCAAAAATCCCGCTTTACAACAAAAACGACCAACTTCAAATTTCCAACAAAAATTCTGTTCATTTTGCAAGCGCAATGGACATGTAATAAACGAATGTCATACAAGGCAACAGCAACTGTCTATGCCATCGACATCAAATTTCCAGAGACCAAATTATCAAGGAAACCCAAATTTCCAAAATTTCTCTCAAAACAATCAATTTGGTCAGAGGACATTCCCTCAAAACCAACCTAATCAACCTCAAAATAGGCCCTCAGCTATAAGGCCGAATCCAAACTTTAACCAACAAAGACCGTCAGCTATTCAACCTAACCCGAATTTTAACCGCTTTAACCAGCAAAAAGCTCATCATTTAAATTACGAACCTTACGATAATTATGCCGATCAATTTAATCAATACAATGACTATTCACCCGATTATCAAAATGTAAGTGACAGTTATGAAAATTACGATTTAGAAAACGCTCAAAGCTTTTCAGAGAATTATACAGCTAATTCCCCATATGAACAGTACGAGAATTATACTGCTAATTCTCAAACGCCACAGGAGGATTATACTGTTAATCCTCAGGATTTTCGATTAGATCCGGAGTACCCCACGGATACTCCAACACAGCAAACAGACCAATTCGACCAAATAACAAATCAAATACGAACGATGAATCTCAACGACAGTTTCGACCCGTCGCTGAACTTCCCGGAACAAGGGTTCATGTAGAAACGCTATCACACTCATTGTTGACCGTAAATTCAAAAAATCTATACTACATTAAAGACATCACAAACAAATTCAAAATTCTAATCGATACTGGCGCAGGTATCTCTATCTTTAAACCAAAAACAGCGGAAAATTACAAACGGAGATTTTCAGAAAACGTAATTATACAAGGTATAACCGATCAGAAAATCACTATTAGTGAATCTGTTCTTATACCCTTCACTGATAACGACCCACATAAAGTTTACATCTACGACCTAGATATCAATTTTGATGGACTGATAGGAGCTGATTTCCTAGAGCACTATCATTGTATCGTCGACATAAGAAATAAACAATTAATAACCAATTTCAAAACGGTACCACTTTTCAAAGTAACCGACGATTCGTCGAAACCCGAATACGACAAAATCCAATCAAACCACAACCCTAATCAAAATAAGATCCAAATTGAAGGCCGTACCGAAAAAATTTATAAACTAAAATGTAACCTTAGAAACACTGACGCTATTTTGCAAGCGCAAGAGAATGAAAAAATCCGTTTACCTAATGCTCTTGTTAAAGTAAACGAAAACGGAGAATTTTTAACAACAATAATCAATGCTAATGTCATCCCGAAGACTGTCGATTTTTCCAATTTAAATTTAGAACCTTTACAAAAATTTAAGTCAATTTTTAACTTAAACACGCAAAATTCTGACCAACACCTAACGACGGACAGATCCTTCGAAATCAGGAACGAATTGCGCTTGGATCATCTAAACGAAGAAGAGGCCGAAATAGTAACGCAGCTTTGTTTAGACTTTCAAGATATATTCTATTTAGAAGGAGACAATTTGACTTTTACCAACTAAATCAAACACCCTATTGACACCGACAATTCCCGACCGATATTTACGAAATCGTATCGTTATCCTCAGGTCCATAAAGAAGAAGTTAAGTCCCAAGTATCGAAAATGTTAAGTCAAGGTATTATTCAACCCTCAATCTCACCTTGGTCCTCTCCTGTCTGGGTAGTTCCCAAAAAACTGGACGCTTCTGGTAAACAGAAATGGCGCGTTGTAGTCGACTACCGCAAACTCAACGAGGTTACAATCGGTGACAAATATCCTCTGCCCAACATTTCCGATCTTTTAGATCAACTTGGCAAATGCCAATATTTCACAACCTTAGACTTGGCTTCTGGTTTCCACCAAATTGAAATTAATCCCGCAGATATTCAAAAGACTGCTTTCACAGTTGAGAACGGTCATTATGAATTCGTGCGAATGCCATTTGGACTCAAAAACGCTCCATCAACTTTTCAAAGAGTTATGGATAACATCCTGCTAGGTATTCAAAATGAACGATGTCTCGTCTACATGGACGATATCATTATTTACTCTCCTACAATTCACGAACACATTTCTCGTCTAACTGAAGTCTTTAAACGCCTTCAAAAAGCCAACCTCAAAATTCAACCAGACAAATGCGAGTTTCTCCGCAAGGAAGTCGCTTATTTAGGACATCTCATTACAAAAGACGGCGTAAAACCAAACCCTTCGAAAGTTGACGCTATTCTAAATTTTCCTCAACCGAAAAATCCAAAAGAAATTAAATCATTTCTAGGCTTAGCCGGATATTATAGACGCTTTATCCCTAATTTCTCCAAGATTACCAAGCCCCTAACAAAACTACTACAAAAAGACATACCATTTCTCTTCGACAATGATTGTATAAATTCTTTTCAAAATTTGAAACAAACATTAACGACAACTCCGATATTAATCTACCCCAACTTTGATGAACCTTTCGTTCTAACCCCTGATGCGAGCGCATTTGCCGTCGGCTCGGTGCTGAGCCAGGGGCCTATTGGCAAAGATTTACCCATTGCCTATGCTTCTAGAACCTTGTGCAGTGCAGAAACTAAGTATTCAATGATTGAACGCGAGCTTTTATCGATAGTATGGAGTGTAAAGCACTTTAGACCATATCTGTATGGTAGAAAGTTCAAGCTTGTAACCGACCATAGACCACTCACCTGGCTATTCTCTATAAAAGACCCAGGAAGCAGACTTGCCCGTTGGCACTCAAATTAGAAGAGTACGACTACGAAATAATTTATAAACCAGGCAAAATCAATAAGAACGCGGACGCACTTTCCAGAATCAAAATTAATCATTTTTCCGAATGTTCCAAATTCTATTCAAAGGTCCTAGCCGCGAATGACGAAGAGTCAGACGACGACGAAAACCCAGACGATAATAACGAAATCACTAACGAACAAATTTCCCAAGAATTTGAAACTTTCGCCAACTTATATAAAACAACATCTTTAATTGACTATTCGAAAATCAAAGCCTCGAACAAACAACTTTTGTATCGAGAACATAAAGATATTATAACCTTCTTCCAACAAAACAACCTACAAGACCTACATCACAAAATTATCGAGGACATATTCGAAGAAAACCCCGAATTTCATAACGATAAAATCAATATTGTATCGAGCAAAACAGTCAGACATAGGAGATATTTTATCATCCCTCTACCTTTTGATATCGAATCTGTAATTGAACATCTATTTTCGGTATTATTTAAAAATCAAGATGTCCTAGATCTCTCTAAGACATACTTTGTCGAAAATAATCTAGATCTCCCTATACTTGAAATTTTATCATTCATTTTTGCAGAAAAAGACTTAAAAGTAGTAATTTGTCAAGATATCGTCAGAACTGCCGACGAAGATGAAATTCCAATAATATTGGAGCAAAATCATTTTGGTAAAAATAATCTACATCGCGGAATAAATGAAACGATTAGAAGAATTAGAGAAAAATACACTTGGCAAGGTCTAACTAAAGACGTTGAAAATTTTATAAAAAATTGCGAAACTTGCCAAAAGACTAAAGTATGCCGGAAAAACCTTAATAACCCTCTAGTAGTCACAGAAACCCCAAGAACGCCATTCGAAAGAATTAATATCGATTTGTTCGAATTCCCAACTCGAAATTACGCTTTAACCATTCGCGATGAATTAACTAAATTCACACAAGCATATGCAGTCCCGGATAAATCCGCAAAATCTGTCGTAAACACTTTGTTGTTATATTTTCAACATTATGGTACCCCATTAAGAATCCATTGCGATTACGGTGGCGAATTCGACAACCGTTTGCTAAAAGATCTCTGCACCCTCTACGACATAAAATTAACTTATTCAAGCGTAGGACATCCCCAATCGAACGGATCAATAGAAAGATTTCATGCTACCTTAGCTGAAATGATAAGAATTCATAAAACTGAAAACCCGAATGAACATCCGTTCACGATTTTACCATATGCAGTAATATGTTATAACAATTCGGTAAATAAAACACACGGTTTCACCCCATATGAACTTATCTTTGGTCATACGTCTAACAGACCACCTGAAACTTTATATAACCAAAAAGAGTTAATAACCAAATACGTTAGAGATTTAAACAACAGAATATCCCACTACTATAAAATAGCCCGTAGTCGAACACAATCTCAAAAAGAGAAAGCAAAAGTTCGCTTCGACAGAAATGTTCCCCAAAAACGACCTGAATACAAAATAGGTGACTTAGTTTATGTAAAAGAATCACAAATTAAGAACAAACTACAAAACAAATTTAACGGTCCCTTTAAAATAAAAGAAATTTCTCAAAATTCTGCTACCTTACTAAATCTCGAAACAAAACAAGAAACTAAAGTAAATTTTGATAGAATGAAACCATATACTGAAAATTAAATTTATTTTCAGGTTTCTCCTGCTGTTCGGATCAGCACTCTGTCAATATAAAATTACCCCGATCAATAACACTGTTGGTGTATACTACCACCAAGACACGGACATCGTTGTGACAAATGACAAATGGACTCTGCTAGTGCATAAAAACATTTCATCCCTCAAAATAGCTTTTGACAAAAATCAAAATATCTTAGACAGAATCTTGTACACTCTCAATAATGGTGATCACAAGTCAATTATTTTTACGAGTGAAATTAAAACAGACTTTAACCTTTTGACGCAAATATCCAACTCTATAAAAACAAAATTTGACGAAATCTTTTCAGACACAAAAAGATATAAACGAGGAATACTTAACGGTATCGGTACAATATTCAAATCCATAACTGGAAACTTAGATGCTGAAGATGGCCAGTACTATACTAATTGTATAAATAAACTAAATAACGACGAACATCAATTGGAAAACTTAATCAAAAATCAAATTTCAGTTACAACTTCTGTTATTAAAAACTTCAACTCGACTATACAAAAATTACAAATTGACGAGGAAACGTTTAACAAAGATCTCGAAGAAATCGAACACACAATTGGGTTGTTGCACTAAGTTAAAATTTGAGCAGAATCTATGTTAAACAATAACAATTATTTATAAAAAATCATTAGAAACATGTAGAAGTTGAAAAGAAAGTCTTATAATATTATAATATTAATTACAAAAATACATGCATTTAAAACGGAGATGACATAATAACGGCAGTTTGTAGAGAAGTTAGTTATAAAACGACAGGGAACGGGTACTAATTTAGAAACTCGCTGATAGCGACGGAGAAAAAAGACAATCATGACAGTTTAATCTGACATTATATTTAACGTCAAATTCAACTGACGTTCATAGGTTACAATTCGGTATAAGTTAACAGCATCTAGTTATGGATAAATATATAAGTACAGATAGTGTTTTCTGCCGTACTGTGTAAATAATACCAACAATTCACCAGAAAAACTGTTGTGTTCCAATAATAAACGGTGAACGTAATAATGAATGATTCAAAGCCACCAGAGAAGGACCAAGTCTTCTTATTGTGGAGACCATTTCAATGTCAAGTAAAGTAACCAATTACAATGTATTCTAAGTGTTTTATTTGTGGTAAGTTGTATCTTAATGTAGGAATTTGATTTTTAATATGGGTTTATGTTGTAGGAAAAACGGCCGCATTACAAGACTTGTGTGTCGTTCTAGCTGTTACAAATTTAAATTACCCGCCAAACTGGTGGATAAAACAGGGTGTATTACTGTATTCTTAACGGCTCTAGATTAGAATGTTATTCATGCTTTGTAGGGAAATGGCTTCAATCTGCTTTTATGTATTTTATCTAGTTTATGTTGGAATAAAGTGCAGTTGTTTTTGTTAGCTATTGATTATTTATGAAGCTCCCTAGACGCCCCATAATACTAGGATGATCAATAAATTAAGAAAGGAAATTTGAAAACTCGCCATTGAAAAACTATATGAAACAAACTGTGAAAGTCGTCTAAAGTCGGTGAACACAATCAGTCGGAAATGGATACGAATGCGTTGGATTGTAGTTATAAATGCCCTTTGAATTATGTGTTATAAATACATATCATTGTTTATTGCTTAGATAGATACTAGCATAAAGTACTTACCTATTTATTATTTTTTGTTATAATACAGACCTTTCTTGATATCTTCGTAAGTCTCATTCTGACTCTTCTTAGAAGTGAGTATCAATGGATAATAAATAATTTCTTTAGTAGATAAACTTATTCTGTTGTTTTCAGTTAGATACGCATGTATATAGTTAATAGGAAATAAAACAATGAAAAGGAAATATTTAATAAAATACAAAGTACAGTTAACAAATTCATCTAAATTAAATAATAAAGTACATATTAGACATATTATGTAATATTAATAAGATAAGATAAAGGAAGTTCTTGCAGAAATTACAATAGTTTGTACTGTCTATAGTAGCTGTAACGTAAGTACCTTGCAGCTTTTGCACTTCCAACCATTGCAATGTCAAAACGATCGTCTCTTTTTAAAAATTCGCTGACCATAAATATATCTACCGCAAGTAGAATGTCAGAATTAGCTTTTACAGATATACTGCCTTAGTAGTTTTGTAAAAAAATATTAACAATAACTGCAAACATCAATCACTGCTAGCTAAACGTCAAATTTACTTTTGACATATGAGGTTATTTTCTTTCTTGTCAGCAATGTCAACTTATTCGTCTTCATCTGTTCTGCTTATAAGTTCACATCTAACTGCCGTTATGATGTCACTACCGTTTTCGCGGCACATTCAAATAGTCAAAGTTTAACAATTTTTTAAAATATGTTGCGCTAAGAATTTTTCTTCCAAATTAAATATATAACTGAATTAAGTCCTCCACTACCATATTTCACCATTTTTGAAAATTCGTCAACAACCCAATTCAAACCATGACTCAAGCTATCGAGGCTGCTCACATAAAACTAAAATTCATATACATTTCCGAACAACTAATGGCAAGCTATTTGTATATCGAAGATAATTTGAACGACATTTTGAATTCAATAACATTTGCCAGATTAGGAATCATTCACACTTCAATCATAACCCCTAATCATTTGGTAACAGCATTACAAGAAATTTCACAGAGCTTACGAAGGAACAATTTGCCTCTCCCCATTAAATTATCGGCAGTTGCTAAGTATTTGGATATTATTGAATTACAAGCGTTTCAAATGGATTCTAACTTAGTATTTGTTTTAACAATACCACTTGTTGAACCCCAAAATTATAACACCTATCGCCTATATCCTATCCCGATACTTGATAACAGAACTGGTCTGCATCACATTTTATCTATTTCACAAAAGTATATCGCGAGAGACGATGATTCTTTAATGTACATACCTATACAAAATTTGAAAGAATGCAAACCTCTTTATTTTGGAACCAAACTATGTTCGAACCTGTTTGCCTATCCTATCGACCAAAATGCCATATGTGAAGCCAGAATACTAAAACCGTTGCCGAAACTTCCAGAGAACTGTCAAACTTCCTTCATTATTAGTCAGGGATACAACGTCCAAGAACTTGAAGACAACACATGGTTAGTAATTAATTCCGAACCACTTCACATCACCATCAACTGTCCAAAGAGAGAATCCACGACAGAGTTAATCAACAAAAATTCCATCATCAAACTACAACCAGGATGTTACGCCTATGCAGGCATTACTCGAATACAAGCCAGTGCCAAAGACTTCTCCGAAATTAAAGACAATTCACATCATATCCAAATTCCTTTTGAATGCTGTAATCACATGCCCGACAAAATCGAAATTCCAAAATTAAAACCACTCAAATTAAACAATCTCGACGTAGAAGATCTAGATATTGCAAAAACCAAATTGGACCAATATTCCAAAGACCTGGATGACCTCATAAACGAGCCTTTTGTGACCAAACACGTATCTTGGTTCACGTATTTCATAATCACTCTCATCATCCTGCTAGTTGTACTTTACATAACTTGTAAATGCAGAAGAAGAAGATGTAGAGCATTGCGAATCCAACCCTCAACGGACAACCCTCCTTCACCTCCTTCAGAGCGAAGCAGAGTATTCACCAAATTTCCTAGACTTATCCCTCCAAGAAAGCGACCCGGTATTAAACCTCAAGAAGAAGAGGACATCGAGTTAACATAGACTTTCATATGTGGAGTTTTACCCTTGTCTATTAATTTAGACCATTGTATTTTATTCTTATTACATTTATGTAATGTATTACTCACTTATTATTATTATCATTTACCAATTTTAACTTTTATGTATTTTATTATTTTGCTTTGTATTCATTCAACATTGTTTCAATTTATTTTGCATTATATTCATTTAACGTTTCTAACAATTTTCAAAAGTTGCTGCATAACATCAACTTTTTTATTAAGGGGGAAGTTGTTATATAAAATTATACGCTTATTATAAAGACTTAGTCATAACAAACCTTCACAGGTATATCATATTACATGATAACGACTTCTCTTATTAATCGCTTATCTTAGAGATATTATATTTCACCTTTGTTTCTCACATTTTATGCTGACTGTCGAATTGCATTTCCTTTGTTCTATATTTTGCTTACTCAGGTTCTGTATGTTATAAATACTACTAGACATGCTTTGTAAAGTCAGTTATTAAACTCACTTAGAATGAAACACTTCTAATTATTATTATATTCCTTCTCCAAGAGCCAACGTTGGCTCCATTTAAGTAAATAAATCTTTTTAAAAAGTCACTCATGTAAACCGTGATCTAACATATATGTAAGACACTGTGATAATATATGTGAAACCACAATGCAGTAAAAGAGTCTGCTTTACTTTTAATCTAACAAAGCTAGTCTCTTAGGTCACATTAGATTAGATCTGAATTAGCGACATGTATAACAGCTCCCTCTACTTTAGGCTGGAGTATGTAGCACGAAACTTCTATAAGTTTAAATCGTTGTGTGTGTGTTTTAAATGTACATTCTTCGTATGAAACCTATTAGTATAATTATATAAGTTTTTATAGTATTTGAAATGTGTTTTTAATGTAAATTCCTTGCCTCAGGTCTATCAGCACTTGCACATATTAATACCAAATATGAAGTTTTTATAAGATTTTTATAAGATTTGCGAGTACAATGGGTTTTTAATGTAAATTCCCTATATGGAGTCTATCATCAGTAGTTATATGTTTTCACTGTAATTGAAATGCGAAATGTTATAGATATTTGATGATTTTTTATGCGTTTCTAAGGCTAATTGAAAATATACGAGTTTTAATGAGACGATACTGTTTTAACGTTTTTTGTTTTCTATGAGTTTTTACAAGACAAGAAATGTATTAAGGTTTTTACGAGTTATAATAAGATAATACAGTTTGAATTTTTATCGTTTTCTATTAGCGTTCATTAGACAAGAAATTATGGGGGATAAATGAGTTTTATTCAGACAATGCAGATCAAATTCTGATGGAAACATCTATGAGTTTTTATCCAGCAAAAAATACTTAAGAATTTATGAATATTTAAGAGAAACTGCCATTCTAACTTCTATCGTATCCTATCTGTTGTTCATCAGTCTAGTTGTTTGTTAGGGATATATGAGTTTTGGAGAGTATAAAGTCTTAATATTATTGAATCGTAAAAGTTTTTATGAGACATGCAATTTGTGTTAAATTTCGTGTTTTTGTAGGATAATACAGGTCTAATTTTTGTCTTCTATGAGCTTTTACAAGACGAGAAATGTTTAAAGGTTTTTATGAGTTATAGCAAGATAATACAGTTTGAATTTTTATCGTTTTCTACTAGCGTTCATTAGACAAGGAATTATGGGGGATAAATGAGTTTTATTCAGACACTGCAGATCAAATTCTGATAGTTTTTATCCAGCAAAAAATACTTAAGCATTTATGATTTTTTAGAAGAAACTGCAACTTCTATCGTATCCTATCAGTTGTTCATCAGTCTAGAAGTTTGTTAGGGATTTATGAGTTTTGGAGAGTATAGAGTCTTAATATTTTATTAAACCCTATAAGTTTTTATCAGACATGCAATTCTTGTTAACGTTTGTGTTTTTGTAAGTACAGTTCTAATTTTTTTGTTTTCTGTGAGGGATTTATGAGTTTCAGAGAGTATGGAGTCTTAATATTTTATTGAATCCTATAAGTTTTTATGAGACATGCAATTCGTGTTAAATTTCGTGTTTTTGTAGGATAATACAGTTTATTTTTTTTTGTTTTCTATGAGTTTTTACAAGACGAGAAATGTTTTAAGGTTTTTACGAGTTATAATAAGATAATACAGTTTGAATTTTTATCATTTTCTATTAGCGTTCATTAGACAAGAAATTATGGAGGATAAATGAGTTTTATTCAGACAATGCAGATCAAATTCTGATAGTTATCTAATGGTTTTTATCCGGCAAAAAATACTTAAGAATTTATGAGTTTTTAAGAGAAACTGCAATTCTAACTTCTATTATCCTGTCTGCTGTTCATCAGTCTAGTTGTTTGTTAGGGATTTATGAGTTTTGGAGAGTATAAAGTCTTAATATTTATTGAATCGTAAAAGTTTTTATGAGACATGCAATTCGTGTTAAATTTCGTGTTTTTGTAGGATAATACAGGTCTAATTTTTTTCTTGTATGAGCTTTTACAAGACGAGAAATGTTTTAAAGTTTTTATGAGTTATAACAAGATAATACAGTTTGAATTTTTATCATTTTCTATTAGCGTTCATTAGACAAGGAATTATGGGGGATAAATGAGTTTTATTAAGACAATTCAGATCAAATTCTGATAATTATCTATGAGTTTTTATTCAGCAAAAAATACTTAAGAATTTATAAGTTTTTAGAAATAACTGCAGTTCTAACTTCTATTGTATCCTATCAGTCCTATCAGTGGTTCATCAGTCTAGAGGTTTGTGAGGGATATATGAGTTTTGGAGAGTAGAGTCTTAATATTTTATTGAATCCTATAGGTTTTTTTGAGACCTGTATTTCTTGTTAAATTTTGTGTTTTTATAGGATAGTAGTTTTATTTTCTTCTGTTTTCTATGAGTTTTTACAAGATGATTAAGTATCTCTTACAAATACTTACTAAACTAAACTTACTAATACAATAAATTTCATATAATTTACATTAAAATCCATTGTAAATATATACACATTGTATTTTAAAAAACCTTCTTATGTCCATAAAAGTCTTACAATAAACCTCAAGCGAGGAATTTACATTAAAGACTCACTAGAGCAGCGATTTCGTAAGTCTATCGTGTCGTTTTTTTTTTGGCGTAGAACCAGGTCAAACATATTAGGTTCCTTTGAGTATGTCACCGGGCATATGAAATCATATTTTACGACATTTTTTTGTGGTCTCGAACTTTTTAAATCAATAAAAAGTGAACAAAATGTATTTTTAAAGAAAATTGTTTTTTTTTGTTTCCACCGCCATATCTTTAAAACTATTAAAGGTACCGAAATTTGTTGTGTTGTGTCAAATTAAAGCACACACAAATTAAAGCACACACTGTAGCGCTTTTACCAATATAAACGGTTTGGGTACAATTCGCACTTTCATTTCTCTAAAAATCAAATAAACTAAAAATACATATTTTGTGTATTGAAATCTTCACCAATCGATAAACTTTTTTATTTTTGAAAATATTTGCATACATGCAGCGAAGAAAATAAAGCCTAATAATCACAAAAGTTTTTGAAACAATATGTTTTTTCCTAAAGTGTACCGTTTGGCAACAGCGATTTTTTTTATCAGCGCTAAACGCGACATTGGGACGCAATTAATACACCTCGCATGTTGAATCTAGATTAATATATGGCATTCTAGGTTGGGGTGGAGTTGCTTACTGTCATCTAAAAAATTACATATCATTTATAAAAAATGTGCCACCCCCTCTCAGGGGGTGGCACATTTTTTATAAATGATATCTAATTTTTTAGATGACAGTAAGCAACTCTCAGGAGGTGGCACTTAAAAAATATATATATTTATTGGAGCTGAAATAGAATCAAATTTTAAGAAGAAATGCAATTTTTCACATAAATTGATAGTTTTTAAGTTATAACGACTTCAAAATTGCGATTTTAGCTTAAAATAAAAGCTTTTAAAAACGGTATTTTCAAACGGCTTTCGTCAAGTATCTCGAAAAGTATTACTTTATCGAAAAAATGTTATAGACCAATTACCGGGGAATTAATTACATTTTTTGTTTATTGATGTAGGATTAATAATTTCGGAAATATTTAAGTTTATATTTGGTATCCAAGAATTTCGAAATTACCTTTAAAGTTTAAAATGCACTTTTTTCTAAAGCAAGTGCTTTAAATGAGCAAAAAAGAATTTGAGCATTTAGGTAATGCTACATTTTAATGAAAAACTGTATTTGAGATAATTTTTTTAAATTATTGGCTAATTAGAGTAACAAAACGAGTAAAAAATAATTTGAAAGCGCAATTAATTGTCTTTAATTTCCTTTCTTAGCATGCGTCACAATTTCTGAGATATTTAACATTTAAACTGCATTTTTCGTCTTATGAACATTCGGATGCCATTTGTAAACTCATATCTCCGAAACTATT